>LPNX010163431.1:154359-164639 GCA_001517045.1 Pseudotsuga menziesii | reverse complement strand
GTGGGGGAGATGTAGAAGGAGCAAGTCGACATAAGTCGACTTGAACGAAGACCGACTTAGTCGATCATCCGACTAAGTCGAGAGACCGACTACGTCGGTCAACTGAGTAAACACAGTGGTTAGTCTGTTAACTAATAGTCGTGTCGGTTCAGTGAACCGACAGGTAGTTATGATTGTAACTGTTTGTAACCTGTATATTAGGCTGTTGATCCACACAAGAACGAAGTTTAGTTCTTGGCTTTGTATGATCTATTGAGAATAATATAATCTGTTTATCCTATCTGTTCTTGTCTCTTGCATCTGTGTATATTCTGTATATTTTTGTATGTATTATTGGTAACCTTATGTGATCTATGAGATTACAACAGTGGACATAGCTTCTACCCTGGAAGTGAACCACGTAAAATCAGATTGTTATGTGATTGATTCATGTGATTGTATTTACTTGTTCTATCTATCACTCATTACATGAACTTTGCTTACAGTTTAATGTATGTATGTGTTATTCAGTTCATAGCATTATAGAGGGATAAATGCAGGTTGAAGCCTTGAAGTATTCTATATAAGAGTTTGTCTATGTTTCACTTAAGACAGTTAAGAGTCGAAGTGTAAAGCAGTCTTGTATGTTGAGTCCTGTAAGTCGAACACAAGTAACGCTAGGTACGTTGAGTCGCAGCGGTAGGATATCGTAGGGAGGAAATATCGCACCATTAGAGGAGCTGTGGTGCGTGGTACCTCAGAGTAAGGATCAAGCGTAGGAGAGAGTTATGTGTTTCCCAGGACGTGGCAATGCGATAAGGGCTAGAGTCATCGCGAGTAAGAGGAAACTGCGCATCGCAGAGAGAGACCTCGCAGGTTGGGACGAGCTGCGAGACACACACAGGATGCCACAGAACCTAGTCGAAGACACTTGAGTCTTTGGCCAACCCATTAGAATCACTTCGGGTGAGACTTCAGGCCGCTCTGCGGTCTGTCGTCGAAAGGTCCAATGAGCTAGGGGTGTTGTTGGTACATTACAGTAAACCTGGGTCTGCCCATAGCAACCAACAATGGATCATAAAGAAGTAGGATTGTGAAATACCTCTCTTAGGCACCTTAATCAAATTGGGACCCTTAAAATCAACTCTCGTAATTTTCAAACCAACTAAAATCCTCCATGAGAGGCCAAAAAGCAATATTTTATCTAGGTAATATTGATTGGGCTACGTCTCCAAAAAATTTCCACAATCTAGTTTAATTAGTTTTTTGAAACATAGAATTGTTGATTTATAGGGTACTATCAAATCATGTTATCAACAAGTGTATAAAAGACAACAAAAATAAGAAGGTGTGGTGCATAAGATCATGAAATCTAGGGTATAGCTTCCCTACTCCCCCGAAAGAGTCACTCAAATTTTTGTGGGGACGACAATATATCTCTCATCCTAAACCACTTATCCATACTTGACACGGGTATCTTAGAGGTCGAAACTTAGGATATCACTAAGGAGAAATTGTGAGTGAAATTGACTCTTGAAGTTATATATATCTGTTGGGAAGTGTTTCCATTCCTTCCAGAACATATTCCCATCATTAGTATAATTGAATCTTTGTTACCTTCACTAGTCAATCATTGGGAGGATCCCATTACCACCAAAAATTTTGCTTTTGGAAGGCCCAATTACATTTGAGAGGAAGGATGTTAGGTATTTAGGGAATTTACATTTATTTTATTTTTAAATACAAGTTCACACAATTTGTAATTAAAAATAACCTACATGTGGGATCACTTGCACTAAACCGACATGGCACATATCACTCACTTTGCACCATTTAGCATCTATCATGGTTGGAATATATTTGTATTTGTTCAATTTTTTTATTCCCAACATCACTCTCATTTGTGACACAAGACTTCCACCATTGAGGAAAAAAAACCCTAAGGAATTCTCATGGACTGCAAGTCCTTCCCCTCTCTTGAGCGGTGTTTTTATACTCTCTCCCCATGGTTCATGAGGGATATACTCTAGTAAGGGATTCTCTCAGGTCACATTGATAGGATCCATCAGGAAATACCACTTCTTGATTGATTCATTTTATCCCCTTAGAGAGAATTTTGATCCTTTTGGTTCATCCTCTTATGGAAAAGGCATCCCTTTACTTCCACCTCGTGGAGGAAATCCCCCCCTTTCTTCTCCCTCTTTGGGAGGAGGTGACCTAGTATCCTCTTCTTCACATCAAATATATAGATCACTTCCACATGCTCCCCCTTCTCCTCCTCGAGGAAACAATGCACAACGTATGATGGAAACACCTAATGCTAACCTACCTTCTGCGACTATCTTAAATCTCCTTGATATAGTTAAGTTGATCAATGACTCATAGCACATGATCTAACAAGGAAATATATTACAAATAAGTTCCCATCAGAAATCCCTAAGTTTGAAGGAAAAGAAGGAGACAAACCCACAAACCATGTCATGTCATTACACTTATGGTGTCCCTCCAATAACATACTGGATGAATCTATGAAGCTTTTCCTCTTTCAGTGAACCCTTACAAAAACAACTGAAAAATGGTATGTGAGCTTACTAAGGAAATCCCATACCATATTTAGGACAATATCCACCTCATTTATACCTACTTTGATCTCCCCATATGCTATGATCCCAGTCTCAATATTCTCATAGAATTTCGACAGAATACCTCTACCCACATAGGGAACCAAATCCATGAGTGGCATAGATGATGTACATTGTGAAAAATAGAAATACAACCTCGGTTCTTATTGGATTGGTTCATCAAATCACACCAACCCATGATATCAAAAGATGTGGCAACCTAATTGCCCCAAATTGAGGAAGACGCCATCCTTAAGTCCCAACACTTTGATCTTATTTACACCTAACTAGGTTACTTATAAACCATCCGACTTGATTCCACTCAGCATCGATATTTGGATCCCCCCCATGCAGGGTCGTCACATTTAGTAGATGGGATTATTGGGTCCTTTTCCTAGGAAGGAAAAGTACCCCTCAATCTAATTCTATGCCATCCATTATGGAAATATAGTAACCACCAATCCCCCCATGTCAGAACCCCCAACTAATATACCAAACCCTTACTTTAGACAACTACGATATGGAACCTATAGTCATACCTACCACAATGTAAGACAAATAGTGTTGGTGCCTCCACCACAAATGGAAAAAACAACTCCTACATCCACAACATATGGAGTAAAAACGTGTATATCAAACCATAGGGTTCTAATCCTTATTGCATATTTCAGTGTCCTCTTGGTCCTATTCCCAAGCCACACATGGGAGTCAATTTAGTACATTGTTCTTTTGCATAACAAGTTCGACAATTTGAGTATTTGAATAGTGCTAACCCCCAGAATCCTCTGAATTAGGTGAAGAAGAAATGTAAGAACAAACAAAACTAGTAGTAGGGGTAAGGGGGAAACCAACCTCCCAAAAAAAATTATAACCAGGGTAACCAAAATGAGAGGACTAATAACCTCCAAAACAAAGGAAAACAAATTAACCTAAGGAAAAACTATTCATGCTTGATTTATGGCGAGTATGGTCATTATACTCACCATTTTCTGCTCATTCATGACTTCCAACAATTAGTGGAAGCAAAGAAAAAAATAACAACAAATTCTCCTTAGGTTCCTAATGAACCAGAGCCCTAGAAATATATCTTTTAGAAACTCTTTTCAAACCAAAGGGTGGTCACCCAATAACCAGACCTTTGTCCCCCAAGTGATGTCTCCTTTCAAAACATTTACATGAAGACAACATATGTAAACTTCCACACTCGAGCCAAAGGCTATGGTGGGGTTGAAACCCCATAAGTGTAGGATGCACTTATTCCCTTGGGAGGCCCTTTGAAAATACCATACCCAAATGGTAAACAAATCCTAAGGATCCCAAAGGCACCACTTAGGATTACCCCCCATAACCCTGACATCAAAGACTCCCACAAATACAGTATTGTGGATGACTTGTATCAGTACCCAACCTCCATCTCGACTTTAGAAGTGCTCCAGTCATGCCTAACTCAAAGGAAGGAATTACTTAAAGCATTGGGAGTTGTGAAGCCTTCAAACTCACTCTTTACGACTTTCGATCTTGGAAAAGGTGAGCCACGACTTCCCTCGTCAATTGCATTCTAGGTTCCAATTACAGTTAAAAACATTACAATCCATCGATGCATTATCGATGAAGGCACATCCACATGTGTAATGTCATATAATGCATGAAAATGATTGGGATCGCCCAATTTAGTCCCCTCATCTATTTCCCTTCACACATATGATGGAATACCATCACATCCAAGATAGTTATACCAAAATGTCCCCATTGAGCTATCGAGGGAAATGGTAATGATCGATATTGAATTATTTAATGCACAACTCGACTACAATATCCTTTTGGGTCATAGTTATATGTATAGCATGAAGGAAGTTGCATATTTATTATTTTTCATCAAGATGTTTCCCTTTAATTGGAAGATATTGAGCCTCTACTTTCTCCATTACTATAACCCTCATGCTGCCACCAACCCAAAAAATGCCCTACCCATTATAGGCGAGGTAAATCCAGTGGGTAAATCAAACCCCCTTACGTTGATATATGCTTGAGTGTGTAAAAAGACTCTGAATTGTTAAGGGCATATGTAGGTCCTCCAATTGAAATCCACACATCCATGGATGACTTTATGTGCATTATTTTCACCTCTGAAAAATATTCTCCTCCACCCCATCAACATCATAATCAACCCCTATGACAAGTCATAGTGTTGAATAGATATTGAGACCATCAATGTCTCCCATATTTTAGATACCCTTTTTGTACTCCCCCCATGGGAATGAAAGGGATGCTAGTCATGGCTCAACTAAATCTACTTGGGATCACTTTGGGAATACCTATGTAGTACCTTATACCACCCTACCCATAGATGACCTCAAAACTAGTGTCCTACTATGAGTTTGTACCACTCAGAATAATTATTCCATCCACCCTACCAATAGAGAAACGAATACCCATGACCAAAATATCACTGACACTCACTAAACCCAACAATGGGTTCATAAAGCAACCCAAGTTGAAAGCCCCAATCAAGACCAACCCTCTCCCTGAACCACCATCGATCGTTTCTAATCCTAAAGTAGGGGGCACCACTCAACCCAAGCCAAAAAGCTCCATAATGACCAATACTACTATAGTGAGGGTCACCCCACCATGTTCCCTATGTGGGAAACAAGGACATGTGGCTAGCCTATGCCCCACCTTACCAGAGCTTAAGAATTTTCTTAATAACCTTTTTAGTATGACCCATGAAAACCATACTATAGCAGGGTGGACACCTTCAACCTCATCTTCACCCAAAAAGATCACTAAGTCCAATATTTTACGTACCAATCACGTATATTCAATTTTCTTTCAATTTTAGCACTATACACACCATTGTCCTGACGTACCATGATTTTGGGATACCTTGGTGACTATTTTCCTCATCGGCACTTTGGTTGAGATTCCTTCACCTCAACATAAATAAATGTCTTCCATAAATGTTGTTAGTACATCGATGACGATACTGATTTCTCCTATTGCAATAGGGGCCATCTCAATAATACCTACCATCAAGTCATCTATGCCGCAAAGACCACAACTTACTCATATGGTTCTTGAAGCATAATTTGATGGATGTGCATCTTGTGGGAACCTTGCTCATGTGATTCCCAATCATATTAGCACTATTATATTGGACCATGCTACCTTTACATTTCCTTCAACTCGTGAACCTCTTCGAGCCAGGATTTAATGGCCATGTCGATTGTGTGGTGACACTTCCCACTACTAATTTCATTTCCCCATAATACACATTGAAAGATAATTTCACCTTGAAAATATGCGACTACGAGATAAATTTTCTCATCTTAGTGTATTCCACCGAGGAAATTATTCCCCCTTTACCACAAACCATCGATAATGCCTCCTCCCTGACCGACCTATGCTCTAGTGACTATTCATCCTCCTCAAATGAAGACGATGATCCACCACATACATTGGATAATTAGACACCATGGGCTCTCCATATAATTTTTGATACATGTACATACATCCAAGTCTACCACCATTTAGATAGCACTCAAGACTCCAACACAAGGAGGCCTCTACCGTAAAAAGGGTGTTACCATTTTTCACCTTTTACATTGTCCCTTCGTACTTTAAAAAGAGAAATGTAGCATTTTTCTTATTTTCGGCCCCTTTGGTTGAAAATATAGACATCCTTTGTTTTCAATGTATATGGTCTCCCACATATATACATACATTGGCTTCATACATCGTGGAAGTCGTTGGTCAAATAATCTAGCATTGGATGTTTGCACCATTTATACCCCATTTGTAATATCCTTGATCTGGTGTATAGATCATAATATTATCTTGCTGCAAATTTTATTAAAATTATGAATTAAAACTTGCACTCAATCAGTCAATTTTTGGACTAGGCAGATAAGGGTATTCTGTTGAGAAATTTATGAACATGGAAGTAGGCTAAAGGAATAAACCAATGAAACTTTTAGGACTGATAAAATTTCTTCCCTAACACACTTATATCAGGGACCATTCATGTTTTGGAAACAACATCTACTGAAACTTACTCCCATGCTTATGGGTCACCTAGCCGTGAAACTAAGAATAATTTTTTTAAATCCAATCGACCAGAGGATTTTTCAAGGTTTAGATGTGTTGAATAACTGGTAATAGGCTTCAAATAAACTTTCATACATCTAAGAACATTTTTGGAAGGATTTTGGGTTGTTAGGATAGAATTGGAAAAAGCTGACAGTTTTGTCCTGGAAAAGACCTACGCGGATGGGGTTGTTCAAAATGGGTACGGATCCAATGAAAAACCAGTTTAGGGGTTTCAGTGGATATAGGGGTGTTGAGGCCTAGAAATTCACAGGAAACAACAGCAAGGGATTCTTCCTAGTCAACATTCCTAACTAGCCAGTGACTATTTGGTATGGGGAATCCATCCGGTTTGTGGTCCGGCTACCGTAGGTCAAGTAACAAAAACAAAGGGTTTTACTGGTTGCGGTCTGGTCCACCGTATATATTTTTGTATTTTTGACTTTAAGTATGATATGCAAGTGCCTATCTAACATGCAGATTGAAAAAGAATACGAGGAGTGGTCACAATGTGATGCGCAGGTTCTTACCTCTCGTCTTAGACTCACTCGCTTCTAAATCACACACAAATGAAAACAAGATTAACTAAGCTATCCCTAGGGACCAATATTATCAATTAATGAGTAATGTATTATTGTTCATATGTTAAGATAAATCACAGATAGCAGTTCTTAGAATCAAAACACATAAACATGAATAGAAATATAGACAACAAGATAGCTCGTCATCTATTAGAACATTCATTACTCATAGTGGAACTTATCACAAAATAAACCAGAGAGAATTTAAACAAGAATATAGGTTCAGAAAGTTAGAACGATCTCACAGTTAATGAAACACAGTTGAAAATGAAATAGTTCCCCTTCAACATTGTTCATTTCATCACATTTGAACATTCCACACAACACTTTCTCCAACAGGCAAAATTGTAATTTTTATTATTGCAAAACGAAATAGTTCCTCTTACAACAATTAGTTCACAAGTCTCATTGGGAAAAATCCCTCGCCTCCCTCTCTCTTTTCTAAATTTATACAAGAACCAACTCAAAACCTTTTGGTTGCCCCACAACCATTTCAATCTCCAGTTTTGTCATTTTGCGAATACTCATAATTCAACGTTACATTTTAAATAAAGACTTTTCTAAAAACTGGCACAACTAGGTAACTGACGAACCACCTAAGCATGGGCCCTTTCTCTTTAATGATTACACTCTACCATCCATCGGTCCCTCTTCAAACCCTTATTATTTTATTTTCCTCGAGCAACAACTCTGCTACCTTATGCTTTACCATGCTTTGTCCTTTAGCTGCATCTTCTTAACCGCAATAATATTCAAAGAGATCCGAGAAAATATCCTACGTAGGTCTGCGATCAAATGAAAACTCATCATTTATCCCAATTATCTTTAATAAACATCAACCATAATACCAATAAATGAGTACTGAAAGAAAAGAAAACCGGAGCTGGGCTTTCTTGTGAAAATTTCAACCTGATAAAACAAAGCACAATGGTCATTTACGAAATCAGTTACAAGTTTGTAACAATCGGCAAGAAAATGATTAAGAAAAGGGCACATGAGAACCCCCATCAGTGAATCAGAACACTTGACATCAGTTGATTAGTGGGCTACGCAGCCACAACGGCAGGTAACCTACAATCTAGGGGTTCCAGCACACAAACCAAAATTGGCGCGATAAAACATCGGGGGTCAAATCTTCTGCAGGCATCGGATAGTTAGTGAGCTACACAGCTACAACGGTGAAAGTTAAAAGGTCAGGAAAATATGCAAACTAGTCAACATCAGAGAAACAAAGAACAAGACATCGGCAAAAGGACAAACAGTCCAATGGGCAGTTAGTCTACTCTGGGGCCGCAACGGTGGAACTCAATCAGCCTACGACCTCCGATCAAAGTCATAACACTTTCCTAAAAAAAATCGCAAAGCGAGGTCTTTTTTTTTAAATAAAATGCGGGCTTAGCGAAAGGCTTTAATCATCGGTGCAATGTCTAACTAACCTCCGAAAAATGGCAACTGAAAATCCCATTTTAAACCTTGGCAACGATAAAACATCATAAAACCTGCTAAGCCGTACAGTCCAAAACATTCACAGACCCAAACGAAATCCCGAATAGCAAGAAAAACTAGCCTCAAACAATCCAAACATGTAGCAGAGTGGGACAAACAAAATCAACAAGGAGGGTCCAAATTTTTTAGAAATTTGGGAAAAGTTACAGTTGCAACAATTGGTGGATCACTGGTGAACTCAGATCTCTGAATAAACTCCTCCTTAAGCAATAGAATGTTTAGCAGTGAAACCGTCATGCTGAATTCTTCTAGATATCTGGATTCCCTTAATGTCACATATATGTACTTGTAATCATTGATGATAGTCCAAATTTTAGGGAATGAAAACCAAAATCTCAAAGTCAGGATAACTCTTTTGAGGCTAAGTAGGTGGATTTCATTTTAACTTTGTCTTTGGGTAGCTTCCAGCTTAGACACCATAGGATTGTAACACATGGTAAACAGATATATTCATTTGTTCCCCATTCCCATGCCACTTGGCCCTTTTCACTTGTGGAATTTTTGTCCTTTTGAGTCCTCCTCTTGCCTTTCTTTATGAATTTTATTCAGGCTCTTCTATCCATAGTGTCCTTTTGTGTGAGAGATGCATTTAATTTTCAGCTCACGGACGGAGAAGAACTTTTGGCAATCTATACGCATATGATTCAGTACTTTATTTTGATAAATATTGCTTCCTTAGGATTTTTGACTCTTATTATCCTTTAGCTTTCAATTCTTGGAATGGGATCATTTAGATATAATATACTGTTTACCCTGCTCACCTTTCCATGGGTCTTTTGCTGTAACCCCCTGGGATGTTTTAGATGTGAAATGGATGGAGCCTAGAAATAGTATTCCAGACCTTTTGATTCTGAGTTATTTCAGGGATTACGTCAGACTTCAATGTGTTCATAGACATTTAGGAAACTACTTACTAGAAGAAAATCCATCAGATTCAAACAATAGGGTACATTCTACTGCCCAAAAAATCTCAGTTTATCAAGGGCTCTGATGCTTTCCATGCAACCAAAAGTTTGGCTTTTTATTGAAATCCAAAAGAAAAATAAAACTAAACAAAAGGAAAGGAACAAATCAAAGTGGAAAATCAAATCACATTACTTATGTACAAAAAACAAAAAAATAAAACAAAAATCAGGAAAAATAAGGTTTAAGAACTAAACCATTTACTGGTAAGTTCTCCTCCCATCCCTGTAAATCTTGCAATTTATAGGTTGAGGGGCCAAGTTTTGCTGCAATCTGGAAAGGATCTACCCATAAATGTTGAAACTTTGTGTGCTTTCCCTTCTCATCATGAGGGAGATCCCTCTTAAGAACCAAATCTCCTACTTCAAATTCTTTTGTTCCAGCTTTGTACTTATAAAACCACATTTTCACTACATCCTATTGTTGTTTAAAATGTTCTCTGCCCTTGGATCTAGTTTCCTCCACCTTCAAAAGATTATGTATCCTCATCTGCAAGACTTCATTATCTGATCCTCTTGATTCTTGAGCTAGTATGGAAGAGGGT
>LPNX010163431.1:125722-152801 GCA_001517045.1 Pseudotsuga menziesii | reverse complement strand
CAATAATTTCAATATTCTGCAATATAAGTGCTGTTAATTGGCTGCACAAACAGAAGGCCAATATCCCAAGGAAAGCTTGCTTTCCTTGGTTCCCTTTCGTCAATTTAGCTAGTTTAATTTCGTTAATATTTTGAGATAAAGTAGGCTGACCCAAAGGCACTCTTAAAGTGATTTGGGGAATTTGTTATTCTAATTCATTCGCTTTAATTTATCAGGTCTGACAGAGAAGAAAATAATCTGCTGTCCAAAGTGGCTTTTGGAGCGCTCAAATCCCCCCAGGGGGCTCTCTTTCGTCACATAATTTGTAATTGTTTTGCATAAACTGTAATATCTTGGTTTCAGCCTATATAAGGACCAAGAAAGCTCTGTTTTATCAGTTCTTTGATATTCTAACCTCNAGGACCAAGAAAGCTCTGTTTTATTAGTGCTTTGATATTGTAACCTCTGTAATAAAATCATCCTTTGAATAGGCTCTTTCGAGCCCATTCCCCATCCCCCTGGGGGGATTCGCGTCGGTGCCTTTTTTTGTCTTTTCTGCTTATTTCCTTTTACTAGAATTTATCTGATTGATAGGGTAGTATATTTGATCTTGTTTTTTAACTCCATATTCCATATCTCATTTGCAAAAGTAATCATAATACTTACCCCACGATTTCCCGAGTGACCCGCAAGGGGAAAGAGATTCGTGGTAGGATTAATCAGAAAACCGCTTTTGTGTAGTTGTGTTATTTTCTCATCTTTTGTTTATCAGCATCTTAAAATTAACCCCTCCTTGATTCCCCGATTGAGATCCACTTGGATCGAAAGAGGTTCTTGGAGGCTTTTCTTTTTAAGCAAGAACACTCCTTTAAAACTTATTAAAATTTACAAGACTCCAGTGTGTATGCTCTGCACTTGGCAGTGGTTCGTCTGATCAGTCAAGATGTATCAAAAGCATTTGGGTGACTAGCATAATTAGGACTCACCTTCCCCAATTAACAAACCATCAGGTGAAAATCCAACACCTCGATCAAACCTTTACGGTGGCAAAATACCCAAAGGAAGCGGGAACCTACTGAAAAGTGACCTCGGGGCGCCGATCTCTGTCACACCCTAATGGGTGTGTTACGAACACAGCCCCAGAGACTCGATTTCATCCCACATATTCCTTGTGGGTAGCCGTATAGGATTTGTTTTGGACATACTCCAAGTACTCTCGGGTATATCTGGAGTCCCCCTTAAGCCTAATTTAAACAACTCATACTCCAATTTTAACTTAAAACGTACCAAGATGCAATCGCAAAACATTTATTCCAGACACATGCAAGCACATTGATCTTTTTTGACTCCATTTTTAAGGCACTGGTCTTTTCTGCTTCATATATATATTGTGTATCAACTTTGTGCTTTCGTGTGTATCTTCGTATCTTGTCATCTTGATTGCTTATAGTTAAAATATTCAAACTCCTAAATAACTGATTCAGTACAACATCATTACACTAAGAAATCATCCTTATTAACTTAATAGGGTCTACCCCCCTTGGCTTCGTTAGGAGTTGAGCCTAAAGGGAGGAGTCAAGAACAAGGTGACAGCCTTGACTCGAGATTTGCCCCCAAGGACACACCGAGTGGCTTGAAGATTTCTGCCACGTGATCCAGGTGTGTGAAAAGGTGGCAACAGGTAGCATGATATTCGGGGGTAGAATGGACTCTTTTCCATAAACAAGGGTATATGGGGACACATGTAACGAAGTCTTGGGGGTGACCCTATCAGACCAAAGAGTATTTGGTAATGCTGAATGCCAACTTCTCTGGTTTTCTATCATAGTATTTTTTAAGATTCTAATCAGATTCTTGTTCGTATATTCAACCAAACCATTTCCTTGTGGATAATAATTTGCAGAGTAATGCAACTTAATTCCTTTTTCATGAGAAAATGCAGTTAATATAATAGAGGAAAACTAAGTAGCATTATCAAAAACTAGAGAAATTGGATCTCCAAACCTAGTCATAATATGATCTTGCAAGAATTATGTGACCGCATCTTCATTAACTTTATGCAACGGAACGACTTCGACCCAATGAGTGAAGTAATCGGTTTCCGTTAGAATATACTTGTGTTTCAAGGAAGAATTTGGCTTTATCTCTCAAATGATATCCATTCCCCATTGCTCAAAAGGTTCTATTATCATCACAGCCTTTAATGGTCCTGCTGCTTTAACTTGTCTTCCACCACACCTTTGACAGATGTTGCACTTTCCGACATAGGCATGTGGATCTTTGAATAGTGTGGGCCAATAGTATCTGGCTCTGAGAATTTTATGGGCTGTTGTATCTCCGAAAAAATGTCCTCCAGCAGGCCCATCATGTTAGTCTATCATGACCTTCTTCGCATCTTCTTTCTCTAAGCATCTAAGAATAACTCCATCATAATTCTTTCTGAATAATATTCCTTCAATAATATGATATGAGGCTGATTTAAGATGCAGTGCTCTTCTTTGCTTAGAATTCCAATGTTCTAGTAACAATCCCTCCTGAAGGTAATGCACAAGGTCTCGATACCAGGAGTCCGGAGCTATGAAAAGAGGACATACATCCATCAAATGTAACTCAGCTTCGTCTTCCCAATTATTTTCTTAATTGTCTTTACTTTCAGTCATTAGTTTGCACAATCCTTGCCCTTTAACTATGGAGGCTAGCTTGAATTCAAGGTCATACTCCTATAGATCTGTTACCCAGTTGTCTCTTCTTTCTCCTAATTCCTTTTGTATGAAAAGAGACCTCACAACTGGGTGTGGAACTATTACCTTTGTCCGGTTCTTAAGTATATATGGTCTAAATTGTTTTACCACTTTGAACACTGCGTAAGCTTGTTTATCCATAGTTGGGTAATTCAATTCGGCTCCTTGCAGACTAGTGCTAATAAATGATATGGGGAACTCATGTCCCCCATCTTCCTTCTGGGTAAGCACCGCTGCTAGTGAATCATCAGATGCGAAAGTGTACAAAATAAAATCTTTCTCAAAATATGGACTTTTAAGGGAGGGTGCGTGTGCAACAATTGTCTTTATTTTACTAAATTCATTCTTCTCTACATCAGTCCACTTGAATTGTGCACTTTGATTTACCATTTGCTGCAAAGGTTTGACAATTTGAGCGAAATCTGGCACAAACCTTCGCACAAAATTTATCATCCCCATAAATGATTGCATGCCTTTCTTATTATGGGGTAAGGGAATCTGTTCAATATCTTTGATCCTCTCTGGATCTATGGAGATCCCCTTGTTAGAAAGCATGTGACCCAGTAACTTACCTTTTGTAATGGCAAACACGCTCTTCTTGGGGTTTAATGAGATACCATATTTTCGGCAGCGTTCAAAAATCTGTTTTAGATGGAATGCATGCTCCTCCCTTTTATTTGAGAATATTGTGATGCCATCGAGGTATACTACAACACTGCGGCCAATCAGACTGTGGAAATCTATGTCCATAGCCCTCTGGAAAGTAGCTCCAGTGCTTATGAGTCCAAAGGGAATCCTTCTGTAAGCAAAAGTCCCCCATCTGGTTCTGAATGTAGTTTTAAGTCTGTCTTCTTCAGCTACTAACACTTGATTGTAGCCATAGAATCCATCTAATAAAGAAAATAATTCAGAACCTAAAACTATTTGCAATATCTATTCCATGGGCGGGACAGGATAATTGTCTTTATCTTAAGCGCGATTTAGGTTTCTGAAATCCACACATAGTCCAATTTTCCCAGATTTCTTTCTTACTGGTACCATATTTGAAACCCATTTCGAGTGTCTAACTTTGAAAATAATCTTAGCATCCAACAACTTCTTTACTTCATTCTGAATTAGAGGCTCCAATTTTGGATGCATTTTCCTTAAAGGCTGTTGATAAGGCTTGACCCTAGATCTTATGGGGATAACATGCTGAATAATATTGGTGTCATATGTCTTCAGATCTTCATATGTCTAGGAAAAAACATCTTTGTATTGTTTGAACAGACTGATGAACTTATTCCTTTCACCTGGAGAGCAACACTTTCCCAAATTCACATATTTAGGCTCAATTGCAGTCCCCAAATTAATCAAATCGAACTATAGAAATGAGCTATGAGTCTTCACATTCATTGGCCTTCTAAATTTATCATTTAGATCAAACATTCACTCTAAAGTCTTGACTCCTTTAGGAATAAAATTATCAAATTTTAGCTCGGCCTGATGTTCTTCATCGTCAATAATTGCCCCTTTGAAGGTCTCGTCATTTTTCAAACATTCTAGAATCTGTTGATCATCATCAAAAACCCGTAAATTGGTAATCATATCTGGAATCGAAGGCCTGAAAAGCAATTCAATAGAACATCGGTTATTAGAGGGAACAAGCCTCGCAGCTGAGTTGGCCAATAAGTCAGCTGCTGCATTCTTAAGTCTAGGAATCGATACAATATTAAATGCATGAAAACATTTAAGAAAATCCCATACTTCATTTTGATAAGATTTTAAATGAGGGGAAATGCAATGTATTTGATTTCGAATCTATTTTACAACTATTTCAAAATCCCCATACACTTTCAGATTTTCTACCTTTAACTCAATTGCTTTTCTTAGTCCCTAAACTAGTGCTTCATATTCGGCCGTGTTATTGGTGCATTCAAACTCTAACCTACATGAAAGAAAATGTTTATTTTTCTTAGGATCAATTAGGACACAACTGACTCCTGACCCTTCCATAGTTTTAGACCCATCAAAGAGAAGCGTCCAAAAATCACCTATCACTATTGTGCATGAAACAACATCTACATCTACAGCTAAGTCTACTATTTTACAATCAATTTCATCATCCTATGAAAATCGAAGGAGATCAGGCTGAGCATCTGATGTATCGCTGGCTTCTTCTGCTTGATAGTTTCCAAGTTCTAGCTCAATAAAGTAATTTCCCAAAACAGAATTCACTGGTTCATGTTTACCTTCGAACTGAGTAACATTGTGTTTCATGTGGGGCTCTCTTAAAACTTTAATTTGATTTTGGATTCCTTTATAAGGTAGCCATAGATGTGACCAGTCCGAAGAAAAATATCCACTCAGCTTTGCCGACCAATCTCCACTCAAAACAAATCCATAAGCTTCAGGTATGTCAGCTACCATAATATTAATGAATTGACATACCTTATCATTCAAACATAAGTGAATGAGAACATCCTCCATTTCCCCAATTACCTTCACACTCATTCTATCCAACTGAATGACCCTCCAGGTAGATGGTTTAGGTTGTCCATTTATCTTTTTGCAGACCGACAACGACATAATGTTGACTGATGCCCCCAAGTCTACTAGACAATTGTGCACGTTGTGGTTGAAAATTTCAAAAGTAAGGAGAAAAGGTGGAGTCTTGCATTTAGGCTTACCTCCCACACTATCTTCACCAATTTCTTCTTCTTGGGGCTGATTGTCAATGGGAAGCTTCTCCTCTGATATTTCAAGTGCTTTCAATAACTTTTCTTTCTGCTGCGGCACATTGCACATCTCAAATAACGAGATATTTGCCCTTACCTTTTTGATATCCTCCATGATGTCATAATCCATCTTATGTTCAGTGAGATTCATTTTAAAATTATTTATCTTCACTTTAATGGGCTTAGTAGGCATGTTGATCCGTCTTGGATTTTGACTAGTGGTGGTAAATTCCAGAATTTTATTAGCTAAGGTGTTTTTTTGAAATTTCTTAACATTCTTTTGACGTTTCTTAATCTTTGGGAGCATAAGAATATTTTCCTTAATCAACCCCTGGCTTCTTGATATTACATTTGTTTCCAAGATATCTTCATGTCTCAAATCCTTTCCTTCCTCGGTATCAAACAATGATACACAGTCCCATAAAACCATGGCCTCATCCTCTTGTTTTTCTGTTGATTTATTGTTTCCTTTTCCTTCTTCATCATTATCCTCGGTTAATTTGGAATCCAACAGCTGATTCATTACCAACGTCATTGAATTTATCCATTGAGGACAATTCTTCTCAGAATGGGGTTGTTGGTGAAAAGTGCAAAAGTTATCCATCCCCACCTCCGTTAAGTTCATCGATGTAGGAATGTGCGGAGGGGGTTGGGATTGATTGTTATCTTCCCTTTTCTTGTAATAAGGCTTATAAAACTTATGGGATTCCTTTTCCTTTTCCAACTCTATTATTATGTTAGAGAGCTTCTGCATCATCTTTTCCATTCCTTCGAAATTTGGTGATTGCTCCTCTTTAGGCTTAGTAAATAACAAAGCTTTCCTCCCAACATTTTTTTCTCCTGACTGCTCAGGATAATCTTCGATGCTTTCCTTTTCATCCTCTACTCTCTCTGCTTCTTCATAAGTCTCTGCTAGTGTAGGTTTGCCTTTCATTTTGGCAAACATGGCCAAATCGGGCCCTAGAGTTCAAGTACAATACTCGATCAGAACTTTATCTGAGGGTTTGTCAGTTTCAAAAAAATTCTTAAGATAAGCTGCAAATCTTTGGGTAAAACTATGCACCTTATCTTTTCTTTCTTTCTTTAAAGTGCACAGTCCTTTCATGAGAGCTGCATGAGTTTTTTGGGTTGCATATTTACTTCTGAAAATCCTTTCAAAGGTATCCCAATCTGGGATAGATTTTGCAGGAAAACCAAAATACCATGATGCTGCTGCTCCTCTAAGGGTATGCGGAAAAAGTCTACAAACTACATCCTCATGTTCCCCAGCCCTTAATCCTTCTATTACCAAATAGAAACTTTGTAAATGGTCATCTACTAACATCTTCTCATTTGGATCAAACTTGGGAAGCATCTTCTCAAAATATTGAGGTAAGTCATGCAACGGAGGTGTTAAGTTCAAGGGTGATCTGGCTTTCCAAGCCGGTGGTGGATTTGGTGGGTTAAGTGGCTGATTGGAATTAACACCTTCCATGAGTCTGGGTGGAGAGTGAGGAGGTGAAGGCACAAGAGTATGCATAGGAGAACAGTAAGGTGTGTTTGGGCCTACTTGATTCAAAGGCTGAACAACTTCCTATAATGCTACTTCTACTAACTCTTCCAAATCTCCAACCAACACTGAATCTTCCAAGATGGGATGATCTTTCTTCTTGTATTCTCTTCGGGGTAAATCAGGGATAGTGGGTAACCCTCCAATGCTCTCTTTACATAGGCCCGTGTGTGTCTTCTAAGATCATTAACTACTTGGTTGTCCACAGAAAAAAAATGTTCTCTATTCTCTTCAGTATTTGGATCAGGAAATAAACTACTTTCAAAACTATCACTGGTGGAGTAACTTCGAGCAAATGGATTTCCTCGGCCAGTCACACACTAGTGGCCCTCCTTCTAGCGCCAGAAACTATTTAGGCCTGGAAATTAGCAGGAAACAACAACAAGGGATTCTCCCTAGTCAACGTTCCTAACTAGCCCGTGACTATTTTGTATGGGGAATCCATCCAGTTCGTGGTTCGGCTACATACCCATTTATTGAACTAGATGACATATCACCGCATACATCGGAGTGAATGATTTCCAAGATTCCTTTTTCCTTGATCTCGCTACTCGGAAATTTCTTCTTTGTGTTCTTTCCTTTCGCACATCCTTTGCAGACACCGTCATGTTTTGATTGGATTTCTGGAAGTCCTTCAATAGCTCTGCTTGAAAGAGGTAGTGCTCTGTAGTGCACATGTGCAAGCCTTCTATGCCAAAGTTCATTTGGCTCTATGGTGTCATGGATCAAGGCTTGTTCTAGATGGCCCTTCAATTTGTATAGACCTCCCTCTTGTTCCCCAATTACTACTACATCATCAATAGTCTTTCCCTTTGGCCACATGAGAACTTGGCCATCTACAAATGCAACTCTTATGCCTTTTGCATCCAATGCAGATATGGAGAGGAGGTTCTTCTTTAGTCCTAGTAGAAACAATACATCCTTCATCATCATAGACTCTCCAGAGTCTAGCTTATAGGAGGATTCCGCACTACCTTTTATTGGATACTAGTAGTCATCTCCAAGTTTCACCTTGTGGGGTGATTCATGTTCTGATAATTTCACAAAGGATTCTTTGAATCCTTTCATATGTTTGGAAGCCCCACTATCTATAATCCAATCATTGCTTCCATGTGTGATGTTTCCTGTGAGAGAAAAAATCAAGACATATTCTTCATCACTTGAAGAATCACCACTTTCTTGTCTGATTCTCTTTGTGGAAGGTTCATCATCTTCTGTAGCATGAGCATGATGTCTTCTCCTATTTCCCTCCTTCTTATTTTTTCTTTTAGGACAATCTTTTGCAAAGTGTCCTACTTCATCACATGTATAACATCTGAGTCTAGACAAATATTTTCTAGTGTTACTTTTATGGAAGTGCTTACCTTTGGGGTGATGAGAACTTCTTTTTCTTTTCTTGGAGTGTACTGTGAGAGCTTGATCTTCACTTCCCATCTTTTCTTCTTGAGCTGCTATTCGATCTTCTTCTTGAAAGCATTCTTCCCATAGTCTCCTAAATTTGACTAGCTTCTTTCTAGCACAGATCCCTTGACTAAAGGAGTCCCATGATCTAGGGAGACCATTCAAGGTCGTCATTACGATCTCTGCATTCTCCACTTCTTCATCCACTGCTTCAAGTTGTTATTTGATCTAGGAGACCCTCATGAAGTATGAATGTATGGTCTTCACATTATGGATCTTCACATTCTTCAACTAGTTCCTCAAATTCATCTTCGGTCTATGTTCTTTCCTTCAAATAGTTTGGTCAGGGCATCAAACATAGCTTTAGGTGTCTTTAGGGAGGACACTTGTGGTATGAGGCGATCCTTGATTGAATCATAAATAATCCTCTTAGCCATGACCAATTTATTTTTGTGTAAGGCCTTAGCCTCATCTCCCTCTGGAACTGGAACTTCCTCATTGATGTAGGAGTCCAACTCATTTTCTCTCAGGACCAGGGAGATCCTATACTTCCAGGATCAAAAGTTATCAACTCCCTAAATATTTTAATCAAGCTTGGTATGATGAGACATCTTAATTGAGAACCTCAAATGGAAATACAAAAGATTTATATCTTACCAGGTTAAGATGTCAGAACTAGATCTGGAGCTGAATTTCTGTAGAGCTGGTTCAGGAGTATATTAGGGTTTGACTTTCCCGGAGTTCTGTCCAACCAAAAAATTTGGTCTTGATCTCTAAATTTCGATTTTGAGGAGTAGAGAAATCCAAGCCTGGGCTCACTCAAAAATTTTGCTTCTGTGGAAAACCCTAATTTTCGGATGTAGTGTCGGGTCAAAAACTGAAAAATTCTCAGAATCAGATTCTGCTTCAACAAAAATATGCACCCTAGAGAGGAGAGCCAGCCCAACCTTATTTTATTGAAAATATGTGGAGAGAGATCCAAAAATTAGGAATCCCTAGTTTCCGCAGCTGTATAATGTCTTCTTCTCAGGTTAGCTTTGATACCATGTTAGATTTTTATCATTCAAGCTAGAATTATCTTAGGATCTTTAACTGAGAGAATAAAAATCACAGCAATCAAACACAAGAGACAATGAACACAATTTTTTTCCTTGGGGAAACCATAAAGGAGAAAACCCTGCAACTTCCACAGAGATAGAATCAGAACCAAAAGCAAAACCCCAAAAATAGTAAGATGATATCCCGATAGCAGTAGTCTCTTTCTTTCTAGTCCCAGCTACTTCTTCTCCCTCAGCTATGTGCTACAACTGAGTGTGAGTGAGTGTGTGATAAGTAGAGAGGCTCACTCTCTATTTATACTAATTCCTGACTTGACAATAACTCACTAGGGTCGACTTCTCTAGGAGGGTCTAATAACCCTAGGGCCCCACAACCGCGGGGACTTTAACTCTTGATCAATAGGAGGGTTACCCACAATGACTTGACATGACTTGTTTAAATTATTGAATCTCCTGATAGGAACATCGGGGCATGACATGACTCAAATACATTACAGACACTTCCTAGAATAAGCATCAAGGTACAATACATAAGATATACGGATGAATACATTCTGAAGTTACAAATACATCAACAAAATTTATGGAAATTTTTAATATTTTATGTGATAACTTCATGCTTCTAGTAATATTTATTGAGACTGACTAGAATAGAGTAATTAGTTTTGAATAGTTGAAACGATCGGTCAACAACATATCCTTCATCGACATTTTAGATATTCAAATTATGCTGCCTTGAAACAACATTTCTGTGAATAGAATTCTGCTCGGCTGTTCAAGATTGAAATCTCAAGATTACGGAGAGAAAAATTCAAGAGTTATTTGACAGTACCCTTCTACACATTTATTAATATTAAGTTCTTTGTGGGGGATGAGGCCCTTCAAGGAGAAATTGCTAATGTTGTGGAACAGAACCATCGTCTACGTCGGTGCAATAAACCTAAAAAAAAAAGGTATATATAAAGGAGTATTTTCTTATTGATTTACACACTGTTGGAGAATTTCCACACCGAATCTCCTAGCTGGTATTGTTCTTGATATTTTAGAACGGGGCCTACATCATAGAAAATTATTGGTGATTGGTTGGCATTCATTTAGCTAAAAAGAAATGGAATGTTTTTGTTTCTTCATTAATTTTAAACAGAAATATGCAGTATACAAACTTCTGATTGCTTTCCTTATACTCATCACAAATTCTAATGTGGATTTTAGATGACGAAGCTTTTCAGAAAATTATTAGGCTGCAGAAAACGCTCCAACAAGGTATCTCCTGTGTTTTATCGTATTATTGTCATTTTGAATTCTTCAGTTTTCTATGTAGATTGTACTACTATCATTTTTCCCAAACTACTTATCCCTTTCATTATTATCCTCATTGCAAATTATGTTGTTGATTTTTGATGATGAATATTTTCACAAGATTAACTAGTTGCAGAAAACACCCCAGCCCACCTGCAGTTGAATTAGAGGTCGTAAGCACAGAACGTAACATAACTCAATTGAAAGCATTATATTTTTTGATATTATTGAACAATGTATACTAATTAACTTGCAGGGTTTCAGCATTATATTTTTTTGATATTATTGAACAATGTATACTATTTGCATGGAGAGGCCCTCTACAGCTCAGTATGAGGGAGATATTGTAACGCTTAACATGGGGAGATTTTGTAATGTTCCTACCTAACAAAACAATAAAAAATAAAAAATTTAATTATCTGGGGAAAAAATGTTAGTAAGAAAAACAACACAATATGGGGGAGATGTTGCAATGTTCCTACCTACAAAAATAATAAAAAAAATAAAAAAATTGAATTATCCGGAAAAAAATGTTGGCCTTGCACATGGTTTTAAAACCATGTGAAAGGTATCCTAAACAACCCATGGTTTTATTATATATGGTTTAAGAGGGCCTTGCAAGTGATTTTAAAATCATGTGCAAGACCTCCTGAACAACCCATGGTTTTATTGTACATGGTTTACGAGAGCCTTGCAAATGGTTTTAAGACCATGTGCAAGGCCTCCTAAACAACCCATGGTTTTAGGAGGGCCTTTCACATGGTTTTAAAATGATGTATGGGGTATATGGTGTAATTTTCATTCCTAACAAAATAAAAAATAATAAAAATTATTATATGTCGACCATAAATAATATTAAATATTAATAATAAAAATACTATATGTCGACCTTAAATAAAAAGATGTGTCTTTTACTTTGAACCAAATCAATGGTTATATATATGACACACCAAAGATAGCTCCTTGAGTGCAATACTTAATAAGAGGTTTGTACCTCGAGAGATTTGATCCCTCTTGACACTTGATAGAGCCTAGGATTTGGATCTACACTGGTATATATAACACATCATCATAATAATCATACATCACATGGATGCATCAAATACATACATAAGAACATGAAAAATGTTGCAAAAATGGTATATATATATCTTCAAAAAATGTGTGTCACATGTACATCATAAGGCCCCATAGGATGCACATACATAGAATCAAATGCCTTATGGGGGATACATATAAAAACCAACCTCCCATAGGCTCCATCGATAAACGTAGAAAAAATGGGGCTTCCATACCTATAACAAATAATATGGAGTTCCCAACATGTTGGATCACGAGACCAGATGATAGCTAAAGTTGTATCTCCTCCACCTCTTCTCCTGCTACTTCCGTTGCCACTCCTATACCTCTTGGACTTGGTCCTTGAGTTGAAATTGGTGCTGGAGGTGGTCTCTACCCAGTAAGAGGATCCTTTTGTCCCTGAGATCCTCGTACTACATGGAAACCTATGATGACCCTCTAAATAAACCAGAGCCATCATACCCACACTCAAATGGAAGCTAGAGAGTCTAAGAAAAATCCTCATCATTTAGATCAACAAAACCATGGTAGTTGATTCCCTTAGTCAATGTACTTATCCACCTATCAAGGTTGACTAAGATAGTAGTTGCTCCGTGTCCTAGAGCCCATCCCCTAGTAGGAGAAAACACATATACATCTCCACTGTTCAAATTATTATTAATCCCCCCTTTGTATCCTTGTCCATTTATAGTATATTAGATCATCATTCCTAGCTTAGGAGTCATTTAATTAATTTTGGTTCCATTGGTTCCACCATAGCCTTTGGCTCCGCTAGTGCTATTGGGTCCACCATATCCTTTGGGTCCGTCAGTGCCATTGGGTCCATCGGTACCAACCACTAGAGTGTGGGGAACACATAGAGAGGTTATATACCACTTACTGCATGTGCATGCATGAGCTGATGTGCCTCTGAGACCAATCCATACATTTTAGGAGCCACTTTGAGTGCCACTAGCAGCCTCCATCAGTTGATTGTGGTAGGCAGGTATTTATGCTAAGTCAATATCCAATTACATTCAATTAAATGTCCTTTAGTTCAGTTAGCACTAGTTTTGCATGGTTTCATGAGGGTAGGTGACTTTTCTCACCTACCTCATCATTTTAACTGGTTTAACTAGTTTTAACTAATTATTAACTGAATTAAACATGTGGAGTTATACTAGTGAGCTCCGATAGTGATCTAAGACACTTCTAGTTATCCAGACAGTCAGGTTTAGTTGGTAGATTCAAATCCTATCCACATGATTGGAATTCTATTTATTGTAATGCATTATATTACTAAATATAGAAAATGGAAGAATTCTCATATTGTTCTTCAAATTAATTCTTCTATTATTTCTCTTGTGCAATTAATGTGAATACTTTTTTTGGCCCAAGATCTTCCCACTAGAATATAATATGGCATCAGATCCTGGTTAGGCTAAACAAAAGAAAAATTCTAGTTTTGTGCAGGTATTAATTTATCTCACCAACAACACAACAAAATAGCATGGATCTATCTAAGATAGTAACCTTGAATTCATTAAATTATTATGAATGGAAAGCCAATATTGATATACTATTGTGCAATAAAGGTATCTAAAGAGTTACTGTAGCCTTATAAATCAAGCCCAATGCAGTTGCTAAGAAAGCAAGGTGGCATAACAGGAAGGATGAAGCTTGTGGCTTTCTTTGTCTCTCTTTCTCTCTCTCTCTAGAAATTATTTTTCATCTTGATGGCTTCACAGGCCCTAATGAAGTGTGGATCAAAATTGAATCCCTCTTCAGAAAGAAACATGATCTTAGAGGACATCAATTAGAGAATGAGTTGATCTCGTTGAGACCAAGTGAATTAAAAACCATTGAGGAATTCATCACCAAGTTTAAGTCACTAGTACTTTTTCTCAAGTAGTGTGGGATTACGAAGGAAGAGGATCAGTTAATCCTCTCCATTCTATCAAAGGTGGGTTTGGAATACTTAGTTTTTGTTTCAATATTCTATGCTACTAAGCTTGCAGTTCGAAATTAGAGGATGCCATCCTTGGATGCATTCATAGATTCTCTCACACAAGAGAAGGTAAAGCTGATTCAAATGGGGACTCTCAAAAAATCAAAGGATTGTGTGCTTACCTCCCTTGGAAGCAAGGATCTCAAGTCTAAAGGAAAGATAAAAGTAAAGGAGAAAAATACAAAGTCAGACTCTGAAGATGAAGGTTCTAACTCTACAGATGAAGGCTCGAATTTCAAGAAGAAGGGTAATAATAAAGGAAGATCACATTGTAACTATTGCATAAAATCTTCTCACAATGAAAATTATTGTTTTAAGAAGAAAATGGACGTCATGACTCATTTTCTCGAAATAAACAACATTGATGTGCCAGATTTTGCAAGAAGGGAAAAATTTGTTGATCCCTAGGGGCACTGTAACACTATGCAATACGAAGGTAATGATGCTCATGCATTGGTTTCTAGAATAAAGTATGTCTCTGATGTCTCTGATTTTTATACTCATTCTTATATGTAAGAATCATAAATCTCTTTTCCTCGTCTTGAAAAATGCCTATCAGTCTCCCAGAGCCATCTCCTCTCAATACTAGTTTTTACCACTAGTATCTGACTTGTATTCATCTAAATCCTTCAAACTACTTTCAGATTCTTCTTTCTATGATTTAGAATATTATTTGCAGGATGATATGCATGTTATGACACCTCTGTAGCATCCATTTGCTACTCATAAGACCCTAGAACTCCCAAACTCAGTTGCTAAACTAGACAATTTCATGGTTTCCTATATTGTATCACTGGTGAAAGTTGTTATCATGTGTTTCCTTTGTATAATTGGTTGGTTTTCCTTATCATTAGCTATAAATGGGATTATGTTAAAAAAATTTGGGTCTGATATAACTTTTATTAGTTCGAATTTTAGATCCTTTTGCTCACCAAATTTTCCCAATTGTCAATGTAGACTAC
Source organism: Pseudotsuga menziesii (assembly GCA_001517045.1). NCBI lineage: Eukaryota > Viridiplantae > Streptophyta > Pinopsida > Pinales > Pinaceae > Pseudotsuga > Pseudotsuga menziesii. Next base: position 138,028 of record LPNX010163431.1, on the reverse strand, counting down.
TTGAACCTAGTATTCCTACTGCAACTCAATCAGATTTCAAGGCCACTATACCTTGGTTGCTTTCTGCTCCATATGAATTAATTTATGATATATAAGAGCCTAACAAGCTCTATTATATAATTAAAAAGGTTTCACATCCGTTTGGAAAGAATTTTCATTGTTGGGTTCACCATTATGCAACTACACTAGAAATTGTGCATGCCGATCTCATTGATGTTCTTTGGTTAGGAGATTATTGCACATATCTCTTTTCCATCTCTGATTTATGTTCATATATGATATTTATGTTGTCACATCAAAGAGCACTCATATGATGCTCCTTCATCGCCAGAAGATGAGCTACAAGGGGCTTATCCTCATGCTTTTTGTTTACACATCATTGAAAATATGATACATGATCAAGGCATCTACAACAACTCTAAAAAAATTTTCACCAAGAAGCAGTACATCCATCTTATTCAAGTGAAGAAAAAATACAGAGTGAATTTATTCATTTAAATTGTGTTCCATGTCCATTTTTTATGAAGGATTTTCCACATGCGGTTTTTCCTTTTCCCTCAATATTTCATGGACAAATAAAATTTTGCATTTTAGATTGTAATGGGTGACCTTTGATCTTAGTTATTGTTGCCTCCTTTCACACACCTGGGGGGAACATCGCAGAAATATTCAAGCCACTCGATGTGTCCTTGGGGGAAAGTCTCGAGTCAAGGTTGTCACCTTGTTCTTGACTCCTTTGTTTAGGCTCAACTCCTAGCAAAGCCAAGGGGGGTAGACCCTATTAAGTTACTAGGGAAAAATTATTTAGTATGGTGATGTTAAACTGAATGAGTTACTTAGGAGTTTGAAATTTAACCATAAACAACCATAGATGACAAGATAAAAAATGAGCACACAAAAGCACAATGCTGAGACACAATATATATATAGAAAGAAAATAACCAGTGCCTTAAAATGGAGTCATAAAATAATCGATGTACTTGCATGTGCTTGGAGTGAATGTTTTGTGATTGCCTCTTGGTACATTTTAAGTTAATGTGAAATATGAGTTGATTAAAATTAGGCGAGAGGGGGACTCTAGATATACCCGAGAGTACTTGGAGTATGTCCAAAACTAAACCTTCATGGCTACCCACAAGGAATATGTGGGATGAATGGAGTCTCTGAGAATCTTGTTCATAATGCATCTGAAGGTGTAATAGAGATCGGTGCCTCGAGGTCACTTTTCAGGAGTTCCCACTTCCTTTGGGTATTTTGCCACTGCTTACGGTTTGATTGAGGCGTTGGATTTTTTCCTGATGGTGGTTGATTGGGGAAGGTGAAGACTAATTAAAATAGTCACTCACATTTATTTTGATTCATTTTTACTGATTAGATGAACCGCATCCAAGTACATAGCATACACACGGGAGTCTTGTCAATTTTAGTGAGTTTTAAAGGATGTGTTTTCTTAGAAAGAAAAACCCTCCAGGAACCTCTTTCGGTCCAAGTGGACCTCAATCAGGGAATCAAGGAGGGGGTTGATTTTAGAACAATTACTTACATAAATTAATGATAAGCAGCAAGTAGAAACAAACCACAATTTTTCTAATTATTCCTACCATGCATCTCTTTCCCCTTGCGGGTCAATCGGGAAGTCGTGGGGTAAGTATTCAAGTTACTTTGATACTGAAATGTGGAATATATGATAAATTAATCAAAGCATGTTTTTCTGCATGAATTAAACTAATCTAAAGCGAACAAAAATAAGAAAATGCAAAAGATAACAAAAAAGGCGTGAATCCCCCTGGGGGGGATGGGGAATGCGCTTGAAAGAACCTATTCGGAGAAAAAATTTATTATATACTATTACAATATTAGTAAAATGATATGAATCCTATTGTTTATTATATAGGATGAAACCAATATCTTACAACTTTCCCAAAATTTAAAATTTACAGTCGAAGGGAAGACCCCTGGGGGGATTTGAACGATCCCAAAGCCACTTTTGAACTTTAGATTCTCTTCTTTATGTTATTCCTGATAAAATAAATTCATCATGTTAGAATTAAATATTCCAAAAATCACTTTGAAAGTACCTTTGGGTCAGCCTACTTTAAACCAAACAAAACAGAGTTAAAACTAGCTAAAATGGTGAAAAAGGAACCAAGGAAAGAAAGATTTCCTTGGGATATTGGATTTATGTTTGGTAAGCCAATGATATATGCACTGATTTCTGGATTTAATATTTTTAAAATAGAAACATAAATCTAACGCATACAACCTATGGATTTTCTTTAAATTACCATGCAAAACGGATGATTTCCCTGAACTAGATCTAGAATGCTTAATGAGACCTTTTAGAAATGAGATCTAGATTATGAGCTTTGAAATAATATATATATGTAAGTTTTAATTTAATATGACATATCTAAATGATAACAAATCTTGTAACTAAAGTAACCAGGTAAGATTTGGATGTTCATAAGGAGGAAGAGAGAGAAAGAGTGCTGGAAGCCTTGAAGATGAACCGTGGAGCTTTCCGGTGGAATGTTGAGGGACTATACCTTTTAGAAAGTTTTGGAGAAAGTGAGGAAGAAAGCTAGATCAACACCCTCTCTAAGCTAGGAACCTGCAATTGAATCCACAAACTTGCCAAAATGCTTGTGAGATCCGGTCAATACATAAACAAAGATTTCAGAATAGCATGCATATACACTTATAAAACATGTTGAATCTAGATCTCTAAAAATGAATCAAAAGGAAAGAGATGGCCAATAAAATTATTAACAAAATCCTTTCCTATCAAGATCATAATAAACTTATTATCAATCTTTTGCAATGGATCCACAAACAATAAGCAAATTATGAATATAGATACAGGTTACCTCAGTAAAACATGGCAATGCTCATCCACACACACGATAACATGACACCGTATTGCCTCCCAAGCTTCTCTTTATTTCAAATGAACAATAAAAATAGTACAATAGAAATAGCATCTCAATACAAGTTCTAACTAGCTTGGAAGAGGTAATATGTGCTTTATTTATAGAAAAAACAAGAGATCTAGCCTAGGGGGGCACAAATACCAAGGAGAGAGATTCTGTAGCTGCATGTAGAGTGAATCTGAGCCTGATATGAGTCTATCTAAGTCTAATCTAAGTCTCACTAAGTGCAACTTTCAATTGGAGGGCTGATCTAACTGACACCGCAACTTGCTGACTGAAGCATCCACCAAAACTCATCTAGATGAGCCCACACGTGTGGAGGAGAGAGGGAGGGCACAATTCCCAAGATTGCATGCATTAATGTACCCTCTGTTCAGTCCAGATCATCTCCTTATGTCAACGAATGGTTAGATCCATTCAATCCCAAGCCGATGAGACTAATTTCAGTCAAATTGGAGCAAATCCCAATGATTTAGGATTTGGGGTTTTCTCCATTATTTAATTTATTTATTAATTAAATAATCAATATTTGATTTTTAGGGATTTTTGACCTGAGCGATGGACAAATCACTCAAAACTTAGAAAAATTTGGTCTATGGGTTTACATGGTTCTCTTAGCTTGAAAATGAGCACCCCCATGACTGAAACTGATTATTGAGCCCACTTTTATTACAAGACCAATTTTTCCATTTAAACTATTAAAAAATAGCCTAAGTTTTGGAAAAATTAAAACTTAAAAAAAACTTAAAAAATTAAAAGAATTAAAACCTAGGGGGACTTAGACATGTTCATATGACTCAACCATGATTCCTAACATGTTTATACATTGACACATAGACTTGAATAACCTCAATAGGTCTAAATGCCAAGCTGACCACCCCAACTTTGGAGGTATTGAGTGAAAAACTCAGAAATTATCAGTCGTTTATTCAACAACCAATAATAACCAAGGAAAAAAACACCCTGGGCTGATCGGATTGACAAATAAAGTCTAAAAGACCACATCTTTTATAGACACTATCACACTAGAACATTTTATTACAACTCCCCCACGGGGTATGAACATGTGATTAAGTACAACAAGCACTTCCTAGAAGCAACTTGGAAGGTCTTCTGAAGTCTGAACAAATCATCTTTGTTCGGTTCACTAGGATCACTTGATAAAAAACCACTAAGTACAACTTAGGTGGTAACATATGGCTCCAACTGCGGGACGTGCTTGATCTCTTCATATGCCAAGGAGAAGATACAAGAACACCAGAATCTCTGGTTTATGCACCTTGTAAAAACATCTCAACTTGAGAAGAAAACCTTAGTAGCACAGGGTTTATATAAAAACCAAATGAACCATTAAGATGATTTATTTAAACAAAATAAATGTAACTAACTAATGAAATTTTGTTTTATTATAGCTAAGTACAAAACAAAAATGTAGAAAGTAAATGCCCTTTTTCAAGGAGATTATTTTCCTACTCTAAGCATGATATAAAAAGGGTTAAGTGTAATCAGAAATCCAATGTAACCACCTAATCATTTTATTAACATAAAAAAAATATTCCTTGTCTTTGGTTACCAGCCAAAGTAAGGATACTTTATTCAGAAAATGAAAACCTGCGTGATGATCCGGAATGGGCGGGATGGATGGAAAATCATAGGCATGAATAATGTCGTCCAACTTCTTCCCAAACTGGTAGGTGCTTGCATAGGCTGCTTCTATCCATGACTGGATAGAGTTGATATACAAATCAGAATGATGAGGAAGATTGACTACACCATCATACTGATAATCAAGTCTTATCAAATGATAACTCATTGTATAAGCCCCAAGCGGCTCCAAATAATAAGGAAACTCTATATGTGAAGATGAAAGTTGATATTGATATTCTACTGACTGCATCATATCTGTCTTTTCACAACACTGCTTCTCAATGCCTTCATTATTGATACCTTTATGCGGCTCTGCATGATATGACTCTGAATGGACATATAAGAGTTTTGAATGCTGCTCTTCTATACTAGGATTTTCCCAGGTCTCCAGATCCATGCTTCCCTCTCTGGAAGTATAGTAGATTGGACTTCCACAAATTTTTAAATAGACACTTCCCTTGTTGGATATAGCATAGATAGGATTCTTAAATAATATATCCACAAAAATCCCAATAGTCATCACCACCATCTATGTCAGATGTGATGGATTCCCCATTGCTGATATCAAGTTCTCTTTGTCTTCATTACTGATACTGATATATGGCTCAGACTGATCATATGGATAAAATTCATGCTCCTTTTCCATATCAAAGTTTCCCAAGGCCACATGGTCCATGCTCTCTCCTTTAGATATGCCATAGACAAGAGAATCAACAAAAACATCAAAAGTTTATGGTTCATTATTTTCCTCTTTATTCATGTCATAGACTGGATTTTCCATGAATGTCCAGGACTCCTCATCAACATCTTTGTCAGAGATAAGGGAGTCTTTGTCACTTGCCATCATGCTCCAAGTTATCCTTGTCCTCATTTTGATACTCATCTTCTTCAGAGAAAAGGTCACAAGGTAGTAAACCTTGCAAACTGTCATCATTATACCGAGAACACGTAGGAGTCCCATCATGCACATTATGGTTTTCATGATAAGTTTCTGTTGCAGCTGCAACAAATTCCCAAAATTCCAAAAAAATTTAGGACCCTCCTTTGCTTTGGATTAGTTGATTTTCTTCTTTTGTTTTCTCAAAATGATTGAATTGATTTACCACTTGTTTTGATTCTCCCTCTGATGCTTGAAGAAATTTAATGTTTCATCAAAATTTATCGCTGCCTTTGGATGCATTTTTTAGCTCGTTCGAATCGGGAATTGGTTTGGTTAAAGCTTCCGCCGTTGCGGCAGAATAGCGAGTCTTGAATTTGAAATTTCTCCCGATATGCTCGTTGAATCGGCTGTTTTTTTGGTTTGAATCGGAAGGAGTTGTCATTTCTTTCCCCGCTGTTGCAGATAAACATTCGGTTTTTTGACTTCGATTGTTTCTCTCGTCTCGATTGATTTTACGGCTGCCTTTTGGTTTTGTGTTGGAACTGTCATGATTTCTTCTTCCGCCGTTGCTGATGGCAAACCTCTTTCTCTCCCAATTATGGTTTGAGGTTTCGGGCCCCGTAAATCCGTTTGGTATCCGTCGTTGCGGCTGCGTTTCTTTTTTCGTTTCGATGTTAGAAATCTGACACGTGGTTAATTGTCACCTGGTTATCCCCGCCGTTGCAGCTGGGTCTATGGTTTGGTTTTCCCCCGTTGCGGATGGAATTACCCTTTCATCTTCTGACCCAAATGTCTTCGACGTCTGATATTCTAACTTTTTCCCGCCATGCATGTCTCCGCGGCTGGATCTATGCTTTGGCCGTCCACCGTTGCGGAAGGACGATTGCTTTCAACTTCCGATCCAAAATTGGTCCACCATCCGATATGTATGACCCCGCGAAGGACATAGTGTTTTAGCCTTCCACCGTTGCGGAAGAAAGCATACTTTCAACCTCTGATTTAGAAGCTTTCCATCGTCCGATCTTTTACTCGCCCGTTGTGATTGATATATATATGGGGTCGTGGGGTTATGTTTTTTTATTGTTATTTTCGACTGTTGAGCATTGTCATTGTCGCACTGTCATTTTCTCGAGCTTGCAAAGGACCCCAATGTCGATGTACCTGCATCTAGGTGGCAACTGTGGAAGCCTGACCGTCGTCGACCCGCCATACTCGTCGTATTTCCAGGTAGGCTCCTCGTCGCTTTTTTCCCATTCCGTTTGAACTGTTGGTTTTTTTCTACGGTGGTTTGTGTCCCCAGCTGTTTTCCTCATCCCGTTAAATTATACACCTATATAGGTGGATATTTTATCCTAGTTGGCCGTGAGAGGGCGGTTTAACCTTCAGAATAGATTTGTTTTCCACCGCCGTATATTTTGCAACTCTGCGCATAGGGATTGAGGGGTTTTGGCACAGACGGCCGTTATGCTGTCTGTGCCTAACCACCCTGTGTGTTGATGATGGGTAGAAGTAGGTTTCCACCACTTTTCTCTATGAGGTTTGGGATGTTTTCCCCATTTAGTGCTACCCGTATCTTTAAGCCACAACCGTTTTACCTTCGAGGTCCAGCGCAACCATTTTGGTGCTCAGTTTCGAACCCGGGCCAGGGAGGAGGGTGTACCGCGATGCATAGTTCTTTATCATCGTTTTGCACAGGGGGTTTTTCTTTGATCAAACACACCTTAGAAACTCATGTAGTGGTTCTGTTTTCCCTCACGGTGATTTGATAATGGCAACCGCAGAGAGCGGGAGTTTTCTTCGCACTAATGTAGATGTTTTCCCGTCTGATTGTATTGTTAGAAATGTTTGGTATTGGAGAAAAGTGGTAGCTTGCATAATCTTACTGCATATAACTATTTTCAATCATGCTAGACATAGACTAAGTCACTGAACACTATACATCGGGTTTTAATAGTTCAGTTAGTTAGGCCATTTTAGGCTGTACATGCATATATTTTCTTCATTGACTGATTGATATTATGTTAAATATAGAAGAAATGGCACACCGCACATTAATGTATGGAATTCTGTCACTCAGCCAAAAGGGATTAATTTTACAATTTTATGGCAGGAAGAATTCACAATGTCAAAGAGGCAAAAGAAGAAGGCCCCTGTGGTCGAAGAAGAACCAGAAGTAGAAGTGGTCACAAAAACTGAATACATTTACGAAGACACTAAGTGCATTTTTGGTATTGAACCTGAATACTAGTGGGAAGGGAGATGAACAGGACAAGGCTGATGAAGAGGCCAGAAAGAGGAAAAAGAAGAAGGCCCTTGTGGTCGAAGAAGAACCAGAAGTAGAAGTGGTCACTAAAACTGAATACATTTACGAAGACACTAAGTGCATTTCTAGTATTGAACCTGAATACCAGTGGGAAGGGAGATGAACAGGCCAAGGTGATGAAGAGGCCAGAAAGAGGAATGAGGAAGCCCAGAGATTGGTGCAAGAAGCTGTAGGGTGGTTGCACATAGAAGACGAAGAGAAAAGAAAATCTGCTCAGGAAGCAGCTGAGAAAGCAGAAGAAGAAGCTAAGAATGAAGCAGAAGAAAAGAAAAGAAAGCTGGAAGAGGAGCTTCAAAAGAAAGAAGCTGAAAGGTTGAAGCTGACACAGACAGAGAAGTTAGCTTCTGAAACAGCTGCAGGGCAGACCCAGGACGTGGAGAAACCTGAGGTTCAGGACCCACAAGTACCTGTTGCCAACACACCCATGGTCCCCACACTGAAGCTAGTCCCCTTTGTGCAGAAAAAAGGGAGAAGAAATCCCTGTTTTTAACACTGTGTTTTATGATAGGGCTACAAAGAGGATAATAAAGAGAAAAGAAAAGAGGGTTAAAACAGGAGATATGCCTATTAAAATGATAACGGATATGGCTATCATGTTGGAAACAGACCAAGATCCAAGATTCACCCTGAGAGCCGGGACTGCACTAATCCATGCCTCAGAAGATAACATGGACAAGGTAATAACTTACTTGGAGCAGCCCAAGAAGTCCTCTGCTCAGTTGAAAGATACATTGAGGAGAGAGAGAGAAGAAAACAATAGGATTAAGAGAAAATATGAAGATATGAAAAGGGAAATGAAGTCCTCAAGGGCTGAAGTATAGGCCCTCCAAGTAGAAAGACAGGTTATGGAAAATACACAGGAGGCTCTGGAGAAAGTGCAGAAATAATGTCAAGAGCTGAAGATAGAGAAAGAACGGCTACAGGAGAAGGTAGAAGAGCTAGAAGAGCAGCAAAAGATTATCTTGCAGGCCAGTGAGATGCACTCCCAAGAACAAAGAGAGAAACATCAAGAGCAGATTTATTCTCTGACCACTGCTCTGGAGGAAGCAAGAGAACAACAGGTTAACCTCCAGCCATTCAAAGAGCATGTCTTGGCCCAAAAGGCCAAGATGCTATAGCTACAGACTGTTGTTGAAGAGGAGAGATGTAGAGTGCTGCAGATCGATGGCCGATTGGAAGAGATCTTGGAAACTGCATATTACTTTGTGGACAGATCTCAAGACGTCCTCGAGGTCCTGACTACAAGAATGGTGAGGTTGGAAAGCAATGAAGAAACTCCAGCAGAGCTGCCATCAAAAGATAAACAAGACCTCAAGTGGGATTATAAATTAATAGAATTTACTATTAACACCACAGAGGATTTCAAGAAAGCAGTCAAGAAGATGAAGGGAGCCCGCATAGAATTTTTCAGAAGAGTCCTTATCACATACAACCGGTGCCAGGTAGAGGCCGAGCAGAGGCTGGATGATTTCCCAGAACACAATTCATTTGTGGAGATGTTGCAGAAAAGACATCAGGATGAAGAAGCAAGAATGCAACACATTAAGGCCATTGATGACGAGATTGTGAGAAGCGAAGTAGGCCATTCAGAAGTTAGTGTGCAGCTTTTGGAAGACCAGCTTTAGTTGAGCGCTGCCAGAGTGGAGGCTATAAAGAACCAGGCTGAAAAAGTTGGAATCAACATTTAGTTTTGGGAACCGTGTGCATTTGAGGGCATCACCTCTGAAGCTACGAAATGGAAGAAGTTTCTAGATGCCCAAGTGGGACCCTCCTCGTAAAGGAGTGGTCACTTTTTTCCAATTTGTAACGATTTTGTAAATCTTTGAGGAAGAGTAAAGTTTTGGGAGGCGAAGAGTTGGGAATCCCGAAAGGAACTTTTGGGCAGCCCAATAGTTTCTCCCTTTTGTATAAATGTGATAGACTTAGAGGGAAAAATGACTTTTTCCCAGTTAGACATGAAAACTCTATATTGTAAGAAGAACTATTTCTCTTTACAATAAAGAAGTCTTGTTTGCCTGTTGGAGGAAGATTGGTGGCACTTTCAAATGTTATTCTGTGGATGGCTGAAAGATGAACTATTTTGTATTTACAGCTTTTTGTCCATTAACCGTGAGATCGTTCTAACTCTCAGAACCTATGTTCTTGTTTAAATGATTTCTGGTTTATTTTGTGGAATTACCACCATGAGTAATGTATGTTGTTCATAAAACAATTGGCTATCTGATTGTTGAAATATATTTAATCGTTCATGCATTGTGGAAAGAAATATCAGCTAACTGTAGTTTCTCTTTATGTTGCATGCACACTTTACATTACTCACAAATAAAGTTAAAGTTTGCTCCCCGGGGATAGATAGATAGAGAGTTAGTTAGTTTTATTTCTGTACATGTGATTTAGATGCTTGTGAGCCTAAGACGAGAGGTAAGAACCTGTGCATCACATTGTGAATACTCCTTGCATCCTTATCGCCCTGCATGGTTAATTAGGCATCTGCACATCATATTTAAGTCAAAAAATACAAAAAATATACACGGTGGACCGGGCGCAACCGGTAAAGCCTTTGTTTTTTGTTACTTTGATCTACGGTAGCCAGACCGCAAACCGGACGGATTCCCTATACCAAATAGTCAACGGGCTAGTTGGGAATGTTGACTGGGGAGAATCCCTTTCTATTGTTTCCTACAAATTTTCAGGCCTCAACAGTTCTGGTGCTAGAAGGAGGGCCGCCAGTGAATGGCTGGCCGTGGAAACTTATTTTCCCAAGATTACCTTACCAGCAGATGTTTAAATCTTGTAACCTGACCCGAGTACTTGCAGTTTGCGATTATACCTTTGAGATAAGAAAGCCTGTTCTCACCCTATGTTGCTCTTTGCTCAGATTTTTGTTCTTTTTCCTGTGCTCATGGCTGGTGTAATTGTGAACCAGCCCAACCCATTGCCTGCTTGGAGAGCTAGATCACCTTTGAACCTCACGCCTCCATTGCATAACTTACCTCAGGATTTTGATAAGCTACTGCCTAAGTTTGACCCTAAGGAAAAGACTACTGTAGATGATCACTTACAGAGTTTCTATTTAGCAGTAGAAGGGTTAAGGGCTAAGGAGTACGAAGATGTTGTCTGTAGATTATTCCCTCATACCCTGAAAGGGGCAGCTGCTTCATGGTATTTTTCTCTACCCGCAAACTCGATCCCAGACTGGAATACTTTTGAAATAATATTTAGAAATAAATATGCAGCTCAGATAACTCATGCCTCACTAATGAAAGGTCTTGGTTTGTTAAGAAAAGAGAAGAATGAGAAGGTACATAATTTTACCCAGAGATTTTCAACATACTTAAATAATTTTTCTGAAACCGACAGACCCTTAGACAAGGTCTTAATTGAGTATTATACATATTCCCTAGGACCTAAGTTAGCTATGTTTACTAAAATGAAAACCAAGCCTACGTTGGTAGAAACTTATGAAGAAGAAGAAAGGGTAGAAGCTAAAAAGGAAAGCATAGAAGACTATCCTGAGCAACTGAGAGAAAAGAATATCGAGAGGAAAACCCTATGGCTATCTAAACCTAAAGATGAACAATCACATGATTATCAAGGAATGTTGAAAATGATGTAGAATCTATCCAACAGAATAATAGATCTGCAGAAAGGGAGGGAAGCTCAGAAAACTCACAAACCCTACTACCAAAAAAGAGAGGATAGGAACCAATGGAAAATACCTCCACCAAATTTACCATCAGTAAACATAACAGAAGTAACCACTTATACTATGAAATGAGAACTCGACACAGTTCTCGTTTTTCTCTCTCCTAATTTTAGTAGCTATTTTTACCCCCGTTTCAAAAATGGTTGATGCCAGTATCACACATTTTCATTTTCAGACATTTTTGGGGGCCTTTGAATTATCTTTGTTGTAAAATATTTTTAATTTCTATTTTCAAGTGTGTTTTTTGAAATTTAACAAAATAACATATACATTTATAATGAAAAACATATACATTTTACGATTTTTTCTATAAAATAAGACATTTTTATGTACTAAATAAGGCATTTTTATTGACAAAATTGTAAATAATTCCAGAAAATAAAGACATTTAAAACCATTTTCAATGAATTTTCAGAGAATTTTTCTCTAAAAATGATCATATTTCATATTAGTTATCGAAAAGTGACGACTCACATAAAGTCGAGAAAAAATATACAAATTATTTGTAAAAAACATATTAAAAACATTATATTTAGAAATTTTATTTCTAAAATAAAGTCTGAAAGTCAAAACATTACTAATATATCTGATAAAAAAATTGTCAAAAAATGTCAAAATTAACATTTTCTTGAAAACATGAAACTATTCAACAATATCATGCATGCCAAATTCTTCATCGACATTGGAATTTTTTGGAGCTTGAATTTCCTCAGGGACATCAATGTCCTCTTCCATTGGGTCTTCTATGTCTGCAAGATCCCCAAAGTGCTCCTTTCCAAACACCCCTCCTAACAGGGGTTGGGGCTCTTTTGACATATTT
>LPNX010163431.1:11674-124056 GCA_001517045.1 Pseudotsuga menziesii | reverse complement strand
GTTATGGTTATTTATGTTACTAGTAGAGACTAGATCTTGAGACTTGGAGTCTGTTGTAATATACATTGGCAATGTCTCCTCCTGCGTGTGGCTTGAAAAGGGAGGCACCTTCCCCTCCTCCCGAGCACCCCGCTTGGGCGCCAAAGGGCGGCCCTCATGGCGGCCCTCGATGCCCGGCATCAAGGGCGGCCGTGAGGGCCGCCCTTTGGCACCCAAGCGAATGTGAGAGTCAAAGTCTGGTCTCGAATATATGGAAGATGGTGAAAGCAGATCATTCGAGAGAGCCCTCGATGCCCGGCATCGAGGACGGCCATGAGGGCCGCCCTTTGGCGCCCAAGCGAATGTGAGAATCAAAGTCTAGTCTCGAATATATGGAAGATGGAGAAATCAGATCATTTGAGAGAGCACGCGAGGCCATGGCAGCAGCGAATATGGAATATATGAAAGACATTAAAGCTTTGAAGGCCAAATATGATTTTGGGCCCTCTCCATGTTCTTCTGTGTCATGTGATGTATTTGTTTACGAGTCTCGAATCATTGGGATGCTCACAGACTATCCTGCTCTCAAGCCAACAAAAGAAAATGTTCCGGAATAAAGAACGTCTCGCATTTATAGAGTGTCAAGTTTGTTAACTATTTTCTAAATAGTGTTCATTGTAGAAAGGTTAATATTAAAGCGAAAAGTTAGTTAACTATTTTCGAAATAGTGTTCATTGTACAAAGGTTAATATTAAAGCGAAAAGTTAGAGAACAATGTATTGCATGTTTGTTTTGGATTTCAAATCGAAGGTGAAGATTAAAGGCGAAGTTAGAGAACATTGTACTGCATGTTTGATTTGGATTTCAAATCAAAATACAGAGAAAGAATCTCTGAAAATTGTCTTTGATGAAGAAATGATATAATAAAATATAAAGGAGCGTTGTTTCTGGCCGGAATTTTGAAGCTAAAACCCAGGTGGGGTTGAGTTTTAAACCTGAGGTGTATGAGCATAATAAATAATAGAAATCGATAAAACATAAATACAAGATATATATACGGATCTTTGGTATCAATTCAAAATAAAAGTTGAACCAAGAGTAAGAAAGGCTTACCTTATTAATAAAAATCCTATTTTTCCTTTATCTATTTTTATTTTTTAAATATTAATTATACATTATAGAAAAAATATTTAATAAACTAAAAATATTGATTATGTCAGATGTATCTCCTATTGGAAATGAGAATCATGTTAATGGAAATGATATCTATTAAAATGAATGATTTAATTATAAAAATATAATTGATTAAACTGAATGATTTAATTATTAGAGAGTTTCAATTTAAATGATTGAGGAGTCTAACAAACTCTTAAGAATAACTAGTATTTAATTATAAGAGAGTCTCAATTTATAAGTTTGAGGATTTCAACAAACTCTTAAGAATAACTAGTATTTAATTATAAGAGAGTCTCAATTTATAAGTTTGAGGATTTCAACAAACTCTTAAGAATAACTAGTTAGTTGAGAGAGTCTATGTGAGCTTAACTCACACAAGCTATTATGTGTTGGAAAATGCCAACACCAATAACTCTTTATAAGCTAAACATAAGGAGGAAATAATAGAAAAAATGGGTTGCGACAACAAGGCCTAATAAGGTACCTACGTACAAACTCTCATAAGTTGAGGAAAGGAGAAAACCCTATAGGGAAAACTCTTCTCCAAAAGAGAGAAAAGCACCATTGCCTCAGGACCTCGTTTGGTTGTAAGTTACATTCGATGCATATTGTTAGACTCAGATGGTGCGCCCATTGATAATAGAGAAGAGTATGGGTCATCTACATCTTCATCAAGTCCTTCATCTGCAGAAAATGTAGATTCTAATGGGTGTCAGAATCCATGGATGAATTTGAAGAAGCAGTGTAGATTCTTTTTATTAGTATGATTTTTTTAATTGAAACTCTATAGGAGTTTTTGATGATGGGGTGTCATAATCCATGGATGAATTTGAAGAAGCAGTGTAGATTCTTTTTATTAGTATGATTTTTTTAATTGAAACTCTATAGGAGTTTTTGATGATGGGGTGTCATAATCCATGGATGAATTTGAAGAGGCAGTTAGATGCTTTTTACTAGTACGATTTTTGTAATTGAAACTCTAGAGGAGTTTTTGAATATTTATATGAACCATTTGTTCTTGTATGGTCTAATATATTATCTCATTATGAATCACATCATAATTTCTTTGTTTCTATATGGTTATAATGGTGAAATTATTAGAGAAATTTGTTTTTTCTTTAATATGCAATTTTCCAGAAAGTTGTAATTTATCTCTTCAAGAATTTTTCTTTTTTTCCAATTTAAGGTTGATTTTAAAGTTTTGTTAAACAACAATATGGGATGTTTAGTCCATGGCTCTATTTTTTACCCTAAAAAAAAACCGTGTATACTGGTATCAACACTTTTCTATTTGGGGGGTGTTTTTGGTGTTTTTTTTGCAAAAATCATCGTTTTTATGGGTAGAGTTCTCGTTCATAGTATATAGTTCTCGTTTCATAGTATAAGTGGATAAGTAGGGGGTGATAATTTCTGCACTTTTCACCAACAACCTCATTCGGAAAAGAAGTGCCCTCAATGGTTGAATTCACTGACATTGGTTATGAATCAGCTGCTAGATTCTAAATTAACCAAGGACAGTGGCAAAGAGGAAAATAAAAACCAGGCTATGGAGAAACAAGATAATGACACTATGTTTTCATGGAATGGTATCTCGCTATTTGACACTGAAGAGAGCGCTCTCAAAACTGAATGCACACCTACAACAACAAAGGACATGGATTCAACAATTTCAAAGATCAAAATATTGCAAAAGAATGTCAAGAGACAGGCAGATGTGAATGTTAAAAATAAAATACCTGAAGTCACTACGGTGAATCAGGAAACCAAGCCAATTAGTGAGCCTGTCAAAACTATAGAAGAATAGGTAGGTGTTAATGGGTAAAACACTAATGAAATTGGAGAGCTTGAAGAGGATATACCTACTCAAAACCAACCAGGAGAAGAAGACATAGAACTAGGATGGGAAGAGAAAAATGATACCCCACCTTTTCTTTTGACCTTAGAAATGCTGAATCATAATGTGCATAATTGCTTAGTAGATTCTAGATCAGCGGTGAATGTTATGCCATTGGAGATTTGCAAAAAGATTAATGGACAGCCAGAGTCCACATTTTGTGAAGTAACGCAATTAGACAGCACAGGTGTCAAAGTAGTGGGAGAAATGAAAAATGTCCTCATTCGCTTGTCTGCAAACAACAAGATTTGCCAATTTATTGACATTACTGTGGCTGACATACCTAGTGGATATGGGATTATTCTCAACAGAGATTGGTTTGCCAGGTTAAAAGGCTATTTTGCTTCAGATTGGTCTCATTTATTATTGCCTCTCACGGGTACCCCAAATAAGATTAAGGTTTTGAGAGAGACTTACATGAAACACACTGTCACTAAACTAGGAGAGGGAAATGAATCTGCTGATTCTGTCCTGGGAAATTATCTGATTGAGCTTAAGATAAGACATCTTACAGAAAGAAAAGCCAGTTCCAAGATTAACTATCAGCCTGAGCTCCTTCAACTTCCTCAGGATGATGAAGATGAATGTAGGATTGTAGACATGTGTTCAATTTCAAAAATAGCAGAGCTAGACCATCGTTAGATGTCTCATGTCTATAATCCAGCCCAGCCTTTAACTCCCTAAGATTAAAGATATTCAGAAGTGGGAAAAAAAAATTCTTTTCTTTTGCTTTGTACATAAATAAATTGATGTCATTTTTCTTTGATGCTTTGATGTTGTTTTCTTTTGATTATTTGATTTGATGTTGTTTTCTTTACTGCTCTGTTTTTGAATAAAGAGGAAAACTTTTGGTTGCAATGGAAACATCAGGGTTCTTTATTAACTGAAATCTTGGGCAAAAGACTGTGCTTTAAAGTATAGAATGTCTTCTAGTAGTAGTGTTCCTAGCTGGCCATGCATTCATTGAAGTATTATTTAACCCCTATAAATAATTCAGAAGTAAAGAGGTATGGAATACTATTTCGAGGCTCCATCCATTTCACATCTTAAATATCCGAAGGGGTGACAACGGAAGACCCACGGAAAGGAAGCAGAGTAAACAGTTTATCATATATAAATGATCCCATGCCATAGTTTCAGAAAAGCTAAAAGCTATCAAGAGTCAAAATTCCTTAAAAGAAACAAGACATATCAAAGCAAAGTATCAAAAGCATAAGTACTAAATTGCCGAAAGATCCTCTCCGTCCATGAGCTGAAACATGAAATACACCGTTCACACAAATGGACACTATGGGATAGAGGATCCTGAATTAAAATTAAGTAAGAAAGGCAAATGGAGGACTCACAAGAACTAAAATTCAAATGGCACCAAACTGCAATTGGCATGGGAATGAGGAACAAAAGGATAATGATGTTTGCTATCTGTTACAATCCTATGGTGTCCAAGACTGAAACTACCTAAGGACGGGTAAAATGAACCTCATTTATTAGGCCTCAAAAGAGTTATTCAGACTTGCAATATTTCTGTTGTTACCATTTCCCAAAGAATGGAGTACTTCTCAATGGTTTAAATGCTTAAGTTGGCCAGCCTAGGGATACAAACATCTAGAAGATTTCATCTTTTATTCAGATGGTCTTGCACTGGGAAGGAGTTAATTCAGAGATCTAGGGTTCACCAGGTAGTCGCCAATTGTTGCAGCTGCAACAAATTCCCAAAATTCCAAAAAAATTTAGGACCCTCCTTTACTTTGGATTAGTTGATTTTCTTCTTTTGTTTTCTCAAAATGATTGAATTGATTTACCACTTGTTTTGATTCTCCCTCTGATGCTTGAAGAAATCTAATGTTTGATCAAACTTTA
This sequence comes from Pseudotsuga menziesii, assembly GCA_001517045.1. Lineage (NCBI taxonomy): Eukaryota > Viridiplantae > Streptophyta > Pinopsida > Pinales > Pinaceae > Pseudotsuga > Pseudotsuga menziesii. The sequence goes on along the minus strand of LPNX010163431.1, from coordinate 119,147 downwards.
TCGTTGCCTTTGGATGCATTTTTTAGCTCGTTCGAATTGGGAAATGGTTTGGTTAAAGCTTCCGCCGTTGTGGCAGAATAGTGAGTCTTGGCTTTGAAATTTCTCCCGATACGCTCACTGAATCGGCTGTTTTTTTTGTTTGAATCGGAAGGAGTTGTCATTTCTTTCCCCGCTGTTGCAAATAAACATTCAGTTTTTTGACTTCGATTGTTTCTCCCGTCTCGATTGATTTTACGGATGCCTTTTGGTTTTGTGTCGGAACTATCATGATTTCTTCTTCGGCCGTTGCGGATGGCAAATCTCTTTCTCTCCCGATTATGGTTTGAGGTTTCAGACCCCGTAAATCCATTTGGTATCCGTCGTTGCGGCTACGTTTCTTTTTTCGTTTCGATGTTAGAAATTCGACGTGCGGTTAGTTGTCACCCGGTTATCCCCGCCGTTGCGGTTGGGTCTATGGTTTGGTTTTCCGTTGTTGCGGACATAAGTACCCTTTCATCTTCTGACCCAAATGTCTTTGATGTCCAATCTTCTAAATTTTTCTCGCCATGCATGTCTCCGTGGCTGGATCTACGCTTTGGTCGTCCGCCGTTGCGGAAGGACGATTGCTTTTAGCTTCCGATCCAAAAGTGGTCCACCATCCGATATGTATGACCCCATGGAGGGCTTAGTGTTTTAGCCTTCCGCCATTGCGAAAGAAAGCATACTTTCAACCTCCTATTCAGAAGCTTTCCACCGTCCGATCTTTTGCTCGCCCATTGTGATTGATATATATACGGGGTCATGGGGTTATGTTTTTTTATTGTTATTTTCGACTGTTGAGCATTGTCATTGTCGCGCTGTCGTTTTCTTGAGCTTGCAAAGGACCCCCCTGCCAGTGTACCTGCATCCAGGTGGAAACTGTGGAATCCTGACCGTCTTCGACCTGCCATACTAGCCGTATTGCCAGGTAGGCTCCTCATCGCTTTTTTCCCATTCCGCTTGAACTGTTGGTTGTTTTCTACGGTGGCTTGTGTCCCCAGCCATTTTCCTCGTCCCGTTAAATTATATGCCTATATAGGTGGATATTTTATCCTAGTTGGCCGTGGGAGGGCGGTTTAACCTTAAGGATAGCTTTGTTTTCCACCGCCGTATATTTTTCAACTCTGCGCATAGGGATTGAGGGGTTTTGGCGCAGACAACCGTTACGCTGTCTACGCCTAACCGCCCTGCGTGTTGATGATGGGTAGAAGTAGGTTTCCACCACTTTTCTCTATGAGGTTTGGACTATTTTCCCCATTTAGTGCTACCCGTATCTTTCAGCCACAACCGTTTTACCTTCGAGGTCCAGCACAACCATTTTTGTGCTCAGTTTCGAACCTAGGCAAGGGAGGAGGGTGTACCGCGACGCATAGTTCTTTATCATCATTTTGCACAGGGGGTTTTTATTTGATCAAACGCACCTTAGAAACTCACGTAGTGGTTCTATTTTCCCTCGCGGTGATTTCATAATGGCACCCGCAGAGAGCGGGAGTTTTCTTTGCACTAATGTAGATGTTTTCCCGTCCGATTGTATTGTTAGAAATGTTTGGTATTGGAGAACAGTGGTAGCTTGCATAATATTACTCCATATAACTATTTTAAATCATGCTAGACATAGACTAAGTCACTGAACACTATACATCAGGTTTTAATAGTTCAGTTAGTTAGGCCATTTCAGGCTGTACATGCATATATTTGCTTCATTGACTGATTGATATTATGTTAAATATAGAAGAAATGGCACACCGCACATTAATGTATGCAAGTCTATCACTCAGCCAAAAGGGCTTAATTTTATAATTTTATGGCAGGAAGAATTCACAATGTCAAAGAGGAAAAAGAAGAAGGCCCCTGTGGTCGAAGAAGAATCAAAAGTAGAAGTGGTCACTAAAACTGAATACATTTACGAAGACACTAAGGCATTTCTGGTATTGAACCTAAATACCAGTGGGAAGGGAGATGAACAGACCAAGGCTGATGAAGAGGCCATAAAGAGGAAAAAGAAGAAGGCCCCTATGGTCAAAGAAGAACCAGAAGTAGAAGTTGTCACTAAAACTGAATACATTTATGAAGACACTAAGTGCATTTCTGGTATTGAACCTGAATACCAGTGGGAAGGGAGATGAACAGGCCAAGGCTGATGAAGAGTCCAGAAAGAGGAAAAAGAAGAATGCCCCTATGGTCGAACAAGAACCAGAAGTAGAAGTGGTCACTAAAACTGAATACATTTAGGAAGACACTAAGTGCATTTCTGGTATTGAACCTAAATACCAGTGGGAAGGGAGATGAATAGGCCAAGGTTGATGAAGAGGCCAGAAAGAGGAATGAGGAAGCCCATAGATTGGCGCAAGAAGCTGCACGGTGGTGGCACATAGAAGACGAAGAGAAAATAAAGGCTACTCAGGAAGCAGCTGAGAAAGCAGAAGAAGCAGCTAAGAAAGAAGAAGAAGAAAAGAAAAGAAAGCTGGAAGAGGAGCTTCAAAAGCAAGAAGTTGAAAGGATGAAGTTGACACAGACAGAGCAGTCAGCTTCTGAAATAGCTACAGGGCAGACCCAAGATGTGGAGAACCCTGAGGTTCGGGACCCACAAGTACCTATTTCCAGCACACCCATGGTCCCCACACTGAAGCTGGTCCCCTTTGTGCAGAAAAAGGGAGAAGAAATCCCTGATTTTAACACTGTGTTTTATGACAGGGCTACAAAGAGGATAATAAAGAGAACAGAAAAGAGGGTTGAAACAGAAGATATGCCTGGTAAAATGATAACGGATACGGCTGTCATGTTGGAAATAGACCAAGATCCAAGATTCACCCTGAGAGTCGGGACTGCACTAATCCACGCCTCAAAAGATAACATGGACAAGGTAATAACTAACTTGGAGTAGTCCAAGAAGTCCTCTGCTTAGTTGAAAGATACATTCAGGAGAGAGAGAGAAGAAAGCAATAGGATTAAGAGAAAATATGAAGATATGAAAAGGGAAATGAAGTCCTCAAGGGCTGAAGTACAGGTCCTCCAAGTAGAAAGGCAGGTTATGGAAAATACACAGGAGGCTCTGGAGAAAGTGCAGAAAGAATGTCAAGAGTTGAAGATAGAGAAAGAACGGCTATAGGAGAAGGTAGAAGAGCTAGAAGAGCAGCAAAAGATTATCTTGCAGGCCAGTGAGATGCACTCCCAAGAACAGAGAGAGAAACATCAAGAGCAGATTTCTTCTCTGACCACTGCTCTGGAGGAAGCAAGAGAACATCAGGTTAACCTCCATCCATTCAAAGAGCATGTCTTGGCCCAAAAGGCAAAGATGCTGCAGCTACAGACTGTTCTTGAAGAGGAGAGATGTAGAGTGCTGCATATCGATGGCTGATTGGAAGAGATCTTGGAAACTGCATCTTACTTTGTGGACAGATCTCAAGACATCCTCGAGGTCCTTACTACAAGAATGGCGAGGTTGGAAAGCAATGAAGAAACTCCAGTAGAGCTGCCATCAAAAGATAAACAAGCCCTCAAGCAGGATTATAACTTAATAGAATTTGCTATTAACACCGCAGAGGATTTAAAGAAAGCAGTCAAGAAGACGAAGGGAGCCTGCACGGAATTTTTCAGAAGAGTCCTTATCACATACAACCGGTGCCAGGTAGAGGCCGAGCAGAGGCTGGATGATTTCCCAGACCACAATTCATTTGTGGAGATGTTGCAGAAAACACATCAGGATGAAGAAGCAATAATGCAACACATTAAGGCCATTGATGACCAGATTCTGAGAAGCGAAGTAGGCCATTCAGCAGTTAGTGTGCAGCTTTTGGAAGACCAGCCTCGGTTGAGCGCTGCCAGAGTGGAGGCTATAAAGAACCAGGCTGAAAAATTTGAAATCAACATTCAGTTTTTGGAACCTTGTGCATTTGAGGGCATTGCCTCTGAAGCTGCGAAATGGAAGAAGTTTCTAGATGCCCAAGTGGGACCCACCTCGTAAAGGAGTGGTCACTTTTTTGTAATTTGTAATGATTTTGTAAATATTTGAGGAAGAGTAAAGTTTTGGGACGCGAAGAGTTGGGAAGCCCGAAAGGTACTTTTGGGCAGCCCAACAGTTTCTCCCTTTTGTATAAATGTGATAGACTTAGAGGGAAAAGGGACTTTTTCCCAGTTAGACATGAAAACGCTATATTGTAAGAAAAACAATTTCTCTTTGCAATAAAGAAGTCTTGTTTTCCTGTTGGAGGAAGATTGGTGGCACTTTCAAATGTTATGCTGTGGATGGCTAAAAGATGAACTATTTTGTTTTTCCAGCTTTTTGTCCATTAACCGTGAGATCATTCTAACTCTCAGAACCTATGTTCTTGTTTAAATGATTTCTGGTTTATTTTGTGGAATTACCACCATGAGTAATGTATGTTGTTCATAAAACAATTGGCTATCTGATTGTTCAAATATATTTAATCGTTCATGCATTGTGGAAAGAAATATCAGCTAACTGTAGTTTCTCTTTATGTTGCATGCACACTTTACATTACTCACAAATAAAGTTAAAGTTTGCTCCCCGGGGATAGATAGATAGATAGATAGTTAGTTTTATTTCTGTACATGTGATTTAGATGCTTGTGAGCCTAAGACGAGAGGTAAGAACCTGCGCATCACATTGTGAATAATCCTTGCATCCTTATCGCCCTGCATGGTTAATTAGGCATCTTCACATCATATTTAAGTAAAAAAATACAAAAAATATACATGGTGGACCGGGCCGCAACTGGTAAAGCCTTTGTTTTTTGTTACTTTGACCTATGGTAGCCGGACCGCAAACCGGATGGATTCCCTATACCAAACAGTCAACGGGCTAGTTGGGAACATTGACTGGGGAGAATCCCTTTCTATTGTTGCCTGTGAATTTTCAGGCCTCAACAGTTCTGGCGCTAGAAGGAGGGTCGCCAGTGAATGGCTGGCCATGGAAACTTATTTTCCCAAGTTTACCTTACCAGCAGATGTTCAAAGCTTGTAACTTGACCCGAGTACTTGCAGTTTATGATTATACCTTTGAGATAAGAAATCCTGTTCTCACGCTACGTTACTCTTTGCTCAAATTTTTGTTCTTTTGCCTGTGCTCATGGATGGTGTAATTGTGAACTAGCCCAACCCATTTCCTGCTTGGAGAGCTAGATCACCTTTGAACCTCATGCCTCCATTGCATAACTTACCTCAGGCTTTTGATAAGCTGCTGCCTAAGTTTGACCCTGAGGAAAATACTGCTGTAGATGATCACTTGCAGAGTTTATATTTAGCAGTAGAAGGGTTAAGGGTTGGGGAGTACGAAGATGTTGTCTGTAGATTATTCCCTCATACCCTGAAAGGGGCAGCTGCTTCATGGTATTTTTCTCTGCCCGCAAACTCGATCCCAGACTGGAATACTTTTGAAAGAATATTTAGAAATAAATATGTAGCTCAGAGAACTCATGCCTCACTAATGAAAGGTCTTGGTTTGTTAAGAAAAGAGAAGAATGAGAAGGTACATAATTTTACCCAGAGATTTTCAACATACTTAAAGAATTTTTCTGAAACCGACAGACCCTCAGACAAGGTCTTAATTGAGTATTATACATCTTCCCTAGGATCTAAGTTAGCTATGTTCGCTAAAATGAAAACCAAGCCTACGTTGGTAGAATCTTATGAAGAAGCAGAAAGTGTAGAAGCTAAAAAGGAAAGCATAGAAGACTATCCTGAGCAAATGAGAGAAAAGAATATCGAGAGGAAAACCCTATGGCTGTCTAAACCTAAAGATGAACAATCACATGATTATCAAGGAATGTTGAAAATGATGCAGAATCTATTTAACAGAATAATAGATCTGGAGAAAGGGAGGGAAGCTCAAAAAACTCACAAACCCTACTACCAAAAAAGAGAGGATAGCAACCAATGGAAAATACCTCCACCAAATTTACCATCAGTAAACATAACAGAAGTAGGGGGTGATAATTTATGCACTTTTCACCAACAACCTCATTCGGAAAAGAAGTGCCCTCAATGGTTGAATTCGATGACATTGGTTATGAATCAACTGCTAGATTCTAAATTAACCAAGGACAGTGGCAAAGAGGACAAGAAAAGCCAGGCTATGGAGAAACAAGATAATGACACTATGTTTTCATGGAATGGTATCTCGCTATTTGACACTGAAGAGAGCGCTCTCAAAACTGAATGCACACCTACAGCAACAAAGGACATGGATTCAACAATTTTGAAGATCAAAAGATCGCAAAAGAATGTCAAGAGACAGGCAGATGTGAATGTTAAAAATAAAATACCTGAAGACACTATGGTTAATCAGGAAACCAAGCCAATTAGTGAGCCTGTCAAAACTGTAGAAGAACAGGTAGGTGTTAATGGGGAAAACACTAATGAAATTGGAGAGCTTGAAGAGGATATACCTACTCAAAACCAACCAGGAGAAGAAGACATAGAACTAGGATGGGAAGAGAAAGCTGATACCCCACCTTTTCTTTTGACCTTAGAAATGTTGAATCATAATGTGCATAATTACTTAGTAGATTCTAGATCAGCGGTGAATTTTATGCCACTGGAGATTTGCAAAAAGATTAATGGATAGCAAGAGTCCACATTTTGTGAAGTAACGCAATTAGACAGCACATGTGTCAAAGTAGTGGGAGAAATGAAAAATGTCCTCATTCACTTATCTGCAAACAACAAGATTTGTCAATTTATTGACATTACTGTGGCTGACATACCTAGTGGGTATGGGCTTATTCTCAACAGAGATTGGTCTGCCAGGTTAAAAGGCTATTTTGCTTTAGATTGGTCTCATTTATTGTTGCCTCTCATGGGTACGCCAAATAAGATTAAGGTTTTGAGAGAGCCATACATGAAACACACTGTCACTAAACTAGGAGAGGGAAATGAATCTGCTGATTTTGTCCTGGGAAATTATCTAATTGAGCTTAAGATAAGACATCTTACAGAAAGAAAAGCCAGTTCCAAGATTAACTATCAGCCTGAGCTCCTTCAACTTCCTCAGGATGATGAAGATGAATGTAGGATTGTAGACATGTGTTCAATTTCAAAAATAGCAGAGCTAGACCATGGTTAGATGTCTCATGTCTATAATCCAGCCCACCCTTTAATTCCCTAAGATTAAAGATATTTAGGAGTGGGAAAAAAAATTATTTTCTTTTGCTTTGTACATAAATAAATTGATGTCATTTTTCTTTGATGCTTTGATGTTGTTTTCTTTTGATTATTTGATTTGATGTTGTTTTCTTTACTGCTCTGTTTTTGAATAAAGAGGCAAACTTTTGGTTGCAATGGAAACATCAGGGTTCTTTATTAACTGAAATCTTGGGAAAAAGACTGTGCTCTAAAGTATAGAATGTATTCTAGTAGCAGTGTTCCTAGATGGCCATGCATTCATTGAAGTCTTATTTAACCCCTGTAAATAATTCAGAAGTAAAGAGGTCTGGAATACTATTTCGAGGCTCCATCCATTTCACATCTTAAATATCCGAAGGGGTGACAGCGGAAGACCCACGGAAAGGAAGCAGAGTAAACAGTATATCATATATAAATGATCCCATGCCATAGTTTTAGAAAAGCTAAAAGATATCAAGAGTCAAAATTCCTTAAAAGAAACAAGACATATCAAAGCAAAGTATCAAAAGCATAAGTACTAAATTGCCGAAAGATCCTCTCCGTCCATGAGCTGAAACATAAAATACACCGTTCACACAAATGGACACTATGGGATAGAGGATCTTGAATTAAAACTTAGTAAGAAAGGCAAATGGAGGTCTCACAAGAACTAAAATTCAAATGGCACCAAAGTGCAATTGGCATGGGAATGAGGAACAAAAGGATAATGCTATTTGCTATCTGTTACAATCCTGTGGTGTCCAAGCCTGAAACTACCTAAGGACGGGTAAAATGAACCTCATTTATTAGGCCTCAAAAGAGTTATTCAGACTTGCAATATTTCTGTTGTTACCATTTCCCAAATAATGGAGTACTTCTCAATGGTTTAAATGCTTAAGTTGGCCAGCCTAGGGATACAAACATCTAGAAGATTTCATCTTTGATTCAAACGGTCTTGCACTGGGAAGGAGTTAATTTAGAGATCTGGGGTTCACCAAGTAGTCGCCAATTGTTGCAGCTGCAACAAATTCCCAAAATTCCAAAAAAATTTAGGACCCTCCTTTGCTTTGGATTAGTTGATTTTCTTCTTTTGTTTTCTCAAAATGATTGAATTGATTTACCACTTGTTTTGATTCTCCCTCTGATGCTTGAAGAAATCTAATGTTTGATCAAACTTTATCACTGCCTTTGGATGCATTTTTTAGCTCGTTCGAATCGGGAATTGGTTTGGTTAAAGCTTCTGCCTTTGCAGCAGAATAGGGAGTCTTGAATTTGAAATTTCTCCCGATACGCTCATTGAATTGGCTATTTTTTTGGTTTGAATCGGAAGGACTTGTCATTTCTTTCCCCTCCGTTGCGGATAAACATTCGGTTTTTTGACTTTGATTGTTTCTCCCATCTCGATTGATTTTATGGCTGCCTTTTGGTTTTGTGTCGAAACTGTCATAATTTCTTCTTCCGTCGTTGCGGATGGCAAACCTCTTTCTCTCCCGATTATGGTTTGAGGTTTTGGACCTCATAAATCCGTTTGGTATCCACCGTTGCGGCTGCATTTCTTTTTTCGTTTCAATGTTAGAAATCCGACGTGCGGTTAGTTGTCACCCGTTTATCCACGCCGTTGCAGCTGGGTCTATGGTTTAGTTTTCCTCCGTTGCGGACGAAAGTACCCTTTCGTCTTCCAACCCAAATGTCTTCGACGTCCAATCTTCTAACTTTTTCCTTCCATGCATGTCTCCCTAGCTGGATCTACGCTTTGGCCGTCCACCGTTGCAGAAGGACGATTGCTTTCAGCTTCTGATCCAAAAGTGGTCCACCATCCGATATGTATGACCCCGCGGAGGGCTTAGCATTTTAGCCTTCCACCATTGTGGAAGAAAGCATACTTTCAACCTCCGATTCAGAAGCTTTCCACCGCCCGATCTTTTGCTCGCCCGTTGTGATTGATATATATACGAGGTCGTGGGGTTATGTTTTTTTATTGTTATTTTCGACTGTTGAGCATTTTCATTGTCGCGCTGTCTTTTTCTAGAGCTTGCAAAGGACCCCACTGTCGGTGTACCTGCATCCAGGTGGAAACTGTGGAAGCCTGACCATCGTCGACCCTCCATACTCGCTGTATTGCCAGGTAGGCTCCTCGTCGCTTTTTTCCCATTTCGTTTGAACTGTTGGTTGTTTTCTACGATGGTTTGTGTCCCCGTCCATTTTCCTCATCCCGTTAAATTATACGCCTATATAGGTGGATATTTTATCCTAGTTGGTTGTGGGAGGGTGGTTTAACCTTCAGAATAGCTTTGTTTTCCACCACCGTATATTTTGCAACTCTGCGCATAGGGATTGAGGGGTTTTCGCACAGATGGTCGTTACGCTGTCTACGCCTAACCACCCTGCGTGTTGATGATGGGTACAAGTAGGTTTCTACCACTTTTCTCTATGAGGTTTGGGCTGTTTTCCCCATTTAGTGCTACCCGTATCTTTAAGCCATAGCCGTTTTACCTTCGAGGTCCAGCGCAACCATTTTTGTGCTCAGTTTCGAACCCGGGCCAGGGAGGAGGGTGTACCGCGACGCATAGTTCTTTATCATCGTTTTGGACAGGGGGTTTTTCTTTGATCAAACGCACCTTAGAAACTCGCGTAGTGGTTCTATTTTCCCTCGCGGTGATTTGATAATGGCACCCGCAGAGAGCGGGAGTTTTCTTCACACTAATGTAGATGTTTTCCCGTCTGATTGTATTGTTAGAAATGTTTGGTATTGGCGAACAGTGGTAGCTTGCATAATCTTACTCCATATAACTATTTTCAATCATGCTAGACATAGAATAAGTCACTGAACACTATACATCGGGTTTTAATAGTTCATTTAGTTAGGCCATTTCAGGCTGTACATGCATATATTTGCTTCATTGACTGATTGATATTATGTTAAATATAGAAGAATTCACTCAACCAAAAGGGCTTAATTTTACAATTTTATGGCAGGAAGAATTCACAATGTCAAAGAGGAAAAATAAGAAGGCCCCTGTGGTCGAAGAAGAACCAGAAGTAGAAGTGGTCACTAAAATTGAATACATTTATGAAGACACTAAGTGCATTTCTGGTATTGAACCTGAATACCAGTGGGAAGGGAGATGAACAGGCCAAGGCTGATGAAGAGGCCAGGAAGAGGAATGAGGAAGCCCAGAGATTGGTGCAAGAAGCTGCAGGGTGGCTGCACACAGAAGATGAAGAGAAAAGAAAGGCTGCTCAGGAAGCAGCTGAGAAAGCAGAAGAAGCAGCTAACAAAGAAGAAGAAGAAAAGAAAAGAAAGCTAGAAGAAGAGCTTCAAAAGCAAGAAGCTGAAAGGCTGAAGTTGACACAGACAGAGCAGTTAGCTTCTGAAACAGCTGCAGGGCAGACCAAGGATGTGGAGAACCCCAAGGTTTAGGACCCACAAGTACCTGTGGCCAGCACACCCATGGTCCCCACACTGAAGCTGGTCCCCTTTGTGCAGAAAAAGGGAGAAGAAATCCCTGATTTTAACATTGTCTTTTATGACAGGGATACAAAGAGGATAATAAAGAGAACAGAAAAGAGGGTCGAAACAGGAGATATGCCTGGTAAAATGATAATGGATACGGCTGTCATGTTGGAAACAGACCAATATCCAAGATTAACCCTAAGAGTTGAGACTGCACTAATCCACGCCTCAGAAGATAACATGGACAAGGTAATAACTGACTTAGAGCAGTCCAAGAAGTCCTCTGCTCAGTTGAAAGATACATTGAGGAGAGAGAGAGAAGAAAGCAATAGGCTTAAGAGAAAATATGAAGATATGCAAAGGGAAATGAAGTCCTCAAGGGCTGAAGTACAGGCCCTCCAAGTAGAAAGGCAGGTTATGGAAAATACACAGGAGGCTCTGGAGAAAGTGCAGAAAGAATGTCAAGAGTTGAAGATAGAGAAAGAACGGCTATAGGAGAAGGTAGAAGAGCTAGAAGAGCAACAAAAGATGATCTTGCAGGCTAGTGAGATGCACTCCCAAGAACAGAGAGAGAAACATCAAGAGCAGATTTCTTCTCTGACCACTGCTCTAGAGGAAGCAAGAGAACAACAGGTTAACCTACAGCCATTCAAAGAGCATGTCTTGGCCCAAAAGGCCAAGATGTTGTAGCTACAAACTGCTGTTGAAGAGGAGAGATGTAGAGTGCTGCAGATCGATGGCCGATTGGAAGAGATCTTGGAAACCGAATCTTACTTTGTGGACAGATCTCAAGACGTCCTCGAGGTCCTGACTGCAAGAATGGCGAGGTTGGAAAGCAATGAAGAAACTCCAGCAGAGCTTCCATCAAAAGATAAACAAGCCCTCAAGCGGGATTATAACTTAATAGAATTTGCTATTAACACCACAGAGGATTTCAAGAAAGCAGTCAAGAAGACGAAGGGAGCCTGCACAGAATTTTTCAGAAGAGTCCTTATCACATACAACCGGTGCCAGGTAGAGGCCGAGCAGAGGCTGGATGATTTCCCAGACCACAATTCATTTGTGGAGATGTTGTAGAAAAGACATCAGGATGAAGAAGCAAGAATGCAACGCATTAAGGCCATTGATGACGAGATTGTGAGAAGCGAAGTAGGCCATTCAGCAGTTAGTGTGCAGCTTTTGGAAGACCAGCTTCAATTGAGCGCTGCCAGAATGGAGGCTATAAAGAACCAGGCTGAAAAATTTGAAATCAACATTCAGTTTTTGGAACCCTGCGCATTTGAGGGCATTGCCTCTGAAGCTGCGAAATGGAATAAATTTCTAGATGCCCAAGTGGGACCCTCCTCATAAAGATGTGGTCACTTTTTTGCAATTTTTAACGATTTTGTAAATCTTTGAGGAAGAGTAAAGTTTTGGGAGGCGAAGAGTTGGGAAGCCCGAAAGGTACTTTTGGGCAGCCCAACAGTTTCTCCCTTTTGTATAAATGTGATATACTTAGAGGGAAAAAGGACTTTTTCCCAGTTAGACATGAAAAAGCTATATTGTAAGAAGAACTATTTCTCTTTTCAATAAAGAAGTCTTGTTTTCCTGTTGGAGGAAGATTGGTGGCACTTTCAAATGTTATGTTGTGGATGGCTGAAATATGAACTATTTTGTTTTTCCAGCTTTTTTTCCATTAACCGTGAGATCGTTCTAACTCTCAGAACCTATGTTCTTGTTTAAATGATTTTTGGTTTATTTTGCGGAATTACCACCATGAGTAATGTATGTTGTTCATAAAACAATTAGCTATCTGATTGTTGAAATATATTTAATCGTTCATTCATTGTGGAAAGAAATATCAGCTAACTATAGTTTCTCTTTATGTTGCATGCACACTTTACATTACTCACAAATAAAGTTAAAGTTTGCTCCCCGGGGATAGATAGATAGATAGATAGATAGTTTTATTTCTGTACATTTGATTTAGATGCTTGTAAGCCTAAGACGAGAGGTAAGAACCTGCGCATCACATTGTGAATACTCCTTGCATCCTTATCGCCCTGCATGGTTATTTAGGCATCTGCACATCATATTTAAGTCAAAAAATACAAAAAATATACACGGTGGACCGGTCCGCAACCGGTAAATCCTTTGTTTTTTGTTACTTTGAACTACGGTAGCCGGACCACAAACTGGATGGATTCCCTATACCAAACAGTCAACGGGCTAGTTGGGAACATTGACTGGGGAGAATCCCTTTCTGTTGTTGCCTGTGAATTTTCAGGCCTCAACAGTTTCACTATAAGATTCTGCAATGGTTTCATCCTTAGGTTTGTACTATTTAGCTAGTGACAAAGGGTAGGCTTGGCCTACCATGTATACATGATTAGGATCCCTTGAAGTTGTTTCCTGAGTACTGACCTCGGGAATTCCATGTTCCATGACTTGATTTGTAATATAACAAGTGCTTTCTTGGTGGAATTGTTCATAGGGTTTACATCATGGAATTACTTCTTCTACCATGTTAGCTGAGTCTAACTGGTTTGAAATCCCAAGCTCTTACTGAGGATATTTCTTTTGATACATTTGATTCTGCTTGGGCTGAAAGTTCCTAGTTCCATTATTCCTTTCCATTGTGATTATTCTATTTTTCATATGATTCAATTGTGCATAATGATTGGCCATTAGTTGGTTTTGACTAGTAACCAAGTTTTTTATCATTCCCATTAACTTTTCCATGGGATCTTTAGAAGTTCCCTTTTCTTCTGATTCAATCGATTTACCCTTGTCTTTGTTGTAGGAAGTGTTTCCCCTAGTGTAACCTGGAATGTTGGAATTTCCTGAAGATTGCATATTCTTTTCTATTTTCTCGGCCAATTCCTGGGCAGTTTTTCAGATCGATAGGTTCTTTATCTCTCAACTAGTACCTTAAGTCACCGATGAAGGCTTCAATGTAGGATGTGAGGATAGAGGCATTTTTTTGGCTTGATGTCTCTAGGAAGGTCTGCAACCACACGCCTAAATTTAGTGTTAAATTCATCCATGGTTTCATTCTTCATCTTCTTTATGCTATAAAGGGAAGCAAGCAGATGTCTTGGTTCCTTCTTTTCTCCCCGCTTCTTCCTAAAACCATCTTGGAATTCGCTAAGATTTTTATATGAATCATCATCTAGGTTGAGGTACCACTCTTCAACATCATTTTCTAAGGATAAAGCAAAGAGCTTCATTTTTAAATCGTCATGGTCATGGGAAGCATCATTGCAATAATTGACGAGGTGCTTTTCAAACTTTCGAAGGTGAGACTTGGCAGTGATGGCATTATTGCCCTGAAATATGGGGAGCTTCTTGATAGCATCTTTTGGAATGGCATGGGGAGCACCTGCTATCTGAGAAAATTCAAGGGGTTTGAATAATTCTATCGTTTCTTGAGATTGGTGAACATGACTCTCTACAAATAAGTGATGGATATCTGAGAGGGATTGGTCTCCTAAATTTTCAAGCTTTCTACGAGAAGTATTCCTATTCAATCATTCCCTAATAAACCTTTTGGGATTAGGGAGAGGATTGAATAATTGATGGTGGTTTCTTCGGGTAGAAATTCTTGGAGGGATGTTAGACAGTGGAGTCACCATATGGATCAAGTTTTAATTTTTATGTTTTTTAAAGATAAGATCAATAATTTTTTTTTATCTTTTTAGTTGTTTAGAAAAAAGTTAAGCTAAGTCGTACTCGGGAATAAAACGATTTATCCCCACCAACGGTGCCAAAAAGTGTTGCCGCCTTTCACACACCTGCAGGGAATGTGGTGGAAAGCTTCAAGCCACTCGGTGTGTCCTTGGGGGAAAGTCTCGAGTCAAGGCTGTCACCTTGTTCTTGACTCCTCCATTTAGGTTCAACTCCTAACGAAGCCAAGGGGGGTAGACCCTATTAAGTTACTAAGGCAAAATTATTTATTATGGTGATGTTAAACTGAATGAGTTACTTAGGAGTTTGAAATTTAACCATAAACAACCATAGATGACAAGATAAAAAATGAGCCTATGAAAGCACAATGCTGAGACACAATATATATATAGAAATAAAATAACCAGTTCCTTAAAATGGAGTCATAAAATAATCGATGTACTTGCACGTGCTTGGAGTGAATGTTTTGTTATTGCCTCTTGGTACCTTTTAAGTTAATGTGAAATATGAGTTGATTAAAATTTGGCTAGGGGGGGACTCTAGATATACCCGAGAGTACTTGGAGTATGTCCAAAACTAAACCGTCATGGCTACCTACAAGGAATATGTGGGATGAATGGATTCTCTGAGACTTCTGTTCATAATTCACCTGAAGGTGTAATAGAGATCGACTCCTCGAGGTCACTTTTCAGGAGTTCCCGCTTCCTTTGGGTATTTTTCCACCGCTTACAGTTTGATCGAGCCATTGGATTTTTGCCTAATGGTGGTTGATTGGGGAAGGTGAAGAATAATTAAGCTATTCACTCACATTTATTTTGATGTATCTTGACTGTTCAGATGAACCACAGCAAAGTATAGAGCATACACACGGGAGTCTTGTCAATTTTAGTGAGTTTTAAAGGATGTGTTTTCTTAGAAAGAAAAACCCTCCAGGAACCTCTTTCGGTCCAAGTCGACCTCAATCAGGGAATAAAGGAGGGGGTTGATTTTAGAACAATTACTTACATAAATTAATGATAAGCATCAATTTGAAACAAATCACAAGTTTTCTAAGTATTCCTACCATGCATCTCATTCCCCTTGTGGGTCAATTGGGAAGTCATGGGGTAAGTATTCAAGTTAATTTGATACTGAAATGTGGAATATATGATAAAGTAGTCAAATCATGTTGTTATTCATGATTTAAACTAATATAAATTGAACATAAATAAGACAATGTGAAAAATAACAAAAAAGGCGTGAATCCCCCTAGGGGGGATAGGGAATGCACTCGAAAGAGCCTATTCGGAGAAATTTTTTATTATATGCTGTTACAATATCAGTAAAATGATATGAATCCTCTTGGTTCTTATATAGGATGAAACCAATATCTTACAACTTTCCCAAAATTTAAAATTTATAGTCAAAGGGGAGCCCCCTAGGGGGATTTGAACGATCCCAAAGCCACTTTCGAACATCAGCTTCTCTTATTTATGTTACAACTTATAAAATACACTAATAATTTTAGAATTAAATATTACCAAAATCACTTTTAAAGTACCTTTGGGTCAGCCTACTTTAAACCAAACAAAACTGAGTTAAAACTAGCTAAAATGGTGAAAAAGGAACCAAGGAAAGCAAGATTTCCTTGGGATTTTGGTTTTATTTTTGGGAAGACAATGAGATATGCACTGATTTCTGGATTTAATATTTTTAAAACAGAAACATAAATCTAAGGTATGCAACCTATGGATTTTCTTTAGATTTCCATGCAAAACAGACGATTTCCCTGAACTAGATCTAGAATGCTTAATGAGACCTTTTAGAAATGAGATCTAGATCATGAGGTTTGAAATAATATATCTATGTATTTTTTACTTTAACATTACATATATAAATTATAACAAAGCTTGTAACCAAATTAATCAGGTAAGATTTGGATTTTTATGAGGAAGAGAGAGAAAGAGTGTTGGAAGCTTTGAAGATGAACCATGGAGCTTTCCGATGGAATGTTGAGGGACTATGCCTTTGAGAAATTTTTGGAGAAAGTGAGGAATAAATCTTCATCATCACCCTCTCCAAGCTAGGAACTTGCAACTGAATCCACAGACTTGCCAAAATGCTTGTGAGATCCGGTTAATACATAAACAGAGATTTCAGAATAGCATGCATATAAACTTGAAAAACATGTTGAATCTAGAACTCTAAACATGCATCAAAAGGAAAGATATGGCCAATAAAATTATTAACAAACTCCTTTCCTATCAATATCATAATAAAATTATTATCAATATTTTGCAATGGATCCACAAACAATCAGCAAATTATGAACATAGATTCAGGTTACCTCAATAAAACATGGCAATGCTCATCCACACACACAATAACATGACACCGTCTTGCCTCCATAGGTTCTTTTTATTTGAAATGAAAAATAAAAATAGTACAATAGCAGCAGCACCTCAATCCCATTTCTAACTAGCTTGGAAGAGGTAATCTGTGCTTTATTTATAGCAAAAACAGGAGATCTAGCCTAGGGGGTGCAAATCCCAAGGAGAGAGAGACTGTAGCTACATGTGGAGTGAATATGAGGCTGATATGAGTCTAACTGAGTCTAATATATGTCTCACTGAGTGCAACTATCAATCGGAGGGCTGATCTAACTGACACCTCAACCTGCTAACTGAAGCATCCACCAAAACTCATCCAAATGAGCCCACACGTGTGGAGGAGAGAGGGAGGGTGCAATTCCCAAGATTTCATGCGTTAATGTACCCTCTGTTCAGTCCATATCAACTCCTTCTATCAAGGAATGGTCAGCTCTAGTCAATCACAAGCCGATGGGACTGATTTCAGTCAAATCAGAGCAAATCTCAATGATTTAGGATTTGACGTTTTCTCCATTTTTTAATTTATTTATTAATTAAATAATCAATATTTGATTTTTAGGGATTTTTGACGTGAGTGATGGAAAAATCACTCAAAAATTAGAAAAAGTGGGTCTATGGGTTTACATGGTTCTCTTAGCTTGAAAATCAGTACCCCCATGACTGAAACTGATTATTGAGCCCACTTTTATTACAAGACCATTTTTTCCATTTAAACTATTAAAAAATAGCCTAAGTTTTGGAAAAATTAAAACTTAAAACCCACGGGGGCTTATACATGTTCATATGACTCGACCATGATTCCAAGCATGTTTATACATTGACACACAGACTCTAATAACCTCAATAGGCCTAAATTCCAAGCCGACCACCCCAACTTTGGAGGTATTGAGTGAAAAACACGGAAATTATTAGTCGTTTATTCAACAACCAATAATAACCAAGGGAAAAAACACCCTGGGCTGATCAGATTTACAAATAAAGTCTAAGAGACCGAGTCTTTTATAGAAACTATCATGCTAGAACATTTTATTACAACTCCCCCATGGGGTATGAACATGTGATATAGTATAACAAGCACTTCTCAGAAGCAATTCGGAAGGTATTCTGAAGTCCGAACAAATCATCTTTGTCCGGTTCACTAGGCTCACTTGATAAAAAACCACTAAGTACAACTTAGGTGGTAACAGTTACCAGGGCATAGGTCGTATGAAGTTACGATTAAAGGGGGGTGTAGGATTATTATTAATCCTCCCTTTGTCTCATTTTCCATTTATAGTCTATTAGATATTCATGCCTAACTTAGGATTCATTTACTTAAGTGTGGTGCCATTGGGTCCACCAGAGCCTTTGGGTCCACCAGTTCCATTGGTTCCATCAGAACCAACCACTAGAGTGTGGGGAACACATAGAGAGGTTACCTGCCACTTACTGCATGAGCTAATGTTCATTTGAGACCAATCCCTACAATTTAGGAGCCACTCTGAGTGCCACGGGAAACCTCCACCAGTTGGTTGTGGTAGGTAGGTAGTTATGCTAAGTTGATCTCCAGTTACATTTAGTTAGATGTCCTTCAGTTCAGTTAGCACATGTTTTTTATGGATACATGAGGGTAGGAACCTTTTATCACCTACCTTGTAACACCCCAGTTTTGACCCTGTTTGTATTAAATGTATATGATGTATATATTGTAATAAATTGTGGTTTGGAGCTAAAGGCAAAATCCCCACCATCGATTTCGTGTTTAATGTTCTGGTGATTAAAATCGTCGTCGATGGTATATCGTGATATCCGACCCATTATAGTTTTGGCATCATGTAAGTATGCACTTTAATTAAAATAAACCCCAACCAGCTATGTCAATGCAACCATAATGAAAAGGGCATGATTTTTCCTAAGGATAGGGAGGGAAATTATTAAACCTTGAGCCAATGGGGAAAAGCCAAGTGTCAGCTGTTAAACCATTTAGTTGTCGCCCACCCTTTTGACTTACTCACTTTCCCTTGTCTCAATTAGTCAACTACCAAATTAAAAACCTCTGTTGTTAGTTGGGAATTTATTGCTGGGCAGTGGTGTGTGGTAGAACTGTCAGTCCTTTCCCACATGCACAATCCACCAGCAGAATCATTCACCCCCACATGGGAAGGGAAAGCACCATGACCCCATTCTTCATTGCTTCCTCACGCAGAGAGCTGGGAGACCCGTTTTCTAGCATCCATGATTTTCCTGTGTATGTGCCATTCACGTTTTGTGTTCTTGTGGGTTCTCATTATGATTGGGATCCCTGGATATTTTATACTCATGCACAGGCTTGGAGTTCACCTCCATGTGGATTGTTTCCTTACCTCACGCAGCTGAGAAATCACTATTGGTTTCCCCACGATTTTGGTTTGCTGTGGGTTCATTTTCTTTTTGGGTTGTTGTGGGTTCTTGTTGATTCATTTTGGCCACGATAGGGCCAATAACAACTCAGGAATCAGATTTCCCAGTCAGAGCTATGAATTGCTTGTTTTGTTGTGTATATGCAGTGGTTGGTCTTTGGACTATGTTGGAGTGGGAATGAAGGCTTGGTATGCTTGATAAACCTGGTGTGTTTGGGAGCCACATAGACAGAGCTAGAGGGATGGCTTTCTTCTCCATAACCCTTGAATAGCACTGAAAGGGAAGTCAAGGCCTGAGGGACTGTGTAGTAGAGAAGGGATTGATTCCTTGTGTTGGGTGTGTGTGGGTGTCCTAGAAGTCAGGCTAGTTTTGGTGTAGGTGTCCTTAGCTCTTCAATGAGCCCACCAACTTAGCATTCATCTTTTCCCAGCTTCCTGATGGCTTGATAAACCCAAATATGTTGGCTTGGATGATTTGTGTATTTTGTCTATGTGTGAGCCTGCTTAGTTCCTTATTCCTTGGGGAATCATGCCCAACTCAGGGGTGGCAGTGTTGCTGAGAGATTAAGGGGCACACTGGCCTATGGTTGGGTGGAACATTGCAGCGACGTAGCTGGTTGTGGGATAAATTCTTCATAAGATAAGTATTCTTGTGTTCAATCTCTGCAATCATATTTGATGTCTAATGATTTATGATGAACATGTTGAATGCCTAAATGTATGTTTTGCTTCCTCCATATGCTTAATAATTATGCATCTCTACATGTTTTAATTCAAATCATTTCAATTTTTATGTATGTACATGTTCATGGGGCTAGTTTATCGGATAGTTAATTGTAATGGTAGCATCCTCTTCACCAGTCGGAGGGTCGGGGACATTACATACCTCATCAATTTAACTGGTTTAACTAGTTTTAACTGATTATTAACTGAATTAAACATGTGGATTTAGACTTGTGAGATCTGATAGTGATGTAAGACACTTCTAGTTATCCAGTCGATCAGGTTTAGTTGGTAGATTCAAATCCTATCCACATGATTGAAATTATATTTATTGTAACATGATTGTATTAATGAATTTAGAAAATGGAAGATTTCTCATATTTTTCTTCAATTTAATTATTCGCTTATTTCTCTTGCCTAAGATATTCCTACCAAAATCTAATATCCACATGTTACTTCGAAAACCCTGGTAGTACTTGGGTCCTTATCATGCCCCTATCGACACCGTGGCACTCATGGTGGTCACATAGGCCAAACATCTGCATCACCAAAAGAAACTCATAGTCAATATCAGCTATACATAAAACCTATGTGCATAACTCAAATAATGTATATAAAAGTATGTAATCGCATACCACAAACATACATGTGGTGTCATATCCATGAACAGGAGGGGGTAGCTCTAAATCTCACTGATAATCCATGCCACTCCATGGATACCTCTCCATCATTCCAATCATCTTACATGAAATATACAAGAACTAGTACGTGAACACATGACCCACCAAGCCACCACCAACAAAGGGAATCACCTAACCCCAAGACATCATTTGAGGCTCCTACAAAACCCTCTAAAACACCACAACCTATGGCCTCAATGATGAATATCACTTAAAAAAGTATGAGCACAATATTCTCCCATGATGGAACATTATCTCACCCACCCCTTTCGATCCTGTCTCAACTAATCCATCATTACATGGAGTAGCATCAATACCCAAACCACTTGGTGACCAACTAGGACCCAGTCCACCAAGAAAAGTTTCCCCCCTTGTTATCCCATTAGGGGAAGTTGCTTCCAACACCCACACTACAATAGTCACCACTGCCCATACCCCCAATATCATAATATGGATACTGACAATCTTCTCGAAACTTAGGGAACTCGTATCCCCACTGCAATACTAGTCAATGAGACCTTGTATTGTGCAACCCCCTCCAATATCTGGTTAAGTCACCTCATGTAATCCATAAGAGGGTATCCCAATGAGGAAATGTATATCCTTAGTAATAATGCTCAGGTCCTCATCACCTACATGAAACACTCCATATCTGGGTCCCACATATCTATAAGGGTAAGGAACAAGAACTCAAGATCCATGAATCTTGTAGTGTCCAACTATCCATTAAATCCCTTGCCAACTAGGTCACTAAATCATCATAATGTTTCTCCTACCACTCGATATAGGCCATCTCGGCTAAATACTAGCACCTACATGCATAGATAGTCACACATCAAGGTTTATCTCAGTATCCAAAATTGTAAAAGACATAAAGACCCAAACTTGTACAATTTTATTCCACAAAATCATGAAAGTATTGCGATACCCTAGCATTTAGGTCACACTTAGCATGAATGCATGTGTTATCAGGAATTATGCATTCAGTGTGGACACTGTTTGTTCCTCTACCCTGCAACGTACAAGTGTAGAAAAAAAACTCATAGCAGCATATCCTTTCCTTAAGCAATTAATTAATAACATGAAATAACATTATACCTCAGATTTGAATCTCTTGTCCTTGCTCCAGAAAGTATTCACAACATCTTATACCTGTAAAATAGATCAAGAAACAGAAACAAGAAGTGAGAGCATCATGATAAAAACTAATTACTCATATCGGTGATCAAGGAATCCGATAATATTCAATTGAAATAAACAACACATCGAATATAGGAAAGGGGATTAATTTTGTATTAAATATGAAAGAGATAGAAGTACAACCAAAAAGCCTTGATGGCGATGGCTTAGATCTCTACAAGAACATCTACAATCCTCTATGACTATGAAGACCTCTCCACACATAATCTATCTCTACTTTGCCTCTAACTCAGACTTCAATCCAACAACATAAGGGTACTTTTCTTGGCCTCCTCCACTCACATCATGAAGGCTTCATTTATAGGCCCAAAACCATGAGAATGACTTGGGGAATTGATAGAATGTGATCCCTATAGGTGAGGGAAGAGAATGCCACCTCTCCCAAGCATGCAGGAATTGACTCCACGGAGGATCTCACATGGAAGCTTCTGGAACCTTCTTTTTTCCTATTTTTTGACCATCGGCACTCTTGGTAGAAAGGACATGTGTGCCGACCTAGGGTTTTGTCAAAGGAAGAGGGAATAACCGCATTTTACTCCACGGTGAGAAGCACCATCGGTGCTCTATGTAAAAATGAGAAAGGATTCAACCCTCCAAGGTATGGAAAAAATGCATCCAAGGTATCTCAGGTCAGGTTTCTCAGAAGGAAAATGATCAATGTGGAATTTCTAGGAAGGCTGATGGGCAGTGTGGAACTTCCAGTTGCAACAGAACACCCCCAAGTATGAATCTAGAAGGAAGTGATAGGTGAAATAGTTTGAAATATATCCGTTTGATATGAAAGCAATGAGAGATAAGCTCATAACTGACATAAGACCAATAACTGACTACATCCAAACCAATCATAGTTACGGACCAATACACTATAGATCTATGATGATGAGTATGTCATGACTACAAAAAATACACTGTAAATCCATGAACAACTGATATAGGAGGTAGGATATATCTATGGAACATACAAAGTATATCTATGTCATCTGACCTCAAATACTGAACACAGACACCAAAACATACAATGTGGATCTATGTTAATACTTTCACTGATCTCCAAACGCAACTTGAGTATAGGCAGATATAACAATGAGGCCTAACAACTCACGGTATTCATTCCAATCCCAAATTGATATGATTATAACCATGTGAATAAATATATTGATGCTGAACATGGTAGAAACCACTTGATTACCAGTAATTGATGAAAACTATTAACAAGTACGAGGGAGACCACCATTAATGTCAATGATTCCCAAGGTATCCAAGTACATTCTCTCAAGTGTGAATAGATGTTTTGAAGTCGAACACCAGATAGAATCTTTCAATCAGAGGTCATTGATGAAAACCTACTTTCGAAAGAGAGGAAACCTGCCATTGAGGCATGCAGGCTTCAAGGTACTTGACTAGGTTTCTAATTCTAATTCCTGGATAGTGAGTTGAGGTTGACAGGAATAGATCTGTCACAGGAGGCCCATGATGATTCCAACATCAATGACACAAAACAAGGAACAAAACTTGATTTGAAGTGATGAAACTAACTTAGACATGACTGAATTTAGGGATAGGTAAAGTTACTGGTGAGTTATTTTCTGAAGAGACATTCTTTGAACAATTTGTGGCATGACAAATGACTTGGAAACATTGAATTGATGAGACTAAAACAAATGTAATGCAAGGAATATGACTAATTATTCTTTGAATTTAATCAAAGGAGTCAAGTGACTCACAAAAATGGATCGACTCAAAGACAAGCTGAATACACAACTGCTTAGATATGGAAATGCAGATAGGTTCCATGTTCAAAGGTGGACTGTAGACTACCATAAATACAAATGAAAACCATTCCTCTTTCCTTTAATTTACCCATATAGAAATATGGGTTCCGCTTTTCATTTTTACGAGTCCAAAGAGGGTAAGAAACACTCGTTGTAGCTCATCAAGTGATGAGTCCATTCTCACATGTTTTACGAACCCGAGAAAGGAGGGGTTCGTTCCCAGATAGGGTCTTTCACCGTTTGATTTTATGAGTCTGATGAAAGTGAACTCAGTATCATTCATTTTTAGAGAGTTTGAATGAATACCTATCGTGACTCCATTGTGGTTCCTTTTTCGTAAAATAGGCCTAATCGGTATGAAAAAGTAATAAACTAATACCGACTAGTTGACCGTTCTGATTCTTTTACAAGCATGAACGTAAATAGTTCGCTTGGAAATATTTTTGTGTTTTTAGGGAGACTAAAAAGAGATTACACACGAGCTATCTCTACTTTGCCTCTAACTCAGACTTCAATCCAACAACATAAGGGTACTTTTCTTGGCCTCCTCCACTCACATCATGAAGGCTTCATTTATAGGCCCAAAACCATGAGAATGACTTGGGGAATTGATAGAATCTGATCCCTACAAGTGAGGGAAGTGAATGCCACCTCTTCCAAGCATGCAGGAACTGACTCCATGAAGGATTTTGCATGGAAGCTTCCGGAACCTTCTTTTTTTCTATTTTTTGAGCATCGACGCTCTTGGTAGAAAGGACATGTGTGCCGACCTAGGGTTTTGTCAAAGGAAGAGGGAATCAACACATTTTACTCCATGGTGAGAAGCACCATCGACGCTCTATGTAAAAATGAGAAAGGAGTCAACCCTCCAAGGTATGGAAAAAAGGCATCCAAGGTATCTCAGGTTAGGTTTCTCAGAAGAAAAATGATCAATGTGGAATTTCCAGAAAGGCTGATGGGCAGTGTGGAACTTCCAGGTGCAACAGAACGCCCCCCAAAGTATGAAGCTAGAAGGAAGTGATAGGTGAAATAGTTTGAAATATATCTATTTGATATATAGGCAATGAGAGATAAGCTCATAACTGACATAAGACCAATAACTGACTACATCCAAACCAATCATAGTTGCAGACCAATACACTGTAGATCTATGATGATGAGTATGTCATGGCTACAAAAAATACACTGTAAATCTATGAACAATTGATATAGGAGGTAAGATATAGATATGGAACATACAAAGTAGATCTATGTCATCTGACCTCAAATACTGAACACAACCACCAAAACATACAATGTGGATCTGTGTTAATACTTTCACTGATCTCCAAACGCAACTTGAGTATAGGCAGATATAATAGTGAGGCCTAACAACTCAGGTTCTTCATTCCAATCCTCAATTGATATGATTATAACCATGTGAATAAATATCTTGATGTTGAACATGGTAGAAACCACTTGATTACCAGTCATTGATGAAAACTATTAACAAGTATGAGGGAGACCACCATTAATGTCAATGATTCCCAAGGTATCTAAGTACATTCTCCCAAGTGTGAATAGATGTTTTGAAGTTGAACACCAGATAGAATCTTTCAATCAGAGGTCATTGATGAAAACCTACTTTCGAAAGCGAGGAAACCTGCCATTGAGGCATGCAGGCTTCAAGGTACTTGACTAGGTTTCTAATTCTAATTCCTGGATAGTGAGTTGAGGTTGACAGGAATAGACCCATCACAGGAGGCCCATGATGATTCCAACATCAGTGACACAAAACAAGGAACAAAACTTGATTTGAAGTGATGAAACTAACTTAGACATGACTGACTTTAGGGATAGGTAAAGTTACTGGTGAGTTATTTTATGAAGAGACATCCTTTGAACAATTTGTGGCACGACAAATGACTTGGAAACATTGACTTGATGAGACTAGAACCAGATGTAATGCAAGGAATATGACTCAGTATTCTTTGAATTTAATCAAAGGAGTCAAGTGACTCACAAAAATGGATCGACTCAGATACAAGCTGAATACCCAACTGCTTAGATATGGAAATGTATACAAGTTCCATGTTCAAAGGTGGACTGTAGACTACCATAAATACAAATGAAAACCATTCCCCTTTCCTTTAATTTCCCCATATTGAAATATGATTTCCTCTTTTCATTTTTACGAGTCCAAGGAGGGTAAGAAACACTCGTTGTAGCTCATCAAGTGATGAGTCCATTCTCACATGTTTTACGAACCCGAGAAAGGAGGGGTTCGTTCCCAGATAGGGTCTTTCACCGTTTGATTTTATGAGTCCGA
Source organism: Pseudotsuga menziesii (assembly GCA_001517045.1). Taxonomy (NCBI): domain Eukaryota; kingdom Viridiplantae; phylum Streptophyta; class Pinopsida; order Pinales; family Pinaceae; genus Pseudotsuga; species Pseudotsuga menziesii. The sequence goes on along the minus strand of LPNX010163431.1, from coordinate 93,457 downwards.
TGAAAGTGAACTCAGTATCATTCATTTTTAGAGAGTCTGAACAAATACCTATCGAGACTCCATTGTGGTTCCTTTTTTTGTAAAATAGGCCTAATCGGTCTGAAAAAGTAATAAACTAATACCGACTGGTTGACCATTCTGATTCTTTTACAAGCGTGAACGTAAAAAGTTCGCTTGGAAATATTTTTGTGTTTTTAGGGAGACTGAAAAGATATTAAATATAAGTCCATAGTTGGTTTCCTTTTTCATAATCAACCTTTAATGAGTCTGAAAAAGTGAAAAATTATACTCGACACTCTTTTACTGGGGTTTTAATGATCATGTGAAAATTGTTTAAAGATGCTTGGTACTTTTTTATTTTAAATCCAAGCTTGAAAAAGACTAAAATAGCTTACATCATAGCCATAACCCAATGTTGCCCTGAAAAACTCAAAAAACACATTAAAATCCAATTTAACAAAACTATATAAAATAAAAAGTAAAAACCCACTTTCAATGAAATAATCTGGACCTCAAAATAAATAAATTATAGAAAACTTTTGAAAACTTCCAAAATATCTATAAATAGAAAGGCATGGTAAGAATTATTTACCATTGCAAGATTTTGGTAGTTGTAGTGATAGTAAGGAGTTTCCACCGGTGCTTTGGAAACTATCCCTCATCCATTGTTCCTTCAATCTTCTTGGAAGTGTTAAAGATCTTGATCTTTCCTATTTCTTATTCAAAAAATGGCATTTTATCTTTTATTCCATTGTTTACTTCATGCTCAAAAATGATTTTTAATTTGTTTTAAAGCCAATATAGAGGGTAAATTAGGATTTTTGACTGGATAGGAGGATTCCCAACCATTTAGGGGGGTTTATAATTGTTTTTAGAGGCAATATTTTTGGGCCAAAGGGCCCTTTAGCCTTTGGGCACAGCACGCGATGGCGCTCTGTCAAGCTGGGACATATGCATCGTAGGCACTCTGTCTGCATCCGAGGAGAGAAACAGTGATGCTCTGTGTGCCAAAACTAGCAGCACCGTAGGAGCTCTATGAGAAAATGCAGAAGGCACTGCTGCCCCTTAATATGGGAAAAATAAATGCTTTTTTACCAAAACAGTGATTTTTACCCCTTACATTGTTCAAATTTTATCATTTAAATGCTTTTTCCCTTCATCCATGATGTGATTTTCATATAACTTTTGTGTGTTTGCAGGTACAATACTTAATTTCTACCATGTTTATTTGGAAAGAGAGAGAACATGAAGTTCCAGACTTCCAGGCTGTCAATGATCCAACCACCGTAGAAGCTCTATTGAACTGTGGGCTCCTGAAGTACTTTAGGGTACCGAGTATGAAAGCACATGTCCGAATATTGGAGCATATCATAGGGATGTTGTATCCTGAGTAGCAACATTTCATGGTTATGATCCACACCCTACCCATCGAAGTCAAGGATATCTATTTTCTACCAGATTGTCCAGGAGAGGAAGTCCAGTAGTTCTATCTATGGCACGAGGAGGGGAGACCTCCTTAGATGACTTGATCGACCAGTACTGTGCACTAGGTATAGATTCCCAATCTGGGAAACTATGTATCCATTCCATAGTGTATCATCCTTTGAGGACAGTGGTATACATGATCATAAAGGTGGTAGGAACTAGGTCTACCCATCTTACCACTAGATCACACATGTTGTATGATTTGCAGTGTATGGAGCCCACCATATTCAACTGGTGTGAAGGCATGCTGGTATGTCTAAAAGATAAGCTAAACAAATGCAAGAGGGGAACACTAAAGCAGTTTGGCTATGGAACTGTGATAGTATCTTTTATATTACAACGGGTTCCCCATATGAGACCACAGGTGAATATTAGCAGGCTTGACCCCAAGGATCCCAGGATGCTTGCATGGGTTATGGTCATGCCCCGCCATGGTGGTGGGGGACCCAAAGTCAATTACAGATATGGTTTCTTTCATTGGTTGAGAAGGTAGTTACTCATGGTTGAGGACTACACCTACGAGGGAGCAGATTTCCATGATGACCCAGAACTTGTATTGCCTGCGGAAGAAGTATGGGAAGACCGAGGTAAGAAAAGACACTATCCACTGTGTTTTTAGTTTTTGTATTTTCTTTCATTTTTATTTTGTAGTGCTAAGATAAGTGAAAATTTTTCCATGCATACATTGGACCCGTACGTCCAGCAGGGATGTCACCCATTGCTAGGTGAGCAGGTACTAGGGACATGATGTTATATCACTCTGAAGCTGATGAAGAGCTTGGAGACCTTGAGGAGAGCCTACAACATTTGACTATGGGTATCCCTGATTTGACTACTGATGAGGTACCTAGGTGTTATCCCTGATTTGACTACTGATGAGGTACAGGTGTCTCTAGATAGTTTGCTAGGCTACTTCGTAGAGTGGCTCAAGCTATCACGTTCCATCATGAGTAGCACCAAGACGAGGATTAGTGTACTTTGATCTTCAATTTTTTGTATATGTACTACTGAAAGCTTCAAAGATTCAGATTTTTCCCTATGCATATGTGTGTTTTGAACCTTTTATAGTCCCAAACTTTGAGGGCACTGAAATCTATATGCTTCAGCCCATTTTTGTATCTTGGTACTACAGTTTATATATATATATATGAATTTTTTTTATTTACAGTTGTGTGTGCGAAAATGTGATGTGTGAAATGAGTCTACTTATGAATTTACATATTTGTTGTTTTATGTTTCAAATGGAATTTTTTAAATATGAGAAATGTACCAATACAAGACATAATTAGCTAGGGAATCTGCCACATCGTTTAGATGTCTAAAAATGTGTTGATATGTAATATGCTCAAAATACCTTTCTAACAATCTAACTCTTTGAAATGTATGAAGAAGCAGGGGATTTCAGATGGTGTAGACCTGAATAAGTTGTTGAAAAACTAGTTCGGAGTCTAGGTAAACCCTAATCTCCCTTACACCATTATTTATGGCTTCCGTCAACAATCCAATCATGACTTGGTATCCTGCCAGATTGTTGGTGGAGGGACCTAAAAGAACACCCCCTGAACTCACTAGATCACTTGTAGGAGAGTTGTTACCCAGCCTGCTGATGCAAGGTTAAGTGGATATCGATTAGCAGCGTCAACAAAACCAATGAAAGTAGTCACCTGTCCATCAGATAAAAGACATACATAAGTAGGGTTTTATGAAAAACACATTTTAAATCACACAAAAGACACACTTTTCAAAACTAAGACACACAACAAACTATAAACAATGTTTACAAACACCCTACGCTAGATGACCTAGGCATAGTATCTTTTGAGGTAGATCCCATTTCGAGGCTCTCCTAAAGGTATCCCGTCATAATTGACCAACTCATATGCCCCTTTCTCTAAAATGTGACTGAAAATATAAGGCCCATGCCACATAGACTCAAATTTTCCTACCCCCAACTTGTCATGCTTCTGGTCATAAGTCAAGACCAAGTCTCCTTCATTGAAGGAACAGAGTTGAACAGTCCTGTCATATTAAACTTTCATTCATCGTTTATGTGCCTCATTGGCTAAGGCAACATTGCGTCGAGTTTCATCAAGTTTTTTTAGATACAGGAATCTTTCTTCATCTATAGTAGTGTTGGGAAACAGTTCTACATCAAGTTTCAAAGAAGGGATCTTGCATTCTACTAGAAGAGTTGCTTCCAGCCCGTATACTAGTTGAAATGGCGTAAAATTGGTGGAAGTTTTGATAGTAGTCCTATAGGCCCAGAGTGCGGAGAATAGCCACAAATGCCAGTTTGACTTGCCCTGCCCTACCATCCACTAAAGCATTGTTTTTAATACTTTGTTTATAGCTTCAACTTGGCCATTGGCCTGAGGATAGTAAGGTGTAGAGTTATCATGACGAAACCCTAATTTGGAACTGAGCTCTACCATCATTTTGTTTTGAAAATGTGATCCATGATCAGTCACGATGGCCCTAGGAATCTCGAATCTAGCAATGATATGGTTGAATAATAATAGTGCATCTTTCTTCCTGTCTTCGGCATATGTCGGCATAACCTCAGCCCATTTTGTAGAATAGTCCATAGCCATAATAATGTAGCCATGCCCCCCGGCTGAGGTAGGTCTACAATGCATGAAGTCTATGCCCCATTTTTCAAAGGGGCCAAATGCTACAATGGGATGGAGCGAAGCTGGATGGGTGCATTTATTTGTAGTGAACATTTGACATGGCAGGCATCTCTTGATTGTTTCAATGCAATATTTGAAAATAGAGGGCCAAAAATACCTTGCACACAAGAATTTTTGGGCAGTATCCAACCCAGATAGATGACCACCACAAGCTCCAGTGTGGCAATAATTTAAAACAATCTCAACCTCCTCATGTGTAAGGCAACGTCGTAATATGGAGTTAATGCCACAACGGTATAGGGTATCATTCAGGATAAGATAGATTTTGTCCTAGTGGTGAATGCAACGAAGTTCATTGCGAGAAGCAGTGGGTTGATATCGTAGGGTCTAGAGATACAAAATGATATCTCCATACCAAAGATTAGTCATACTAATGAGAAACAATGATTCATCGAGAAATGAATCAAAGGGATCTACATTCTCCGTAGTACATGGAAGGTCACATATCACTTCTGTGAAAAAAAGAGACTTCTTTGAAGTTCTCTTGGTGAAATCTAACTCAAATTCTTAGAGAATCACAATCCAACGTGAGTATTTTCCCCTGAGCACTTGACGTGTGAGCACATAGTACATGGGGTTGGACTTCGTGCAAACAGTGGCGGTGCAAAGAAAGATATAATGACGAAACTTCTGGACCGCGATGACCATGGCCATATCAAGTTTCTCCACATGTGAATATCTAGTTTCAAAGTCTAACAGACTCTTACTAGCATAGTAAATCACATCTTCTTGGTCATGTTCATCTATCTGAATAAGAACCATGCCAATGGTAGACAAGGATGCAACCACATACAAGGAATAGTCCTTAGTATAATTGGATGGTTGCAACATAGGTGCATGGGTAAGTGCATGCTTGAGATTATCAAACACACATTAAGCGAAATCATCCTAGACAAAAGGTGTATCCTTTTTAAGCAACCTCATAAAACTGTGTGTCCTCTCTGTGTAATTACAGAAAAAATGACGTAGAAATGTTTCCTTCCCTTGCAAACTTTGGAGTTCGGTTATGTTCGTGGGGGCAAGTAGGCCCAATATAGTTTCAATTTTCAAGGGATCAATGTAGATTCCATATATATAGATCATGAATCTAACAAGTTGACTAGTTTCGACACAAAAAACACACTTGCGGGGGTTGAGACGAATGTTAAAATGACGATATCGAAGGAAAATGGCCCTCAAATGCTATACATGTAAGTCTCATTACTTAGAATGAGTAGGCAAGTCCTCAAGGTAAGGTTTCACAACTTGTTTAGTATCATGGAAAGCATATGACATGGTGCATTGAAATGTAGCGCCAGCATTCTTCAAGCCAAAAGGTAGTTTGCGATAGGCAAAGGCCCCCCATGGGAAAATAAATGTCGTCTTGTGTTGGTCGGATGGGAGAATCTCAATCTGATTATAACCAGAAAGCCAACCATAAATGAAAATATGACACTTCCGGTGCAGTTATCAATTATTTGATTGATGTAGGGAGTGGGGAAATTGTCTTTCAGACAAGCCCTATTCAAATCCCTAAATTTGATGCAAACCCTAATAGTTCCCTATTTTTTATTGATGGGAACTATGTTGGACATCCATTCAGTCAAGGCACGGGTATATGAAACCAGCCCTGAGAATTTTTTCAACTTCTTCCTTGATGGTTGCTACTTTCCTTGGATGCACTTGTCGTAGTTTCTATTGGACTGGCTTGGCACCAAGATATGTTTTGATTTCATGGACAATAATAGAGGGATCAATCCCTGGCATTTCTTCATATTTCCACACAAAGACATCCTTGAATTCCTTGAATAAGGTTGTCTATGATTGAACTTCTTCAGGTGAAGAGTTCTGGCATATGAAAATGTTCTCAAAAATACCTGGTTTCATGGATATGTCTATGGGTATGGTTTTTTTTAATATTGCATAGATTTCCCTCATACTTGACATTACGAGTGAGTATCGGAGACTGGGGGTCCGTGACTATCTCAAAGGAAACAATGGATATGAATTGGTCTTCAATCATATTGCAAGGGGGAAGGAACAAGGATCGATGGTGATGATCTTTCCAGGGCATCTCGTCTAAGGACATGACTTCCATAATGGATTCATCCATAGGAAGTGTATGTAATAAGTAGTCTAAAGATGGGGAGGGGCTTTTTATCCAATATGGCATGTTATAACTGTCTGAGGCTACCAACATGTGATCGTTGGTGGTGGGTTCACAAGTAGATTGGATTGCATTATAAACTTCTTCAAAAGGGGTAAAAGCTGTTGATTCAACAATTGATTTGCCTTTGTCCATAGAGGAGGTAGAAATCATATTGATAGATGCAATTTGCGAAGCAAGAGGAGGATTGGATAATGGAAAGACTCCCATTAATGAATATTCTTTGATAAGACCTACTCCGATGTATTTATACTGAGGGGTATTCAAGAGCAAAATGCTATTTGCATCATTTGTAATGGCACTAGGTGTGATGAAATCTAGCTAATCTATGGTAACAATACTTCCTTGCAATGGGAACTCGATTATCCGAAAAATGGTCGATGCTACAACTTGCAAAGCATAGAACCAGTTGCAACCTAGCAGTAGGTTGTAATCCAAAGGTGCATCAAAAACTTCAATGTGAATGGAGACCGAATTTCCCCCCAGTTCAACATGGATGGAAGGTAGTAATCCATAAGGTTGAAAGCTGCGACCATGAAAATACTTAAGGGTGGTAGGCGAACGGTTGATTTCAAGAGAACCAACGGCTCTCCAACAAGATAAAGAAATGACTGATGTAGAGGCTCCCTTGTCCAAAAAAGTATGATGAATGGTCTTTCCATCAATTTTAATGGATATCTAAAAATCCAATTGGTGTGAGAGCCAGGTTTTAAAATCATCCAGTTTGAAAGTGATGACGTTACTGCTTTCAAGATCCAAAGCTCCAAGTGCAGTAAGAAATTTTTTCCGTTGGGTGGGACAGGTTTGGAGTACTTCTAAAGTCGACATAGCATAGGGTTCTTGAGACAAATCTTCTACTATGTTGTAATATTGGGAAGCACGTGCATTAGGGTTGATAATGGACTTACGAAGAGTACCCTTTTGTGGGCAGAAAATTGCTTATAGAATAGGTTTTTCAATGTGAAGACCATTACTAGGAGGAGGTGTGGAAGTTGAAGGTTTTTCAGGTGGAACTTCATCAGATTTCTTTTCCGGAGGAGGGTCATAGCTATGTGATCATTTATTTAAGTTAACCGTGTCACTAGACATCATTCTAAATTCATCAGTAGATGAAGAAAGCCCATGCAAGGATTGATGATCAATCAATTGTTGTCGGGATGGAAAAGGATCTTTGAGAACTGTTGGGGTGGGTGCACTTTTCAAAAAATTATTAACTTCCTCACGACGAGGATATTTTTTAGTGAAATGGTCACCTTCTCATATTAAACAAGGATATTTTACTTTTATTTTTCCTTTAGAATCAACATCTAGGTTTTGTGGTTTGGTACTTTCCTTTTAATTGTCAAGTTTTTTCTGTTTATTTTTTCCTTTCTTCTTTCCACCAGAAGATTTAGTGGATTGGACCGCATTTACTTCGGTGGAGACAATAGGAGAGGATGTGGTTTTGGCAGGTGGACTTCTTGATGTGGCGGTTTGATTTTGTTTCTTAGAATATTTTTCCACTAGTTGTGCTTGAACTGAACCAAGTATCCTATCAATGGGTGGTTCAGTTGCGGGCATCAATGGATCTATTGTTGGCCGAGGGGCATGGGGAATTAGATCATACAAAGTTCCTGACTCTGAATATAGCAAGTCGAGGTACTAATCACGGATAGTGGCCTGCTCCTCGGTAATGACACCTCCCATGGAGACATCTCTAGCAATGGGTTAAAGTAAATACTTTTTAAACCAATCAGACAGTAACTGGTCAGGAATGGGAGCCTTGATTAACCTACGTCTTCTTCTCCATTCATGGATATGATCAGAGATATGTGTCGACATGGTCTATCGAAGTGAGGTCAACATGTCTCTACCTATTTCGTGTTGGATTGGTAACTAAAAGTGTGTTAAGAAATCCATAGCTACAACATTAAAGTCCCAAAAGGAGTGTTGTGGTAGCTCTATATACCATTTTGCTGCAATACTTGTGAGGGTTCTTTGGAATAATCGAAGATGGATCGAGTCGTCCATTAAAGAGTTCGATGAACACCAAAGATGAAAATTCATCACATGATTCTTAGGGTCTTCACTAGGTTTACCGTCAAATTTTAGTATATCAAAAGGTAACTTAACCGGAATGGCAGGCCACTAGGGGTCATGACAGATTGGATCATTTATCAATCTGGACAGATCTGGTAGGTCTAAAGTTGCTAGAAATGGAAATTGTTGGTTGGGGTGCGGGTACTAGTAATACTGATATGGCATTTGCTGACAAGTAGGGCCATAGGAAGATTGATAAATAGGCATGGATTATTCCCCTGAGGCTTGTTGATTAGGTTGTTGGTTATTTGAAGGTCCTCCAGATGAAGGGTCACCCAAGGGAGGCAGACCTCCAGGGGGTGGTCCTCTAGGTGGTGGTCCTCCAGGTCATCTGGATCCTCCAAATCCACTAGGTCGCTAGGTCCTCCTAGTGGTGGTCCCCTAGGTCCTTCGAATCCTCCAGATCCACCAGGTGGTGGTCCACCGGATCCACCAAATCCTCCAGATCTGCTTGGTGATGGTCCACCAAGTCCACCGAATCCTCCAGGTCCACTAGGTCCTCCAGGTCATCCAGGTCCATGAAGTCCATCGGGTCCTCCAGGTCCACCAGGTCCTCTAGGAGGTCCTCTAGGTGGTGGTCCTCTAGGTGGAGTTCCATATCCTCCAGCGGTATTAACAAAATTTCCTCCATGGGATGGGACATTAGACCAATTCGGTTGTCCCCAAGGCACAAAAGTATTTTCATGGTAGGGTACTCTAGGATAAGCTCCTGCTGAAGGTATTGGTTGATAATTTTGTTGACCCGTAGGTGGCTGATTCCTTGGATAAGTGTATCCCCAAGGATCTGGAGTAACAGTAGATTGGACCCATAAGGTCCCTCTCTGACTAGAAGGAAGAACAATTTTGGTGGAACTGGGAGGTGGGTATTTTGCTACTGACGGAATAGTAGGTAAGTTTTTTCCCATGCCAGAAATAGTCCCTCCAGTAGGTAATGGAGTTTGAACTAAGGGTTTCCCCCCAGGTGCAAAAGCTATTGGAGAGTTTGGAACAAACAGGGAATTCTAACTGGGAGAGGGTGTCTGATTATGACCAGGAGATGAGGTGGAAAGCCGATTCTGAGCAACCAGATTATGACCAAGAGATGAGGTGGAAAGTGGATTCTGAGTAACCAGATTTTGAATTGGTGATTCCGGAAGTTGAGCTACATGTGGTGATGAAAGGGCACAATACCCAGGTGGGGTGGTTCTTGAAGGGTTGGGATGAGGAGGAATACTTCTCCTCTTCTCGTATTTTTTAATTTCTTCGATACGATGATTCGCATGTTTGAGAGAGTCATGGAGGAATTGGTCATGTGAAGGAGATTTTTCTAATAGATTCCGTAAATGTGCAAGCATATCTATCTCTAGTTTGGTGGTATTTACTCCATGTCTACCAATAGTTTGTCCTATAGGTATTCTCCAAAAAGGAGCATTTGGGCCATATTCTGTCTCTATGGTTTTATTAGGTGGATGACCACCAATCCAGTCGGATGAGCTGAGTTGACCCTCCATTGGAAAATGAAAAGTAGTATCAGTTGTAGGAGACAATTGGACCAAAGGATTATTGTAAATGGAGAATTCTTCTCTACTTCTAGCAGTTGAAGTAGTCTCGATATGAGCATCAGTCGAAGCTGGTAATTCCATGGTTACCCCTTATTATCCTTCCATAGTTGGATGAGAGTCAGGAGGTAAACCCTAAAACCTATGGGATTGATGCCTCGTAAGTTTCTCAGCCATGGTGGTGGCCAAAATTATTCTAATCTAGGTCAAAAAAGGAGGAAAAACACACAAACAAACCTACATAGAGCTAAAGGTCGCAAGCAGTTTTAAATGATAGGATGGGTTCAAAACAGTTGATCTCTCACCAGGATTGTCAAGATGGTGCAACTCATGATATACCTCAAGGGCACATGCGTAGTAATCTACTTGAATGTTGTTTTAGGTGTATTGCTCCAAACAAGATGACCAAAGGGTTTTTCTCAGTTGGACAAGGAATCCTAGCGGGGTCTCCCAATATACTCAAGGTACGTGGGAGCTCAAATAGGTAGTATTGTTGTCTAATGCACAACTTTCCACAAGGGGCCTTCTGATATACAATTGATTACATTAAGTACCTATCTATATACATCAAGGGTATGTGAAAGGCTATTTGATATACCGACAGTACATGGAATAACTGTGCGAATCCCAAGTTGTATTGCAGACAAATTAACAACAACTGTTATGTTTTAATATGCTCGAACACGTCACTAACCTATCACTCAAATTTCTATACAATTTTAACCTAAAGCTACCGTTAATTTTATCTAAATGATTAGGTGAGTGTTTATGAGGTGTTGTCTCCAATAATGCAAATTAAATCTATATGCAAAAACACTTTTTTGACTTCGATGAGAACTACTTAAGGTAAGGAAGAGACCTTTTTATTTTTCCTTTCAAGAAAACACACCTAGAAGAATGCCACTTTCAACAATAAAAAAAATATCTAATCAAGAAGTGCAAAGAGAGAATTCTTTCAAACACAAATGTTTTCAAACAAGCACTTAAAAGTCTCTAAAATGCAAGAAAGAAAACTAGGCCTCTAACGTGCATGCAAAATAAATTATTGCTACAATGTCAAAAATACCTATTCCTCTAAACCACTCATGCAAATGAAAATAAAATTTTCGTAAGCATAAACAAGAGGAAATTAACATGATTCTTTTTGTATTTTTCTGGAAAATATGAGGCACACAAAGCAGTTTTTAAAGGAAACTTACTCTAGAAGGAGGCTATAGGTTTTATTTTCAAAAAGAAAATTTTTCAGACACTTCATTAAAAACCAAAACTAAACTATTTTTCCACTTTATTTTATAACAATGAAGAGGATAAATTTTTTGGATCTGAGATCAAAAAGAGAATCAAGTTCACAAAAACCAGCAAACTCAGACAGCAAGCAGACAAGCAAATCACACAAAAAATATTCAGAGAAAAAGACAGTTCAAAAAATTGAAAGGAAAATTTTTTAAACAAAACATTTGAAGGCCTACCTCAGCGCGTTGAGAAGCATTGCACCAGAGCGTCGTAGGTCATATCGACGCTTTTATCCTCTGCACACATTCATCATCGACACTCTATCAATTTAGCATGAAGGCATTGTTGGTGTGCTAGACAAAGAAGGGAAAAGCTCCCTAGGAGAATCAATGCTCTATCAACCAAAGAGAGGTGCGCTACCCAAAAAATAGAATGAAAGGCCAAAGGCCTGCAAGAGAAACCAAAAAAGACTAAGTTGGATTGAAAAGGGTGAAAACCACTCAAAAAAAAGGCAATAATCAGAAAAGTAAGATGAATGGATTACCTTGTTAACTGAAATGCCTAAAAGGAGAGAGAATAACCTTCATAGATGGAATGGTTACCGAATCTTGTAGGTTTGACTATATCTACACGATATCTGACCAGATCCTCCCTAGATCTGACCGGATTACTATCCCCAGTATGGTCGCCAATTTTGTTATCAGGAACTATGCAATCAGTTTGGACACCGTTTGTTCCTCTAGCCTGCAACGTACAAGTGTAGAACAAAAATTCACAGCAGCATATCATTTTCTTAAGCAATTAATTAATAACATGAAATAAAATTATACCTCGTATTTGAATCTCTTGTCCTTGCTCCAAAAAGTCTTCACAGCATCTGATACCTGTAAAATAGATCAAGAAATAGAAACAAGAAGTGAGAGACTCATGATAAAAACTAATTACTAATATCAATGATCAAGGAATCCGACAATATTCAATTGAAATCAACAACACATCAAATATAGGAAAGGGGAACACTTTTGTATTAAATATGAAAGAGATATAAGTACAATAAAAAATACTTGATGCCGATGGCTTCGATCTCTACAAGAACATATACAATCCTCTATGACTATGAATATCTCTCCACACACAAGCTAGATCTACTTTGCCTCTAACTCAAACTTCAATCCAACAGCATAAGGGTAATTTTCTTGGCCTCCCCCACTCACATCATGAAGGCTTCATGTATATTCCCAAAACCATGAGATTGTCTTCAGGAATGGATAGAATGTGATCCTTACAGGTGATGGAAGCGAATGCCACCTCTCCCAAGCATGTAGGAACTGACTCCATGGATACTTCCGCATGGAAGCTTCCAAGACCTTCCTTTTTCCTATTTTTTGACCATCGACACTCTTGGTAGAAAGGACATGTGTTCCAACCTAGGGTTTTGTCAAAGGAAGAGGGAATCAACACATTTTACTCCGTAGTGAGAATCACCATTGACGCTAGGTGTAAAAATGAGAAAGGTGTTGACCCTCCAAGATATGGAAAAAAGACATTCAAGGTATCTCAGGTTAGGTTTATCAGAAGGAAAATGATCAATGTGGAATTTCCAGGAAGGCTGATGGGCAGCATGGAATTTCCACATGCAACAGTATGTTGGTATCCCATGTAGAAATTACTACACGGTATATGTATGCTTCATATGTGTTATTCATGTAGCTTACCCATGGAAATACACATGAAACCACCACGCGGATGATGTGGAAACCTTATGTGTGGGGTGTGGCTATCACCATTTTTCCACGTGATAACATGTTCTCTCATGTGATCTTGACCAAGAATCCCAAAATCTCGTGTGACAGTTTTTTAGGGATAAAACCTAGTTATATGGTTAGTGGGACCCCATACCCTAAAAACTAATTGAATGAAAATAAAAAGGATGGGATGAAGGCTTACCTGAATCTCGCGACACATAAGTTATATGCAAATATCTCCTAGAATAATAAAAAACACCCTCTAAAGCACAAAAGACAAATGATACAAATGATTTTAAAAGGCAGGCATGCCCCTATTTATAGACTTTTGACCCCAGTTTCAAACCTTTATCACAACCAAATTGTAACTCAATTTGAAAAACCATTCACACCATCGCAATGATCACATCGATATATGCGTAGTGACACTACTTGCTCTCTAATCCAAAAAAATCCACCTAACACTAATTTTTACGCACACTCTGAAGATGCACTCTGTTTTCAGTTATTATTTATGCATTATCAATACCATTTCCATAATTTTTGTTACACTTTGGAATTTGTGTCACATGTGTAGGATAATTCCCAAGACATCATGATTGCTTCCCTCGTAGCAATGGCACAAGACTTGTATAATAGGTATCATTATGAAAATGACATATAGATAATATTTTCCTTATGTTTACATTGCATTTCCTAGTTATCCCATTGATAACCATAGGGTCCTAATTCCCATTAATGATGTTCCATCACCATCGTCACTAAGTATATAATGTTCCCCCATGGGTGTGCACACCATTGCAACCCTCGTCATAATATGGAACCCGTGATGTCAAACCCCCACAAGTTCAAGGAATTTGATCCAATTTGAAAATATCAACCCATAGTTCATCATTTTATAGTTGCACATTTACTTCCCCCACCTTTAGCAGTTGATGACATCAAATTCATTGGCACGTGTTATGATAAATACTCATAGTTTAGAGCTCACACCCCCATGAGAAATCTACCATATGAATTCTTCCTTCTATCACCACCCCTGTGAAGAAAACAATGAGCCCCCAACCCTCTAAAGAAACCAATTTTATCCAGTTATTCTCGTAGGAACAATCTACATTGCATTGATTCATGGGGAACCCATATTCACGTTCAGAAACAACCCTCACATATTCATCATTGTAAAATTTCCCTAACCACTCAAAACCATGTGTGTTAGGATATTTAGACACTTAGGAGTTAGTTAATATCAACTTGTGTAATATATCCGTTAGGTAAAAGTGTGTTTCTTTAGTATGCATTTGTAAATATTCTAATCCGACAGTCACGATATGTTCTAGACATAGAGTGATCCAACGGTTCAACTTCTCTTAGATCATACCTACCATTGATCCATGGCTTAATACCCGATTGTTATATGATCTCTATTTAAAGAGCATAGAGGGTCCTTGGCTAGTTGATTGATTATGAGAAGCTCATGTAGCTTTCTTTCTTTTGCATAATAAATTGCTCCAAGTAGCTATTTGGCTGGGGCTGTGGATTGTTTCCCTCTTGAGGGTTTTAACCACATGACAAACATCGGTGTGTTGATCTATGATATATTTGTGTGAAGCAGTTGCTCAAGGTGTTCGGTCTTTTGGGAGTACCCTGTGTACCCGAACATGGTATCAGAGCGTTTATGAAGAGCTGCTTTAGGTTTTGATCTAGATCTAGAACCGGTGTTTCCGAAACTTTGAAAGGGTTTCTGGTTTTGGATTTTTTGTGCATTTTTGGCTTATGGGAGCTGTTCCATTGCATCCAGAGCATCTTTTCCATTGGGAAATATTTTTAATTTCATCGAAAACCGTTTCCGTTTGTTCCAGAAACACCCATTTCGGCAAATCTGAAGGTATAATGTTACAGTGATGGATTTGTTTTTCTTTTAAATATCTCATATATTATTAGTTTTATTATTAGATCTTTTTTGTTTTAGTCTTGCACTGTTACCTTACCTGACTGTGTATGCTCTTTGCTGTGCACCTTATGCAATCATGGAAAATCAGAAACAACGAGAAAACTTGAAAACGTACACTTTCTAGGTAAGCTAACCAAGATCTAACCCCATTGTGTGGAAAAAGTTTTTTTCGTTTTTTTTTTTTTTTTTTTTTGATTTGCAGAAAAAAAAGGCAAGCACAGAGAATGAGAGAGAAGAGTAAAAAAAAAAAGTCCCCCTTCCTCTTTCCATTATTTTACATACCTTTTAAACTTAGCTCACTTGGTCCAAAGTTGCTTTATTCCTTAATAGGTCTTGAATTCAAGTCTTATTAGGCTACTTTTTAGTGCATGCAATTTCTATTTTCAAGTTACTTTATTGTAAAATTGCATCTCACATAAATAAAATAAAATAAAAAGTGAGTCACTTAATTCTTTTAATTTATTGCCACACTATTTAAAAGTAACATTATTGTAAAAGTGAACCTCACTTATTCTACAAAAGTGATTCACTTCAAAGAAAATTTATTGTAAAGTGATTGTCAAAGGTTGATCTTGGGAAGAGGGGGGTTCTTTTTTTTAGTTGGTTAAGTTAATATCTACCACATCACTATTGGGGACGTCTTCAACATTTTCTTTGATCAAGCATAACTTCATCATTGCGAATCAGTTTTCAGTGCCGTTGTTTTTAAAACCGCATATTTTTTCGAGCTCTTTGCAACCAGATATTTAGTTTCTATTTTTTTAGCCATTATTTTACAGTATGGCCGCCCCATGTGATATTATATTTACAAGTTATAAATATTTATCATGGAAATCTCGTATGGAGGATGTTCTACGAAGTAGGGGAATTTTCAGGATAACCTCAGGGAAAGAAACAGAACCCACTGATGATGATAAGAAAATTAAATGGGCAAATAGATGTGATGAAGCACGTGGATTGATTGGGATGTCAATCTCTACTGATTTGTGATTCCACATATCTGGAATTGATGAACCTGATAAAGCTTGGGAAAAGTTGGACTCTATGTTTGGTAAACACAATGAAATTCGGGGTCATCAACTTGAGAATGAGTTGCTTTCCTTGAATCCAAATGATTTTTCATGCATTTAAGACTATTTATCTAAGTATAAAAATCTTAGACTCTTATGTGCAGAATGCAAGATTAAGAAAGAAGACAAATAATGTATTTATCATATTCTTTCCAAACTTGGACCTGCATATTCTGTTTTTGTATCTACATTCTACTCCATGAAAGAATCCTTGACTGCAGCTAGCTATCAAGAGCCTAGTCTTGAATCCTTTTGTGATTTCTTAATTAGAGAGCAAGATAAGCTCATTCATCTTGGAATAATTAACAATGTAGATACATCTGGGAAAGCCTTATTGTCCCAACAAAAAGAAAAGTCCAAGCCTCCCAAGAAACAAAATTCTCGCAATAATAAGCCAAACAACAAGGGTCCCAAACCCTCTCAGCCAGCTCCTTCCTTAAAAAATGACAAAGGATCCAAGCAAAAAGGAAAGAATACTGAGCGTCATTGCAATTTTTGTGGAAAAGATAATCATGATGAATCTAAGTGTTTCAAGAAGATGGAAGCCTTGGAAGCATCAATGAAGAAGCACCACATTAGCATAGATCTGTCTTCAGAATCTAACTCTCATGGACATGCACTTTGTGCTTCTAGTTACTCTTATACTGCATCTTCTTCTTCTACTTCAAATGAATGGCTCATTGATTCTGGAGCATCTTATCATATGGTTAAGGATCAAGCCATATTTTCTACTATGCATGAATGTAACACCAAACAAATATTTGTTGGTGATGATAGATATCTAAGTGTTGTAGGATTTGGAATAGTTCCAGTAGAAAATGGTCATTTCAATGATGTACTATGTTTTCCAAAAATTTCCTACAATTTGTTATCAGTCTATCAAATTAATCATTCAAGTGAAGGTAAAACTGTCACATTTACACCTCACCAAGTTGTAATCAAGGATTTTAAAAATCATCAAAATGTCCTAGATACTGGAACTATTAATGATATTACCAGGTTGTACAAATTTAACCATTTTGGGTTATCACCTTTTCCTTCAGTTTTTGTTGCTCATAGTGATAACTTGAGCAAACTTTGGCATGAGTGATTTGGTCACTTAAATTATCGCTCATTACAACAACTATGTAAAGACAATATGGTGACTAGTCTTCATATGGTATCTTGCAAGGATGGTGTTTGTTCCGGTTGTGTACTCGAAAAACATCATCAGGACAGTTTTGACAAACGTGCCTCTTGGCACGCCTTGGTTCCTTTGGAACTTGTGCATAGTGACTTGTGTAGTCCTCTTCCATCTGTATCCTTTTCTCATTTCAAATATTTCTTAACTTTCATTGATGACTACTCCAGACGCACTTGGTTTTACTTCCTAAAACTTAAGAGCGAAGTATTTAACATGTTCTTGGCCTACAAGGCCCTTGTTGAAAAACAATCTAGTCACCAAATTATTAAGTTAAGATTTGACAATGGAGGAGAATATGTTAACAACAAGTTCACTATTTTCTGCACTGAACAAAGAATCCAACAACAGCACATTGTTCCATATACACCACAACAAAATGGTGTAGATGAACGAAAGAACCGCACTTTAAAAGAAATGGCTAATTGTATGATCCAATCTAAGGGACTGAGTCTTCTATATTGGGCTAAGGCCATAAATTTTGCAAATTACATAGTTAATCACACACTCACTAAATTTTTACAAGGTATAACATCGAAAGAAGCATGGAGTAAAATTAAACAAGATGTAAGTCACTTTCGTGTGTTTGGTTGTGAAGCATGGGCTCACATTCCGGATGAAAAATGGAAAGCATTGCAGCCTAAAAGTGAAAATTGCATATTTGTTGGATATTCTGAAGATGTAAAAGGTTATATACTTCTTCAACCCCATTCACATGATATAATCATTAGAAGAGATGTTAAATTTGATTAAAATCTCTTGACCTACGAGCCTAACTTGGCGGGTGTGCCATCTTTGGCCTGCGAGCCTGATTTGGCGATTGTGCCTTCTTCTTCTTCTTCTTCGAACTTCCTTAAAAGGTTTCCAACTCCAATTTTTGATAATGACAGTGAGGATGAAAATCCACCTCCACGTGCTCATGTTCCTCAAATTGCACCAGCACCAATACTTCCTTGATGGGTCCGTTCAACATGTGAAGCAGCTGGTGATCTTGCCGGTGATCCTAGAGATCAACGTGAAACACGTTCTCAATTTCAGCGAGCCTCTTCTCTTTTGGCTCAAGTTTCTGAGAATCATGATCCAGAAAATTTTGTAGAAGCTTTAGGAAATCTAGATTGGGATGCAGCTATGGATGAAGAATATCGTTCCTTAATGGCAAACGATACTTGGGATCTTGTTCCTCTTCCAAAAGGAAGAAAACTTGTCAGATGTAAATGGGTCTACAAAACTAAGTATGCATCAGATGGAAGTGTTGAAAGACTTAAGGCAAGGTTAGTTGCCAAAGGTTTTTCCCAAGTTGAAGGGATTGACTACAATGAAACCTTTTCCCCTATCGCAAAAATAAACTCCATCCGCCTTGTTCCTTCCCTTACAACCTTACATAACTAGGAAGTCTATCAAATGGATGTCAAGTCTGCCTTCTTACATGGTGATTTACATGAGGAAATTTACATGGAACAACCTCTTGGATATGTTCAGAATAACTCTATCCTTGTTTGTCTCCTGAAGAAATCCTTATATGGCCTTAAGCAAGCTCCTAGAGCTTGGTATGCCAAAATGGATAGCTTTCTCCTTGACACTGGTTTTTCTAGATGCCATTCTGACCCGAATGTCTATACCAAGAAAGTAGGAAACCATCTCATCATACTTGTTATTTATGTTGATGATCTTATCCTTATTGGTAGTGACCCTAAACTTATAACCCATGTGAAATCCAATCTTAAGCAAAATTTTGAAATGTTAGACTTAGGACATTTGCATTATTTTCTTGGTCTCCAAGTCTTGCAAACCAAAGAAGGAATCTTTCTTTCCTAGTATAAGTATGCTTGTGACCTTCTTCGTCATTTTCACATGGAAGATTGTAAACCAGCCCCTTCTCCCTTCCAGTCTGGAGTCAAACTTTCTACCACTTGTACTTCCCCTGAAGTAGATGCCACCTTGTATCGTCAACTTGTTGGTAGTATTTTATACTTGACTCATTCCCATCCTAACCTTTCCTTTGTCGTTGGTCGTGTTGCCCGTTATATGCAAATTCCTCATGAAAGTCATTGGAAAGAAGCAAAAAGAATACTTCGATATATTTGAGGTACACTTTAGTTTGGGATTCATTAAAGTACAGGGGGGAAACCTTTGTTGGTTGGTTTCACTGATTCAGATTGGACCGGTGATCCTGATGATTGAAAGTCTACTGCAGGTTGTGTTTTTAGTCTGGGATCTGGACCTCTCACTTGGGCTTGTAAGAAACAACAAGCTCTTGCTCTTTTTTTAGCAGAAGCAGAATATCGAGCTGCAGTTAATGCCAGTCAGGAAGCTTTATGGCTTTGACAGATCCTTTCAAAGTTTGGATTCAAGCAGCAGCAGCCTACTCCACTTTGGTGCGACAATCAAAGTGCCATCAAGATTTTCAAAGATCTAGTTCTACATCAGCGTAGAAAACACATTGAGCTACACATGCACTTCATCATAAATCTTGTCCATGATAGTGTTATTGAAGTTCTCTATTTCCCTACAGATGATCAAGTTGTAGACATCTTCACCAAGTCTCTTATAGAAGCAAAGTTTTCTAAACTTCGGTCTATGTTAGGAGTTCAGGAATGTGTCCTTAAGGGGGGATAGGCTCTAATGCCTCCTTCCTTCTCCTAATAGTGTCACTTTTGTAAATCCTTCAATCCTATCCCAAGTTGTTCTTAAGGGGGGATGTTATGATATTTAGACACTTAGGAGTTAGTTAAGATCAACTTGTGTAATATATCTGTTAGGTAAAAGTGTGTTTCTTTAGTATGCATTAGTATGCATTTGTAAATATTCTAATCCGACGGTCATGATATGTTCTAGACATAGAGTGATCCGATGGTTAAACTTCTCTTAGATCATACCTACCATTGATCCATGGATTAACACCCGATTGGTCTATGATCTCTATTTAAAGAGCATAGAGGGTCCTTGGCTAGTTGCTTGATTATGAGAAGCTCATGTAACTTTATTTCTTTTGCATAATAAATTGCTCCAAGTAGCTATTTGGCTGGGGCCATGGACTGTTTCCCTCTCGATGGTTTTAACCACGCGAAAAACGTCGGTGTGTTGATCTATGATCTATTTGTGTGAAGCAGTTGCTCAAGGTGTTCAGTCTTTTGGGAGTACCCTGTGTACCCGAACAATGTGAACTCCATCCATTATGACAATTGATTTCTTAACTCACCCAAAATCATAGGAATCCCACACATAATCAAATCGGTCCCTTGACACACTAAAAAATGTGGGGTCCCAACCAATTATTCTTTATGTACAAATAGTTCTCTAATCCACTCAAAATTATTGGAACCATTGATTGTTTTGGTAGAAAACCCTAGTCTCCTTTGATCGATGTATTTTAGTCTCTTTATTCCTAGAATTTTTGGTTTTGTCAGTCACCATTACCCTTAGTATTGTGTCTCCAACAAATCCCTTCATCTACAATTTGTCTCCCTTCATTATGTCGGTTTTGGAGCCTGATATTCTTGCTTTAGAGATGTTCTTGTTTAGTCATGTTTATACCCCAATTTTATTGTACACCCATCCCGATAGTGGGGTGCGTGGGGACATTATCCCCCCATGGGCTCAGGGGGACCATCTCCCTTGCTAGGGGGTCCAGGAGTGAAGCCCCCGAAATGATTTTTTAGGATGTTTTTGTTGGCCAAGTATTTTCAGGCCCATGGTATTGGGTGACCCGTGGTATTTTCCCATGGTGATTCCCCTATAAAAAGAAAGGATTGTAATACAACTATGTATTGTATTATAGCATTGTAAAATGATCTATGTGATTGTGTGAGAGAGTGAAGATGAAGTGCATAAGGGATACTACATGTTGTATCCCTTCATTTTGTTGGATGGTATAAGAAAAAAGGAATAGACATTTCTGTGTGGACATAGCCCATCTTGGGTACTGAACCACATTATATGGATGTCTCTCTTGTAATGTGTTTATGTGTTTAATATTTTCATCTTGATTATTTGTATTACTTTGTGATCTTGTTTTTCTAACAATTGGTATCGGAGACAAAGGTCTATTTGGCTGGTAAACTTGCGGGAAAGAAGGGTTTTTGGTTCGAGTGGGTGCAATGGTGGAAGAAGGAAAGTTTAGGGTCAATAAATTTAACTGCAAAAACTATTAGTAATGGAAGATGCAAGTGGAGGACTATATGTACTAGAAGGATTTATTCCTACCATTGGGGGGGAAATAAAAACAACCAACAATTATGAAGGACAAAGAATGGTAGGTTCTTGACAGAAAGGAACTGGGAAAAATATGGTTGTTCCTCGCTTCGTCGGTGGATTTCAATATTTCAAAAGAAAAGACAATGGAGGGTGTGATGAGAACATTGGATAAGTTGTATGAAAAACCCTCGTCTTCCAAAAAGGTATTTTTAATGAAGTGTTTATTTAATATGAATATGTCAGAAGGTGGATCTATTGTTGAATGTTTAAATGAGTTTAATATGGTTACTAATCAAATAAGTTCCATGGGAGTGAACTTTGATGATGAGGTTAGGTATCTTCTAATCTTGTGCTCATTGCTAGAAAGTTGGAATGGCTTGGTCATGGTTGTAAGTAACTTTGTTTCTAGTTCAATCACTATTAAATTTGATGGTGTTGTTGGTGTTATTACTTGAGGAAATGCAAAGAAAAATAACTAGTGAGACATCATGTAATGAGTTTACCATGGATAGTAGGGAAATATAAAGGGAGTTATGAAAGATCCTTGGTAATCACAGAAAGCCTAAAAAGGGTATATCCAAGTCTATACTGGGAAAGATAGAGTGTTGGAACTTTGGTAAGAGAGGACATCCAAAGAAAGACTGCAGAGATCCAAAGAAGAAAGGAGACGGGAAGCAAGAGACTACTCAGGAAGCTAATGTAGCAAGTATTGTGTTACAAGTTGTTTTGATTCTTTCATTAGATAATACTAGTGATTGTTGGGTAGTAGATTCATGGGATTCATGTCATGTTACACACCATAGGGAATTTTTTCATGATTATGTTCCAGGTGATTTAGACATGTTTTATTGGGGGATGATGAACCATGTAAATTTTTTTGGAATAAGTAAGGTATGGATTAAGTTCATTAATGTAAATGAACAGTTTCTAAAATATGTAAGGCATATTCCTGCCATAAAAATAAATATGATCTCAACACAGAATTTCAGAGATAGTGAATGTTTTTCTACATTTGAAAAAGCGTGGTGGAAGATCACCAAAGGAACACTCGTAATAACAAAAGGAGAGAGGATAGATACATTTTATTTATGTCCCCATAATAGTGATTATTCTATATTTGTATCTTCCACTAAAACAAGTGCAACATTGTGGCATCATAGGCTTTGCCACATGAGTGAGAAGGGGATGTAGATTCTTCACTCGAGGAAATTGATTCCATATCTAAAGCAGGTAAGTATGGAATTATGTGAGAACTATGTTTATGGAAAACAAAAGAGAGTCATATTTATCAGGGTTGGGAAATAAAAGAAGAGTGAAAAGTTATATCTTGTGCATACAAATGTATGGGGACTGGCTCAGGTGCAATGTTTTGGCAGCTCTCATTATTATGTTACTTTTACTGATGATGAAACTAGAAAAACTTAGGTTTATTGCATTAGATAGAAATATAATGTGTTTGATACTTTTAATAAGTGGAAAGATTTGGTTGAGAATGAGACATAGAAAATATTGAAGTGTCTACAATATGATAATGGAGGTGAATACTGCAGCAAGGAGTTTGATAGTTATTGTTCATACCATGGGATTTGTAGAGAGAAGACATTCCTAGGAACACAATAGGAGAATGGTGTTCTAGAAAGGATGAATAAGATGATCATGGAGCGTGCAAGGTGTATGAGATTGCATGCAGGGTTTCCCTTATAGTTTTGGGTTGATGTTGTAGATAATGTTGTTTATTTAATAAAAATAGGGCCTTCAAGTTCTTTGTATGGTGGGATTCCATAGGAGGCATGGACAGGTAAAAGGTAAGCTACTCATTTCTGATAACTTTTGGTTGTGAAGCATTTGTTCACATTGATAATGAAAATAGAAAAAATATTGAGTCTAAATCCATGAAATGCACCTTTATTGGATACGAGGTTGATGATTTTTGTTATCGCTTATGGGATTATGAAAATCACAAAATCATTAGGAGTAAAGATGTGGTATTCGCTGAAAATTTTATGTACAAATATCAGTTGAAGGAAAAGAAAGAGTAAAAGGAAAACATATAGTACACAGTGCTTGATGAAATCAAAGAAAATGAAATTCCAAAGGTACCATAAAATCAAGAACAACAGGAGGTACCTCAAACTCCTGCAAGTGTAAGAAGATCTACCAATTTAAGTAGACCTCGTAAATGAGTTTCTCCTTCATTGTATTATTTATTGATGACTGATTATGGTGAACCAAAATGTTATGAAGAAGCAATGTAGGTGGAAACTAAAAAGAAGTGGGAGCAAGGAATGGATGAGGAGATGGACTCATTTGTAAGAAAGAAAACATGGGATTTGGTTGAGTTTCATATAGGTAAAAGAGCATTGCAAAATAAATGGGTTTACAGGTTGAAGGAATAAGGAGGAAAGAAGCGGTATAAGGCTAGACTTGTGGTTAAGGGTTTTGCACAAAAGAAAGGTATATATTTTGATGAAATATTTTGTCCTATTGTTAAAATGAATTCAATTAGGACTATCTTAAGTCTAGTGGTGGTAGAATATTTTCATATTGAACAATTAGATGTAAACACAACTTATCTCCATAGGGATTTGGAGGAAGATATTTATATGCAACAACCATAGGGGTATGAAGTCAAGGAGAAGGAGAATTTTGTTTGCAGGTCGAACAAGAGCTTGTATGGCCTAAAACAAGCTTCATGACAATGGTATTTGAAATTTGATAATTTTATGATAGAACATGGTTATAGTATATTCCATTTTGACCACTGTGTTTATTTCAAGAGGTTAGATAATGGAAGATATATTATCTTGGTATTGTATGTGGATGACAAGTTTGTTGCAGGGTCTAACATGCATGATATAAATGTGCTAAAAAATAAACTAGCTAAATCATTTGTGATGAAGGGTCTACGTGCTGCAAAGAAAAACCTTTCTATGAGAATAACAAGAGACAAGAAAAATTGCAAATTGACATTGTCTCAAGGTGAGCATTGAGCACATAGAAAAGGTGTTGGAGAGGTTTAGAATGCATAATGAAAAACCAGTTAGTACACCTTTTTCCAACCATTTCAAACTAACTAAGGAGATGTTTCCTAAGACACAGGAGTAGATAGAATACATGTCCAAGTATCCCTACTCATCAACAATCAATAGCTTGATTTATACCATGGTGTGCACAAAATCAAATATTGTACATGCATTGGGAGTTGTGAGTAGGTATATGAATAGTCCAGGTAAATATCATTAGAGGGAAAGACAATGAATTCTTAGGTATTTGAGAAGTACCACTTCTTATGCATTATGTTTTGTAGGTCCAGACATTGTTCTACAAGGATATGTTGACGCATATATGGCAGTTGATAAAGACATTAGGAGGAGCACCACAGGGTATGTTTTTACTATAGGTGGAACAACAGTAAGTTGGATTTTGAAACTACACAAGGTTTTTTCGCTTTCAACCATGGAAGCAAAGTATGTTCATTGTTGATGCTATCGATGCTAGTAAAGTGATGACTTGGTTGTAGAAGTTCATGGAGGAATTAGGTAAGAAGAAGGAGAATAGTGGGTTGTACAATGAGAACTAGAGTTCCATTCATCTTAGAAAGAACTAATCATTCCATTATAAGACAAAACATATACAACTCAAGTACCATTTCATAATATATGTTCTAGAATATGAACTATTAAAGTTGGAAAAGATACATACTAGACATAATCCTACAAACATGTTGACAAAGGTAGTAACCATAGAGAAACTAAGTTCTTGATCAATTTGTATTGGCCTTCAAGCATGAAGGTGAATATGAGAAATTTTCCAGTTCCAATGTTCAGAGCATGGTCTACCAAGTGAAACAATGGTGGATTTGTTGTGATTAATATTCAAATGGGAGATTGATGGTTGTGGAGCCTGATCTTATTGATTTAGAGATGTTATTGTTCAGCCATGTTTATACCCTATATTTACTATACACTTGTCCTAGCAGGGGGGTGTGGGGTATCGACCTCCCGTGGGGGTTTGGGGGGTACCATCCCCCCTTGCTAGGGGGGGCGGGGGTTACGCCCTTGGAATAAATTTTTGGGATGTTTTGTTGGCCAATAGTTTATGGGTCCATGGTATTGGGTGACACGTGGTATTTTCCCAAGGTAATTATCCTATAAAAGGAAATCATTGTAATACGACCGTGTATTGTATTGTAGCATTGTAAAATGATCTTATTGATTGTGTGAGAGAGTGTGTGAGAGAGTATGTGAGAGAGTGAAGAGGAAGTGCAATGGGTTTTTTGCAGGTTGTATCCCTTCATTTTGTTGGATGGTATAAGAAAAAAGGACTAGCAATTTCTGTGTGGACGCAACCCATTTTAGGTGAACCACGTCATATTGGTGTCTCTCTTGTAATGTGTTTAATATTTGCATCTTATTTATTGGTATTTCTCTATGATCCTGTATTCCTAACATGTTACACATTGTTCCTCTATTTTGAACAATGTTTCCATCGGTTACTCCCTAAGTTTACATCGAGGAAAGGAAGTTATGATCCCCTATCTTATCATTAATTCTTGTGTTAGGTATGTTAGTCATACAATTGGTTACAACATGATCTTGGTTTTCAAGATAATATCCTCATATTATTATGTACTTCATCTCTCATCGACATCAAATCAACATATTATGAGAGTTGCAGTGGTTACAATTGTATCTTGGGATCCTGGAATGGAAATTCCAAAAGATATATTTTATTTATTGATTTGATGATTTTTACAAGGAGTAAAATGCGTATTTATACAAATAAAGGGTCACCATTAAATGATGTGACCTATCAACTATTTAATAAATAAAAAGTTACTAAACTATTTAGTTTTATTACAAGTCATCCCTCTCTAGAATACTTCATCCATAAATGCTTGGTAAGGATGGGTGGTGTGAATGAAAATATTATTTCTACCGTGTAGCTTCATCATTTGGTAAGTTTCTCCACTTGATAGGGTATTCATTGACTGATTTGGAACAAAGTGTTATGGTTTTAATTTCCAAAATGTATTTTGGTTCCAACACTAATTTTCCTTCATCATCTTAGGCAATTCAGTTTGTATGTGAGTGGCTAATCCCAATTTCTTCTTTAGTCAGGACACATGGAATACATCATGTATTTTTCCTTTAGTTGGGATGTCTAGAGAATAGGCCACTTGTCCCACTCTCTTTAGAACTTGATATGGGCCATAGAGCTTGGGTGCAAGTTTATGATTTTTGGAATTTTTTAGTGAAGTTTGTTTCTACGATTGAAGGTGAACAAACACCCAATCAACCACTTCAAATTATTGATTGGTTCTTTTTGACTCTATTTGTTGTTTCATGTGGTTTCTTTCTTGTTCAAGAAAGTAAACAAAAAGCAGGAAAAATATGAAGAAGACTTTAAAATTCTGAATGAAATGATAAAAAATCATTTGAAGAAAGAATGTGAAACAAAAAATGAAAATGAAAATACACAAGAAATCAACCAAGAAGAAATGGTTAATGCAATTGGAATCAAGGATGAACTCATAGAAATATTAGACCCCAAAGAATGTTTTGCTCAAACTGAGCCAATGATGAGAAAATATGATGAAGACACCTATGAAGAAGAAGCATCTATGACATCTCACTTCTCAAGCAAGGGAAAGCAAGAAACTGCTATGGAACCTATGATAGTAGAAGCGATTACACCCCCAAAATTTCCAAATAAAGAAGAGCTCAAAACAGATTTTGTACCCTCGATAGAAGAAGATGGAATCAAGTTATGATTCCATCTGTAATATACCCTAAGTTGACATCGAGCAAAGGAAATTATGATCCTCGCACTTATCATCTAGTCTTGTGTTAGGTATGCTATTCATAAAATTGGTTACAACATGATCTTGGTTTTGAAGATAATATCCTCATCTTATTATGTAATTCATCTCTCATCAAATTCAAATAGACATATTCTAAGAGTTGCAGTGGTTACAACTATACCTTGGGATCCTGGAATGGAAATTCCAAAATATATATTTTATTTATTGATTTGATTCTTTTTAAAAGGAGTACAATGCGACTTTATACAAATCAAGGGTCACCATTAAATTATGTGACATATCAATCCATTAATTAATAAATTAATCAATACTAACTAAGTTACTAAACTATTTAGTTTTATTACAATTCATCCCTCTCTGGAGTACTCCGTCGATGAATTATTGGTAAGGATGGGTGGCACAAACGAAAATATTGATTTTCCCATGTACCTTCATCATCTGGTAAGTTTATCCACTTGATAAGGTGTTTATTGACTAATCTAGAGTGAAGTGTTCTGGTTTTAATTTCCAAAATGCATTAGGGTTCCAACACTAATTTTCCTTCATCGTCTAACATAGACAATCCAATTTATATGTGAGTGGTTGATCCCAATTTCTTCTTTAGGCGTAACACATGGAAGATGTAATGTATTTTTCCTGTATTTGGGATGTCTAAAGCATAGTCCACTTGTCCCACTCACTTTCGAACTTGATATGGGCCATAGAATTTGGGTGAAAGTTTATGATTTTTGGATTCTTATAGTGAAGTTTGTTTGTACGGTTGAAGGTGAAAAAGCACCCAATTTCCCACTTCAAATTCTCGATCAGTTATTTTTTAGTTTGTTGTCATTTTATGTGGTTTCTTTATTATTCAAGATGGTTCTTCAAAATGTGGATGATCTCATCGGATATCGCTAGGTAATCTCTTGCTCCTGGAACTTTGAAATTGTTGATGACATATTCTCTTATCGTAGGAGGTGGATACCCATATAAGGCTTCAAAAGGTGACATTTTTGTTGATGTGTGATATGTACTATTGTACCACCATTCTGCAAGGTGTAGCCATTGTACCCATTGATTTTGTCGGTCGTTCACAAAATTCCTCAGGTATCCTTCAAGGCATTTGTTTACTACTTCTGTTTGTCCATTTGTCTCGGGGTTGTATGATGTACTCATAGTTAATGAAGTCCCAAATCGGTGGAACAATTCTTTCTAGAAGTTGTTGGTAAATTTGGGGTCCTTGTTACTAATAATAACCTTGGGAAACCCATGGAGCTTAAATATATTATTTACATAACTATCTAAGACTTGGATTGCTTTTGCTTTGGATGAAATAACAATGAAATGGGAATATTTTCTTAATCTATCAATGACTACAAATATACTATCCTTTCCTTCTGATGTAGGAAGGACGTTGATAAAAATACATGGATGCCTTGGACCATTTTTAGGCTAGAATATGAAGGGGTTGCAGGAGACCAAGAGGAGCCATGGTTTTGAACTTCTTCCTTTGACAAGTATCACATTCAACCACATATTTCTGGATATCAATCTTCATTCGCTTCAAAAATAAGGATTGGAGGGTATTATGGTATGTTTTAAAGAAACCAACATGGCCCGCTGTTGGGGATTCATGTTTTTCTTTTAATACTTGAGTTTTGAATTTTGATGAACTAGGTAAATATATTCTATGTCTTTTTCCCATGAATATTTGGACTTAGTTTCCTTGTTGTTTTAAACCTCTTCAATTAGCTTCCTTGTCTATGGGTCTAGGTAAAATCCATTTAGAAACAAATATGGATATGGCACATAGTGAGGCATCACTCTCATTTTTTCTTGATAAGTTTTCTGCAACCCTATTCTCCTCACCCTTTTATACAAAATGTTGAAATCAAAGACTTGTATTTTTCTTACCTATTTCTGTTGTCTGGGAGATAATTTTTTAAGTTAGAAAATACTTCAGGATGTTATGGTCTGTTTTAACAATAAATTTTGCTTCGAACAAATATTGCTTCAATTTAACAAGGGCATGCATTATTTCCAACATTTCCTTGCCGTATGTGGATTTTGTTTTCTCACTTGGTTTAACTTTTGGCTTTCAAAATCAATGGGATGTTTATCTTGCATGAGAAAAAGTCATAAGCATGTCCCTGAAGCGTCACATTCAAGGATGGATGTCTTTCTAAAGACATGAGATGATAAAACCGGTGTCAATGTCATTAGGGTTTTCAATTGTTCAAAACAAGCTTATGCATCATTATCCCATCTGAAAGCATCCATTTTTAATAGTGATGTTAGGGGTTCTACAATTTGGGTGTAGTTGGAAACAAATCTTATATAATAACATGTTAAACCCAAAAATCCTCTTAATGATGTAATTGGCTTGGGGGACGACCACTCTATTATTGCCATAATTTTTTTGGGATCAATATTAACGTCGTCGAATCAAACAATGTGCCCCAAAAATTCTATTTATTTTTTACCAAAACTACATTTTGATTTGTTAGCATAAAATTTGTTTTCTTCTATAAGATTCAATATTGTTTCTACATGCTTTAGGTGTGAGTTCCAATTTTTTCTATAAATAAGGATATCATCAAAAAACACTAGCACGTACTTCCTTAGGTAAGGGAAAAACAATTAATTCATTACTGCTTGAAATTTTCTAGAGCATTGGATAATCGAAATGACATCACTCGAAATTCATGTAAACCTTTGTGGGTGCAGAAAGTTGTTTTGGGGACATCTTCTTCTCAAATACGAATTTGGTAATGTCCTGATTTTAATTCTAGTTTAAAAAAATATTTTTCACCATGTAGCTCATTGAGCGGTACACCAACAAAGGGAATGGGGAATATTTATTTTATGGTGAATTTGTTTAACACTCGATAATCAATGCAAAGTCTATATGATAGATATTTTTTCCTAATGAGTATGAATGGCGCAGAGAAAGGACTCTTACTACGTGTGATTATTCCAACGTCTAATAGTTCATGCACCAAACGTTTGATCTATGATTTGTTCCTATGAGATTGTTTGTATGACTTGTTTCTAATTGGAGTTGATCCTGGGATCAACTCAATGATGTGATCCCTAGAATGTGGGAGCAGGAGACCATGAGGAGGGTTTTGGAAGATGTCACTATGTTCCCCTAGAAGTTGTTATAATTCACGCGGGTTAGTATTTTGTCTTTCGTTAGTTGTTCTTTCCATAGCATGGCAGTGAAAGAAGAAGGCTTGAGCTCCCTTTTACTATCATATTTTCCATTTTATTGGATGAGAGAATTTGGGAAGGGGGGAAACTAATAATGTAAATCTTATATTTCCTCCCATTTTCATAGAACCTTATAAATTGTTCTCATAAGTTTATTTTGATTGTCGCCAGTGTTTCCAACCATTGTGCACCTAAAACAATGTCAACCCCTCTGATTGCCAAATCATACATTGGTGATCTTAGCATGTAGTCCTATATAGCTAGTTCTACTTTATGGCATTTACCATCACACAATGTGATATTATTTCCTAGTATCATACTTGGAAGCTGGAGGTAGAGTAGATGAATATGTTTAACTGTTTTCCTACCCTAGAGTCTATGAAGTTGTGTGTACTCCCACTATCGACCAACACCATCACCTTAGTGTTTTTTATATGGAAAAACAATTTGAGGATTTGGGGTTGAGAAATACCTATCATTGCAGCCACTGACAGTGTCAGTGTAATGTTATCCTCCCCTTTTCTAGTCTCATCTCTATCTGACTCTGTGTCGGAGGAATGTGCATCGCTTGATTCTTCATCAATATTGTCACCTGTATTACTTTTTTGCACAAGAATGTACTCTTATTGTTACACTTATTTCCTGGATGCCAATTAGGGGCATTACACTTACAACATGGATTGTCGTCCTTTTTCCCATTTTCTCTTAGGTGGGGTGGTATATAAACTGACAAACGCTATGATTTTTTCTTTTCTTTAATTAATTTTTCTTTTTGATGGGCTTGTTCCACGTATTTGACATCTAATAAATTTATCTCTCTTTGAATAGTTTGTTTTATCCCACCAATGGAAATTTGTAGGAGTCATTCTTCAGTTATATCTTGGACAAGAGTGGCTAGGACCAATAGATTGCTAAAATATTCATCCATAGTTCCTTCTTGTTGTAAATGAGTGAACTTGGTATAGAATTTGGCTTCTTCCATGTCTTGAAATTGTTTAAGGAATTTTTTCTTGAAGGTGTCTGAGTCTCTAACTAGTCTTCCTCCCTTCATTACTGAGTCCCACCATAAGAACCGGTCACAAGCGGTTTTATCTATGAACATTGATGCAACATTCAATTTGTTGTTGATTCCATAGATACTGTACATTTCAAAATATTTTTCAATTTTGTTGATCCATCGAATCTCGTATTGATTATTTTATTCATCAAAACCTTGGTAAATAGATCTTGACCTTATGAACAACATTGTGGGTTGTTCCTATATATGAGTTATTGCCTCCTTTAACTTGGTCTCCCAATGACAGAATTTTGAGCTTCAAGTTGTGAATGTCCTCGTATTTTTGCTCAATATTTGCCAGTATCTTTTGAACTGGATCATCTTCTGACTTTATGGATGCATCCTTGTTCTCTGGAGGGTTTCTCTCTGTATTTCTTGTATTCATGTTGCTAATTTTGTATTGGGGGTAGGTTAACTATTAAATATTTAATTAGAAAAATAATAATTATTAATAATATTATTATATGCAAAAAAATAGCTTTAATATTTATCAAAAATATTTAAAAAAATATTTAATATTAAAATAATAATAATAAATAATATTATTATTACTATTATTATTTAATATTATATATTATTTGGAGTGAAGAGATAGTGAAGAGGAATGTGACATAAGCAGGAGAGGAGTGGATGCAAGGAAGAGATGGGAGAGAAGTGAATGGGTCGGTGTGGAGAATAAAAAATGCCAAGATGGAGATCGCTGAGCTATGATACCAACTTGAAAGGATAAAACCTTACATCTTGGAATATTGGTTTAATAAATATGTATTTTGATAATTCAATGATGAAAAATACAAAGATAGTAGCCAATTATATATGGTTGATAAACATAGGGACATGTCTCTTCAATTAATAGACATGTCACACAATATAACTTACCTAATTGATTTCTTAACCTAAATAGTAATAAATTAATGAGTAATATACATTAATTATTTTTGAACATTGTAGATGGAATCATAGCTTGATTCCATCTTCTTCTGTCATGGGTGGAAAATCAGTTTCCATCTCTTCTTTATTTGGAAATTCCAAGGGCGTAACCACTTCTGCTATCATAGGTGCCATAGTAGTTTCCTTCTTTCCCTCACTTGAGAAGTAAGATGTCGTAGCCACTTCTTCTTCATAGGATTCTTCATCATCTTCTCTCAACATTGGCTCGGTTTGAGGAAAAAATTCTTCGAGGTCTAATATTACTACAAGTTTATTCGTGATTCCAATTGCATCACTCATTTATTCTTGGTTGATTTCTTGTGTATTTTCATTTTTTCATTTTCTGTTTCACATTCTTTCTTCAAATGATTTTTATCATTTTCTTCATAATTTTAAAGTCTTCTTCATGTTTTTCCCACTTTTTGCTTACTTTATTCAAATTGATTTCTTAACCTAAACAGTAATAAATTAATGAGTAATATACATTAATGATTTATTAACATTATAGATGGAATAATAACTTGATTCCATCTTCTTTTTTCATGGGTGAAAAATCAGTTTCCAACTCTTCTTTATTTGGAAATTCTGGGGGTGTAACCGCTTTTGCTATCGTAGGTTCCATAGCAGTTTCTTTCTTTCCCTCACTTGAGAAGTGAGATGTCGTATTTGATTCTTATTCATAGGCTCTAGATGGAATCATAACTTCCTTGTATCTTCCATAATGTGGCTTTATACAAATCAAGGGCCAGCATTAAATGATGTGACCTATCAAGTCGTTAATTAATTAATAAAAAATTACTAACTAAGTTACTAAACTATTTAGTTTTATTACAGATCCCTTCCAATCAATATCATTAATATCCTTGAACTAAGTAGGGAGAGTAATTAGTTATCCCTAACTTATTGGTCTCCCCTATGCTCAATGACAAAACATATATCATATCAGGAAGAGTCGTATGTTTTGAAGGTAGAAATGTTCACATTTAAAAATCATGGTAGCAACACATCTAGTATAGTGAGGTTCCCAATCCAAAAAACTCACTAGTAGTTTGGTCCCCAACCTAAGTGAGCTTCTCATGACCTTTAGCAGTTCTGCTTCTTTGACACCAACAGTAACATCATTTCTAGGTTTATCTACTCTCACATGGATTGAACATGCCTTCATCCATGTCCAAGTAGTATCATGATTTTACCCCTCATTCTCCTCTTATTATAGTCATCTTGGCATATTTTCATGAGCATGGGTATGCCTTCCTCGCTTGTATAAAAAACCATTATTTGTTACAAATTCATTGATCATTATTAGTAGTCTTCCCCAATGGGAGAAAATTTTCGTCCACACATTCTATACAACCTATAAGAACAAGAGAGGACAAAATAAAAAATGATGCATTATTGTCCCTACAGTACCCTCTAAATCTCATACATCAGGGGGCATCTATTAATGCTTAAATTTCTCACGCATGTGACATTTTGGCTAATATCACAGTAAGTCATCATCAACATATAGCATGCATACCACCAAAGGCATCCTCATCAAATATAGAAAGCAACATGATTCTAAAAATGACAAATATTAGTCAAGAGAAAAGGTTGCGTAGCTAAATATCTATTTACTAGCGCTACAACGTGTGTTCTCAGTTTTGTTCCCATACAATCCTAGATTGGATTTTTCTTCAAAATACACGCGACTATCAAAACAACGTGATCTCAACCACCAACCATCGACTGAAGGTTTTTGAAATATCCTAATCAATACAAATTTGAACTTGTCTCTTCATATGATGGGGGACCATTGAATATCCCCCTTTATGTACCTTTGAGCTAGTTTATGAAGTGATGGGGTTCACACTTGGATCTAGATGTTTCTTGGCCACCTCTTGTCTTATAAAAGGAATCCATGGGAATGCATATACAAAGGAAAAAAAATAGTAAGGTTATGTTTCTAGAATTGTGTTGAGGCTTCCCCATAGGTCATCTCTTCCTCCACCTATTGGAATTCCCAAAGCTTCCTTTCCTTCTTCCTTCAAGGGGAAAGTGTATCCTATCATTGTTATTCAAGCTATGTAGTATTTAGTGTGTAAAAAAAGGACCTCCCTAAGGGATATTGTTGGATTCCCTTGTAGCTTGCACCTCCTAGATGACACTACATGTAACAAGCTTGGCCATTGGTAAATCTAGAGTGGTTTAGCATCTTGTTGTTGTTGTGGTTTGCATGTACCCATCCTTTTGTTTTTATTTCATGTTATTTTATTATTATAATTTTTTTTGTTTTCTAAAAAGATCTTGTAGATCACTTTGGACTCGTCACTTTTTCTTTAGTAACACAATACAAGGACTTGTTGACAACCTCAAAGGATTCTCAACCAAATGTGGGAAGGGTTGCACATATTTAATAAACTTTTCCATAGAAATACCTTTTTAAACTCAACCCATAGATATAGATAGTGAGAAGGATCAATAATTCTATGTTGGTTCCTATAATGTCCCCATACGACACTCCAACCATAAGATGGGTATTTAAGAATTACAACTTACAAATTTATTCCCATGGAGACCATTATTTGAATTACTAACTAATTTAAGCCTCTCATGAGTGACAAAATTGAGGAATTCATAAGAAAATGCATAAATATAAAATGCAAAAAAATTGACAACTATATTTATACATATCACACATAAACTATAATATTAATGGCAAGAAACAAATATACTTTTCAATATTCATGAAGAACAATGAACACTTATCTTTTAACTAAAAAATATCCAAAAAATTTGCAATGTTAAGATAAATTTCCACCCAACCATAAGTATCAGCTGCAGATACCACCCCTAAGTTCAACAATGAGACCTCCAGGGAAAAGGAAACATTGAAAAGCTTCTCTATCTCAATACAACCCATTTTATCTCATACTTAGCCAATATAGTCATGACAGGAATCTCATTGACCTGTCCCAATCATGGAACATTTTCACTACCCTGCACAATATAAAAAATTACTACCCTTTATCTTCTCAATAGGCCCTCAAAACACCCTTCTCTTAAAATGCTCTTTAGTGCATGTAGAAAGAGTGCAACATGTTGTATGCTTTAGAGAATTTCCTATAAAATAAAATATTTTATTCTCAAGCATACAAGGATAAAAAATGTACAATGGGTGAATATTTTCCATCTTTCTTGGTGTTTATGCTCACATCCATCCATTGTAATTCTCTTTGATGTCTGCAATTTCCCTTTCATAGTGATGGTTTTTTGGTTAATTCCTTATTGTGGTAATTGGGAATGGAGATAACAACATGAAAACTATGTAGAGTATGAAATTATTCATAGAGAGTAATTGATAGAGTCAATAGAAAATGATAGGATTTATGAAAAGATAAACTAACATTACTTATGATCATAGAATGAAGGAATCTTATAATTTTCACAAGGAATATATTCGACCCATTATTCCATAAATACATGAGAATATTTTCCCCCCAACCTCACACATGCATTTAATAATTGGACTTAATAAGTTAAAGGAGGTAAAGGATCAATTGAAGCACATGGAAAAAAATGAATGAGTTCTAAGGATGACACTTGGAAAATAGAATTTTCCTTCCCATTGGAATCCTTTAATATTCCCTTATATTGGAATAATATCCCCTCTAGTGCTCTTTAGATTGCCATCTTCAACCATTATATTATTTTCCAACATATTATTTACATAGTTTGAGTCATCATGGTAAGAAAAACACATGGCTCATATATGAATATTTACATCATACATGCCAATGCAATTTTGTGCTGATTTTTGGGGAGGATATGTATTTCATTATATCCTAAAAACCCATCCATGTATGAGAAAATCTCATTCCCAATGCATTCATCGATAATTTGATCGATAAACGGTGCATGATAATTAGTATTTTAACATGCAAGTTTTGGGTCCCTAAAGTTAGTGTGCACTCTATTATTTCCATATTTCTTATCAATGCGTACTAAGTTGGATACCCATTTGTTCAGTGGGACATGAGAGATGAAACCCGTGTGGAGAAATTTCTCCACTTTTTCTTTGAGGACAATTCACTTCCGAGGGTTCACTAGTTACAACTTATTCCAAGTAGTCTTAACATTAGGATATGTCTTAATTTAATGTTTGAAAATGCTTCTATCTACACCTGACATATCTGCATAAGAATAGGAAAAAGTTGTAGTATTATTTGAATAATGCAATATAAATTTGAATTTCCTTCGAGGAACAATATGTACTAATAAATACATTTTCAAGGACACTAGGTACCTTAGAAATATAAATCATGATGGTTTAAGAGATATTCTCCATGTTTCATTTTGCATAAACTTCATGTGTAGAAAGAGGGATCCCATACCAATCCATAGTTCCAGGCTTGATAATTCCATTCTCATCAATCCTTAAACCATTTATGGCAGGGAAAAAATGTTGCACATTGGTGCATATCTGCCCACGATCTTTGTTCCAAAGAAATTCCTTCTAATATAGCTTCATTGAAAGGTAGGATCATATCTAAGGGGTATTGACAAGGTGAGTAATTTATGACCGAAATGGGTGTGGTATACTGATGACATTCTTCCACAAGTGTAGATTTACAATCACGATTGTTCTATGTTATATATAACAACTTGATATGTTGTTTTGGTTGCAGACAAAGTCGAAGGTGCCATTTTATATCTATTTTCTTGAGTGGAATCTGACACTATCCATGAATATTCAAAATAGAAAGTTATAAAATAGCATATTATTACAGTGGAAGTAGTTGCAACAGATGAGATTGCATGTATTGTAGCGATATTCTCATTTGGGTTGGGTGGGAGAATATTGGATGTTCCCATAAGGTTAGTGCACATACCAACTCCAATGTTTTTGCAAGACCTCCTGTAATGACCAACTAATGGGAAATTTTTCCCAGTTGTTTGAATGGACTCATTTTTTCAATGATAGATAATTGGTATATCGTGAAAATATTCCCTTCATGTGGAAAATGAATAAATCAGAATATCAAGGACACTATCACCCTCATCACTATAACTCCAACTACACCCTCATAGGAGGTTATAATATCGTGGAGCATCGATGATTTCCACCTCCATGGTTATAGTATTCCCCATAACTCTACTAGGAGAGCCAGAATGATTATGTGAGGCATGAAAACATGATCACCAAATGATTTCAACATTGTAGGTGAGATAATGGTATTAGGCGATCCTATAGCTTTCTAACATGAAAAAGACATAACATTAGTTGAAGCTCCCTCATCTATGACAATATTTATGAAGATATTTGACCCTTTTTTCGAGACTTGAATTTGAAACATGGCAGAGTGAGGCAGCGAGGCTTGAAATTATCCAAGTCAAATGTTATTAGTTGAGAGTCCAAGGGGTCCAAATATCCTATTGTTATTAACAAAGTATTTTGTTGTGTAGGAAATCTATGGAGGATCTCTAAAGTGGGAATTATGCATAGATATTATGCGGGGTATTTATTGATGCTATAATTTTGCATGGCCCATGCAATAGGATTATACATATTTCACATTAGAACTCTTTTCGTTTTGTGAGGGATCCTGCTCTTGGCTAGTTTCTTGATGTGTAGCGGATTTAAAAACTTGGAGTCAAGGACATGCCATCCCTTGGATACAAACACATATATCTCATATTTACAAGCTCTGGTATTGAAATTAACCTATCTTTATGACATGTATATATTCACATCCAATGGGTTTCCCCCTTGGGAGAAGGCTCCCCGATTTCCCCTTTGCGAGGTGCAGGGTTGGATGGGGTTCCAACAACCATTTGCTGGTGTTCTGGAGGGAACTAGTTGGTGAAGATAAGGGGTTTCTTGGGAGATTCCTATTGTTCCAATAGTCATTGAGAAACCTAAAGTTTTGGAAATTGGTGAGTCAAGTGGTCTTTGCCACATAGTTTTCACATGAATTTCACTTTCTTCTCTTCTTTCTTATCCTCACCGATGTTATTATGTTTGCATTAGTATTTCCCTTATTCTTGTTCTTTTATTTATTTATTTTTATTCCTCCAGGCTTCTTTTTTCCTTTGGAATTAGATGTCTGTATTGACTATACATCATAGGATTGGTTTGGAGCAGGGTTTTTGGTGTTTTTCTAAGAAGCTGCAAGCAATTTTAAAGGAATAACCTAACTTATTGCCACAGTTTCGATTGAACTAATAACACCATAAACATGAGGTCTAGGCTTCGATTGATATGGATCAAAATATGTTCTAGAAGCATAGGGAAATATATTGTATAACATCGAAATATTGTGAGTACACCAAGTCAAATATTTGGTCCTTGATGATAGGGTGTTCCTTAGCAGTGACCCCTGATAAAGCTATGCCTTTCACAATATATGGCTACGAGGACTTTATAAACAGATCTAATAGGAATTCATAGAGAATACGAGGTTTAATTAAGTGATGAATTTTATACCACTCATGAATATGATCAAATATATTCATGGATTTATCATGTTTGAAGGACATCAAAAGATCAGTGCTAGTCACATAGTGAACTAGCAATTGGAAGTAGTTAAGAAAAGTCATCATAATTGCATTGAAGTTTTGGAAAAAATATATAAGTATATTTATGCACCATTTTGCGGCTACCCCAGTTAACATTCTATGGAAAAGGATAATTATAATGTTATGATCCATCGATGAATTCAATGAACACCAGAGATGGAAAGCCATGAAATGAATGGTAGGATCTTTGATAGATTTCCCTTCAAATTTTGGTATATCGCTAACTAGGGTTATGTAACATCAGGTCATTGGTTAACTTTGTTAGGTCGTGTAGATTTAATTTCACCAAGAAAGTTAACTTTGTTTGTGCAAAAGGGTTCCAACTTCTAAGGGCATTAAATACCCATTGACTTTGGTTAACTATAGATTGTTTGTAACACCTCCACATGTTACACATATACACATATAACAATTTTTAGCTAAATCACACATAGAGCGCTATAAAGGCTCTATAATTACAATATTATTTTATAGTTAATATTATTTAAGAAAATAATAGTGAGACCTATTCAACTCACTAATACGGAAGTGTAGATAATTATAGGGTAAATTTCTAAATTATTGATCAAATTTAGCTAAATAGTTAATATATTAACATTAGCAACAGTCTTGTCAGTTTATTTCCATCTTCCCGACTTTACCATGCCTTTCCAACATTTTCGACATCGGGAGTCAGAAGTCAGAATGCTAGTGAAGCATAACTAAATCGATTTACCCTTTATGACGTTCTAATATCACAACTTGGTTCTTCCAACATCAAAAATTGGATGTCAACTTGAGTCATAAATACATTCACATGGTCATTTCAATCTCGATGTCAGCACATTGGAGCTCTGAAGTCGGCACATATTTTTGACGTATTAAAATTTTCATTTTTACGCCAATGTTTCGACCTTGGAACTTGGGTCTCTCAACGATGGACCTAAAGCATTAACAATGAATAGAAACCCATTAAAAATTGACATTCCCAACTTGATGTTGACACCTTGGCATCATAACCTTAACATTGTCATGAAAAATACATTAATAATTAATTTTCCAATTGTGACGTTAGTATTTCAGTATCGACACTTCGACTCTTCAACGCAATGAGATTTTACATGTTAATTAACAACAATTCCACATAGATTTCCCTTCCAAACTTAAACGTCATATAAATTAAGGTTTAGGCATGTTTCAAGTTCTTTGATCGACGCATAAACACAATGAAAATGAGAAAATGACTAAGGAAAAACTTGCCACTAGCTAAACTTGTTGCAATTTACAGGCTTTCAACCGACAATAAAAATCAAAAAAATCAATAGATTGTTTCTCAAGTCTAAAAACTAGACAATGGAAATTCAAACAATACTCTTAGTCTTAAATCTCATTCATATTAAGGTTGTGGAACATAGTTACTATCAAACCTTAATTCTGAAACATTATTTAAAGAATTAATTGTTACAACAAGGAAAAATTTCCAAGACTTTATACTAGTCAGGAAATAATCCCATAATAGGTTTAACAATCTTCTACAGGACTAAGTATGCATAGGTTGAATCTAAGGAATACCCCTTTTTACCCTGTAGTTCCCTTAGTGAAGGCATTCAATCCCAAAGAAGACAATATATCATTTTAATAAACATGCATTCAAAATGTACATCATACACATTCTATTCCTTCACATAACAAGATATATGTTCAATGGACAATTAATATACCTTAAAACACTTATCTAAATTCAAACTACCTAGAAACAGGCGTTGTGGAAGGCACGCTCCATGTAAACATAGGAAATTATTCTCATTTATATCTTAGCACAACACCATCCTGATCCGAGACTCATGCATTCACAATTAATATTCAATAGTTCCCGGGGTTCTCAGAATTCTCACTTCACAATAAGGATAATTGTCTCAATACCAATTCCATGTCAAACAATGCAATTCATTACCTTAGTTTCATTCTACTAGAAAAACAATGATGACTACCATTGTTCATTGTGTTCATATTTCCACTAAGTTAATTGCATGCACCATTTTCCTTTCACTGGAGTAACCAGAGGAAATAATGGACATGGATACAACAACAATTTGACTAGCAAATTTAGGATTGGAAACACAATATTTTTAACCATCCTAACAACCACTATGTAATAAAAAATATGTAAAGTTTTCTCGAGTTCCAAATGTAACTATACATTCCAGCAAACAAACCTGGTTATCATTTCCCTTCCTTTCCCTGAATTTCTTCCCAATCTGTTTCATGCTCCTTGTGTTTTGGGTTCTGCATTCTTCCTCCCATCGAATCACTCTTTGATATTCATTCTAGGATTCATGTTCTAGGCTCTCTCCCAATCACGATTCCACTTTTTCATGAGACCTCTCTCCCCCATGAGCTACATGTCAAAGTGATTAAATCCCCCTTAATCACCCTTTAACCCATAATTAACTCTTAAATCAAGTTTAAGGTTAATTATAGATATTTAGGATTAGTTAAGGACATAAGGTATTCCTTTAGGTAATTAAGGTGACAAAATGGTCGTAACATAGAACCTAGGCCATCTACAATCCCCTTACTATTTATGGTGAATACATCAATCCCCTATCTTCTTAGTGTTCTTCCTCAACCATGGCTAGTTGTAGATTTTTATTAATATTTAAAAATATAAAATGAGTTTCAACCACTTGGTCACTCATATTCATTTACATAAATATATTTATAAGACTAGGGGTTTAGGAAGGGTGTTACATTCCCCTCCCCCTTAAATTCTACACCATCCTTGGTGTTTCAATGTCCAAAATTTATGAACAAAACTTTCAAAATTACTTACATATATACAATCTTCAAAATAGACTGGGATACTCTTTCTTCATCTTGTCTTCTAGTTCCTAGGTTGCTTCCTCATGGTTGTAATGGTTCCATTGGACCTTTACCTATCCTATGGCCCTACTCCTAAGATTCTTGGTTCTTTTGTCCATTTTGCAGATTAGATGTACTTGGATTTCCCCTTCAGGTTCCACCTGTACCATATACCAATCAAGTATATGATTAGAATCATAAACATGTTTTTTCAATAATGAAAGATGAAAACCATTGCGTACTTTAACCATATGAGGTAGGTCTAGTTGATACACCACTGGTCCATATTTGCTTAGGACCTCAAATGTTCCACAAAATATAGCATTCAACTTTTTATAGTTACCCAACCCTAATGAAAATTTAATTCCTTTAACCTTGAGAAACACTTTAACCCAATCTGGAATTCTCTATGCATTCTATCTTTATTTGCATATCTCTTCTATCAGTGTTGTGCTATCTTCAAGTTCTATTTGATCATCAATACATGTTGTTCCATATTCTGAAGTATCTATGGTCCAACGATCATCCTATCCATAGGCTTGTCCCAATTCACTGGAACATTACACTTCCTGCCATAAAGCACCTCAAATCGAATCATCTTTAAGGATTCTTGGTAACCATTGTTGTAAGCAAATTCTATTAAATACTACTATTCTTCCCATTTACTAGGCTTTTCCATTACATACATTCGAAGCATGTATTCAATAATTTTATTTACTCACTCAATCTGTCCATCTTTCTATAGATGATAATATGTAACAAGGATGAGTTTAGTTTGAATTTATTTGAACAACCCTTTCCAAAAGTTCAAAGTTAACTTTGGATCTTGATAAGAAATAAAATTTTTAGGAATAACATGGAACCTGGAAATTTCCTTCATATAAATTTCTACAATTTTAGTTGCCTTAAACATTGACTGGACTAGTATAAAATGAGCTGAATTTTTCAACTTGTCAACC
Organism: Pseudotsuga menziesii; assembly: GCA_001517045.1. Classification (NCBI taxonomy): domain Eukaryota; kingdom Viridiplantae; phylum Streptophyta; class Pinopsida; order Pinales; family Pinaceae; genus Pseudotsuga; species Pseudotsuga menziesii. The sequence goes on along the minus strand of LPNX010163431.1, from coordinate 50,785 downwards.
AACACCATAATAGAATCATGCTTCTTTAGTTTTGTTGGTAATTTTGTAATGAAATCAATGGTCACTACATCCCACTTCCATTTTGGTACATGCAATGGATGGAGTAGAGTAGCAGGACGTTTATGTTATGCTTTCACTCTTTGGCATTCCAAGCATTGAGAAATATACCTAGCCACTTCTTTCTTCATGCCTAGCCAATAATATTCTTTCTTAAATTATGTCAATGTCTTTTGATAACCAGGGTGAATTGCATAAGGTACATTATGCATTTCCTATAATATCATTTTATTTATTTCACTTTCAGCTGGTATACAAACTCTATCATTAAATCGAAGAATTCCATATTCAACTAATGCATATTTGGAAAATTTTAATGGCCTGTTGCTTTCCTGGAACACTGCCACAACCTGTAGATAGTGATTATTTATTTTCAATGCCTCTTGCAACCTAATTTTTAAATCAGACTTCCAATTCTAGCTGAAACTTGCAATAATTGATTTTTTTCTACGAAGTGCATCAACTAATATTTTCTCTTTACCTTTTATGTACTTGATTTCAAAATTAAATTCACTCGGAAATTCAATCCATCTAGCTTGTCTAGAATTTAGATGAGGTTTTTCAAACAATTATTTTAGGCTATGATGATCAATCTTTAATTCAAACTTTTTTCTCATGGGATAATTCCTCCATATCCAAAGTGCATGAACTATGGAAGCTAACTCTAGGTCACGAGTAGCATAGTTATTTTCATTTTCCTTCCACTTCAGTGACTCATAACAAATCACATGCCAATATTTCATTATAACTCCAGCAATTCCTTCCAAAAATGTATATGTACAAACCACATACTATTGTTCTGGATCTGAAATTTTTAATATTATAACACAAGTGAGTAACTCCTTCAAGACTTTGAAGCTATCTTCACACTTCAGGTTCTAGATGAACTTCACACCCTTATTTTGTAATGATGTAATCATATTTACAATCCAAGAGAAATATTCTATAAACCTTTTTTAATAACGAACCAAACCCATAAATTATCTAACCTCTAACACATTTCTTGGAGTAGGCCAATCTTGTATAGATTTTGTTTTTCAAGGTCCATTACTATACCCTCCTCATATATTACGTGACTGAAATACAAGAGTTTCTTATGATAGAATGAACATTTTTTAAGCTTAGCATATAAATAATTTTCTCTGAGGATATGCAGAGTAATCCTGAGAAGCTATTCTTTCTCTTCTTTAGATTTGGAATATACCAAAATTTCATGTAAGAAAACTTTAATGAATTTATCCAAGTATTAACTTAACACTCCATTCATGAAACACATTAATGTAGTTGGGCCATTTTTCAGTCCAAAAGGGAGGACTATATACTCATTATGCCCATACTTGGTTCAAAAAGTTGTTTTGTTGATGTCCTCGTCTTTGATGCGCACCTGGTGATACCCATATCTCATATCAATCTTGGAAAATAGTTTCCCCCTCTCATCTAATCATAGAGTTATTCTATCCTTGGTAGTGGATACCTATTCTTGATTATGGAATTGTTTAGTTGCTTGTAATGCACACACAATCTCAACATGTTTTCTTTATTTTGCACAAATAGATTAGGTGCTTCCCAAGGTGAAATGCTAGGGTGTATATGTCCCATATTTAACAACTCTTCTAGTTGAATTTGCAATTCCCTTAATTGTGGGGTGCTCATTTTGTAAGGATATTGTGATGCCGGCACAACACCAGGCACTAAATCAATTGTAAAATCAATGTTCCGCTTTTGTGATAAACTATGAACATCTTGGAACACATCCTCAAATTATTATAACACTGGAATTTCTTCAATGTGCAGCTCTAATTCGGCTGGTACCTCCTCATCATGGAGCACATACAATTAGCATATATTTCTAATGTATTTATTCATCTATAGGCCTGATATCTATCTAGCTGAAATCATCCTTGGAATACCTTTAACCTGAACGGTTTTACCATCCTCATCCAAGCACATCAGACTTTTATTATGGAAATCAAGAATTGCATGATTTGATTCTATCTAATACATTTGAATCAACACATCATATGAATTGAGAGGAATGATATCCAAGTTTAGTTTGGTATGGCACCCATTCATTTCATCCCAGTAGCCAACTCCACCATTCTATTCTTAGGAAATTTATTTCTTTATAATTTGCATCTTTAAGCTAGATTAGTATTTACATAGTTGTAAGAAGCTCCATAATCAATTAGAATTGAAATTAATTCTCGATATATTTACCTTGAATTTCAATCATTGAATATTAGTGGTCATCATGGGGATTTTCCAAGGCTGCATATATATGAGGAATGTTTCTAGAAACATCTCCCATTGTAGATGCATCTTGCACATTATACATATTAACATCTATGTTTTTCCTCTCAGGACATTTACTGAGGTAGTGGTCACCTCCACATTTCGAACATTTAATTGGTAATGGTTTCTTTTGTCCTATAGATTGAGTCACCCTATCTTGAATGTATATTGTCATTGATTTCAAAGGATCAAAGGTTAGATGGAATAAAATTCAAAAGAATAAGATTGAATTTCTAAAAGACTTCCTCTCACACAACCATCTTGAATAAATACATATAGGATATTGTGGAAGTCACATGAAAGTTGTTATGAAACCAAGTCCCAGAAATAACTTAAAATAGCAGAAATAGACCAAAAGAGAGTAATCCATGCCTTAATAATGAAGAACAAAGATAAATAACAATCCTCTTTGAGGGAGGTACCTCCTTAGACAATGTACTGAGTACACAAGACAAGATAATATACAATGATGATTAAAATGAGAATATTTCCTTCCTACATATAGGAGACCAAGGGGTACAATAACAACTAATAGACCCACTAATAGACCCAAGATGACATAAATAATATTGAATGCACCACAATATAGGGGCTAATGCACCACACTATAAGTGGTAACATGTCATCATTAAGGGCTTATCATTCCCCTCCCCTTCAAAAAGTGTTGTCCTCAACATTGAAGTAGTTCTGGATGTTGTTGTATAACGGACTCATCTTCCCATGTTGAATCTTCTATAGGTAAGTTCTTCCATTTAATGAGATACTATGGAATTGATCGATTTCGAAGCTGTCTAGTTCTTATTTCAGTGATTTCTTCAGGATCCAAGATGATTTTTCCTTCCCCATCAAGTTCTCGTAATATCGTTTGAATTGGTATCTTGTCATCGATTATCTTCTTTAAACATGAAACATGGAAAACTAGATGGACTTGTGAAGATGTAGGTAGTTCCAATTTGTAGGCCATAGTACCAATATTTTGTAACACCTTGTAGGGACCATAGTATTTAGGTGACAATTTATTATCCTTCTTTGTGTTCTTCAGGGACATCTATTTGCATAGTTGGCGTCTTAAAAACACCCAATCCCCCACAATAAAGCTTCACTCACTGCGGTGTTGATGTGCTTGTTGTTTTATTCAATTTTATGCTAGATTCGGGTTGTCCTTTAGAGTTTGAAGAACTTGTTGTTGATGATTAATGTGGTATTCCACTGCTTTAACCTTAGATGATTCTCTTAGCGAAGATGTGATGGATGGTGGATTATATCCATAAAGTTCCATAAATGGGGTCATTTTGCTGATGAATGGAAGGAAGTGTTATACCACCATTCTTCCAAGGGTAACCACTTGACCCATTGTGTTTGTTTATCAGCTGCAAAACATCGAATATACCCTTCCAAACATTTGTTTACTATCTATGTTTGTCCATCAGATTGAGTATGATAAGATGATCTATGATCCAGTTGAGTACCCAAACAAGAAAATAATTCGATCCAAAACTTTCCAGTGAAAATGGGATCCCTACCACTTCCTATAATATTTGGAGTACCATGTAGTTTTTGTATTGTCTCCATAAAATAATTAGTGATCGTGCTTGCTCTGAAGGGGTGATATAGTGCACATAAGAGTGTATATTTAGTAATTCTATCAACAACCACCATTATGACACTCTTTCCTTCAGACTTTGGTAAACCTGTGATAAAATCCATCGAGACACTCTTTCCATTTTTTTATAAATAGGGAATTTAAAGGACCTTTAATACCGGGAGCACATTAGGACATTTATTCAGTCATTAGTATAGTAAAGAGGTAAATCATAGTTATTATCATAAAGCATGCAGAGCATGCATGCCTTTATTCTTCAGTATTTAAGTCAACTTGAAATTCGAATTGCATGCATGCAAAAGTGAGTATAAACCCTAAAAGTAACTTCCAAACCCTAAAAGTACATAAGGATCTATTTAAGAAGGGTTATGGGACTAACGGAGATATCTATTGTTATTGTTGATTGATTTTGGAGTTTTGAGCAGCAACACAGTGTGCAGCAGTGACAGTTGGGGTTGGAGATGGTGTCTTCAGCTAGCGAGGGTTCGACAATGAGATATCTTCCCTAGTTTATTATTGGGATAGATCATCCAAGTTTATCCATTGCATCCATCATACACTACAGTATTTGGAGATCCAACACATTCTGAAGGGTTATTAGAATATCCACGTTTCGTAGTTGAAAGTACGTAGCAGGGAAAACACAAAAGGATTCGTTGGGACCACAAAACCTAGTATTTCAACCACATATCAACTTCCTCTTTCTCAGAAATCCTATACTATGGTATGCAGTGATTATCAGCCATCCCTTTTCTCAACTAGAGCATCTATCAACCAAACAAATCAGTTGAGGGCATGAGGAATAGAACTACCAATCAATTCGCTAGGGCACTTAGAGGCATCCAACCCTCCACATGTGCCAATACATCTCTCCCGCATCAGCAGATGGACAAGGTCAAATTTTTTTATCCTGAACCTACCTCTCCTCCTACAAAAACGTCACCTTCAGTCTGGAGGGTGCTTACGGTACTGTGGGGTGGCAAAACCAGAGGAAAAGAGCATTATTAGACCACCCATCTGTATCCTTATGCATGCAGCAATATCTAGAGTCATTATTAGTCGAAATATTAGTGGTAAGTGTTAATTTCTCTCTACAAAACCCTAACCCTAATTCAGCTATGTTTTAGGGCATTTTTGCATGGCGATTTTGCATGCACATTTATTTTGCAACTCTGTATGAGATTAAGTGTGTGATTCAGCACTATCATAGAAAATTAGAGAATATCAGTATTTGGGATATTACAGTGGTATCAGAGCATGATCCTTGCTAGGTGTGGGCACATAACAATTGAATAAAAGTGCATGTTGATGCATGCTTGTACATGCAAATGCATGTCAGTGATTTTGGTGAAATGTATGTCAGAATAAAGTTTTTTTTTTTTGTCAGCTTGTGAGAACATGAAGACATTAAGAAGGATCTTGATTGGAAATTTTCATAGGTTAGAAACACTGCAACACTTTCCTCAATATTGGGAATATCTAGCCTTGGGTGATGAGGTATGTGTAGGATTTTCCTTTCAAGATTATTACACCCTCAAGTTCAAGAGCCAACCCAAGGATTGGGATGAGGATCTCCTTAAAGGAATAGTTGGGGGAGTGAAGAAATATGAGAATGAAGCACATGTTGTTGGTGAGCTTCATTTGGAGTTAATAGTACATAATGAGGATGTGCATGAGGAGATCACATTAGAGCCATCCTGTGAGTCTAGTGACACAAGCACATTCACTAGTCAGATTGTGGACAATCCGTGTGATGAGTTGTAGTTGGTACACTCTTCATCACCTACAACAGGATTCCATAAAGATATTATAGATGAAATACATGAGGTGCAAGGAAATGAGCACAGCAGTCAAGATAGTGAGCAGTCACACGTGGAGGTTAGGGAGAGTTTATACATGCATGACATAGATATTCCAGATGATATTCACTGAAAGAAGATTGAACGAGTTAAAGAAAGAATTCTAGCGATGAAAGAGAGGACCAAGATACTCTGAGACACCATAGTACAACGAGATGTTGAGCTTGCAGTTCTTCGAGTTGTATGTACCAAGTTAGTGGTTAGACTTTCTAGTATTGAAGAGTAGTTGGATTACTTGACGGGGCAGTAGAAGAAACATACTATTGCATTTCAAAGTACTCCTCTTCAGGAGTACATAGAAAAGTCTTGCAGTAGCTTGAGTCCACATCTGCATAATGGTGGATGGTTTTTATAGCTTGGTCAGGATCAACAAATTAGGCAGTAGTATATGAGCATTCCAGTTGAAATCAGAAGGGCAAAATGTCATATTGGTAGGATTATTGCTTGTGATGGTGCTTACGAACAAGGTCCCTTTTGGGGGTTAGATTGGAGAGAGATTAAGAGTTGGTGTCTTATTGAGTGGGCGATTCTTGGGAATACATTCCTAGCCAGGGGTATAGTCCCACAAGAGCCTTGGGATATTTGGGATGAAATATGCACAAGTTTGCATTGGGATCCAAGTGGGAGACCTTATGAGGGATGGATACAATGTTTATTGATAGCGTTACTTGGGATTCTACAATATGCTCCTTATGTTGATACTACAAAAGGTAGTGGTGGATGCATTTTGACCTCTGCAATTCTTAGATTGATTTGGGACCCTGGGATTACAGTGACTGGAAGCTTAGTAATTGCTAGAGGATGCTTTCAGGAGGTCTCTTGTGATGGTACCTTGTTTACACCATGGTTAGTTACTCTAGTTCTAGGAGGCTTCCATGGGATATCTTGTGATGGTACCGTGCAGTGCAGTGCTTTGAGCAAAGGATGTTACAAATATCCTAGGATAATTTGGGACCCTGGGATCATTCCTGGATTTAGTTGGTTCAGTTTGATTGATTGTGGAATTGCGTTGGCATTGCTTGAGGACAAGCAATCTTTGGCAAGGGAGGACTGTAATGTTCCATTTTTTATAAATAGGGAATTCACTGAGGACCTTTAATACCAGGAGCACATTAGGAAATTTATTTAGTCATTAGTATAGTAAAGAGGGCCATTAGAGTTATTATCATAAAGCATGTGGAGCATGCATGCCTTATTTCTTCAGTATTAAAGTCAACTTGAAATTAGAATTGCATGCATGAAAAAGTGAGCATTGTAAGTAGGAATATTTCACCTTCTGTGGACAGAAGTTGTTCCTCTAGTTTGAATGGTTCAGATCCAGAACAAATGAATGACAAAGGATGAAGACCCTCCCTGGATGTCATAGATACCTGGAATGCCACTTCAATAGTAAACCCGTGTACCTGCAATAAGATTAAAAATGCAAACACATAAAAGCTACCAGAACATAATCTATTCATCCATGTCAATGACTAAGGAATCCAACAACATTTACATTTGAAATCAACAACAACAGTAATGTGGGACGAAAATAATATTTGCATTAAGATGAATGGAGAATTTTACAACCAATTAAGCCTTAGTGTCGAGATTTATTTCCAATGTCTCCTTGCCTCCAACTACACCTTACCTCCAAATACTCAAGAATGGTTTTGACAGAGTTTGGGTATGAAACACAATTCTTCCTCCATTGAACCATGGAGGATGAGCTAGTATTTAAAGGCATGGGAGGATAAGTATAGTTGAGGATCTCATGGGTGAGGTGGATATTAGATCCTAAAAGGGAGGATATCGAGCTCCAGATAGTCCTAAACCATAGGGATGAGGCTCCACATAGGCAAGCTTCAAGAATCCTCTCGAAGCTTCTTTTTTTATTTCCAAAACTCTAGCACCGCTTTTCCAAAGAAGCAAATAGGCAGTGATAAGGGGCCACCGCCTTTGTCAGTAAGGCAAAGAGTGGTGGCACCTCTCTCCTCTCATGTATCAGGAGCGGTGATGGCTCTTTGCTTCTTAGGTAATGCTTTTGATAAATGGGGAAAGAGCGTTACCAACTAAAAAGAGGGAAAAAGTGCAAGGGGTTGATTTATTCCTTCATTTCTCTAGGGAAACTCTGAGGGATTGGAGCAGTCAAGGGGATACCTATCTCATAACATGAGGGTGATGAGATTTCAGTATAATAGAGATGGCCCCCCAAAGTATAATGGCTAGAGGGAAACGATAGGCAATATACTTTGAAAGAACAAGGTATAGTTCTGAGGCAAAGGTCCAAAGGTCAGAACTTCTCAAACATCACCAACTGTCTACAACACATTTTGATACATGTCCCAAATGACTCACAACATGGCTGCCAACCAATACAATGAAGATCCATGTGAGATAGAAAAAATTCATGGCTACTAAAATACAGCGTAGATCCATGGGAAGAAGACTCAAATTTGGACATAGATACCAGACATACAATGTAGATCTATGTCATACATACGCAAATTTGAGCACAACCACAAACATACCAATGTGGATCCATGCTAGACATACAACACTCCATCGCAACCTAGGGAAAAGAAATGAGCACTTAAACGAATACCCAGGGTCTTTGTCTCGTTTTCCATAAAGTACGATGCTATCCATGTGATTACAATGATCTAAAGTCGAACATGGTAGAAACCACTTGATTACCGACCAATGATGTGAACCGTTAACAAGTGCAAGGGAGATCACCATTAATTTCAATGATTCCCAAGGTACCCTAGTACAATCTACTGAGTGTGAAGAGATGTCCTGATGTTGAACATCCAGTCAATTCTATCGATCAAAGGTCAATGATGTGAACGTATGTCGAGAGTGAGAGAATCTCTCATTAAGGCATACATATCTCAAGGTACTAAGTATTGTTTCTAAGATTATTTCTCAAATGATGAGATGATGTCGACGGGATAGTCTCATCGAAGGAGGGCCATGATGAGTCCCACATTGACGACACGAAATTTGGAACATAGTTTTGGAATGATGTAAATGTAGTAACCATAGGACTGATTCAAAAGTACTGAAACAAGGACTGTGTTGACTACAAAAGTAAGACTTCTTCAAATTCCCTTTGAACATCGGGCGGAACGACACAAGACTTGGAAGCATGACTGGACGGGACAAACACACAATGTGACAGTGGACAATGCATTCTTTTGAAAGAATCAAAGGAGTGGCATGACTCATGAAAGTGGATCGTCATGGAGATCAGTTGAATACCCAACTGACTGACATTATATGCAGACAAGTACCATGTTAAAAGGTAATGAAAAACTACTGCCATTTATTTGCAAAAATGATTCCCTTCCCATTTCCCCCATCATGATCGATGAGTGCCTCTTTTTGGTTTTACGAGTTCAAAGAGGGTAACAAAAACTTGATATAGCTTTTCAAAAGACAAGTCCAAACTCATATGTTTTACGAACCTGAGATAGAAGGGGTTAGTTCCCAAAATGGGTCTCTCAATGTTTAATTTAACGAGTCCAATGAAAGAAAACTCAGTATCGTTCATGTTTAGAGAGTCTGAATGATTACGGAAGAAGACTCCAAAGTGGTCCTTTTTCTTATGATTTAGTCTCTAAGGCCCAAAAAAGTGTAAAATCATACCTTAGAGAACTCTTCCAGTCATGATTGGCTGGAGCGTTCCTTTTTTGTAAATAGTCTATTCGAACTGAAAAAGAGATAACCTACTGTCAAAGAGACAACTCTTCAAATACTTTTATGGGTATGAAGAAGACAAGTACTCGACTATCTTTTCACATTTTAGGAGTCCGAAAAGAGTTTAAAGAATACTCTATTAACCTTTTTCATGTTTGAATCCAGATCATGAAAAAGTAACAAACTAAGCTCAAACCACTTTTCATGTTTTAACCAGAGCACGAAAAATGAAAAGTAAGCTCAACACCATCTTACTATTTTTAATGAGCTCGAAGATCAATTGAAAGAATTCTTAGGGATTGGTTTCATTTTTACGCAATCTTGAAATCAATAGGTAAAATTATGCTTGAAAAATCCCATTAACATGATATATAGAGGTTGGAATCTTTCCCCCGGCATGATTGCTAGCGAAGCTTACCCCTAGCATGTTTGCTAGGGGCTCGACATGCGTCCCAAGCTTCACATTGTCTGATGATTCTTCTTCCATACCCAACCTAGAAACCTAGTTACAAATGTGAAAATGTTCACCAGGGGGGTAGGAAGAACGAGAATCAAGAAGGTGAAAATAAGGTTCAATTTCTAACACTAAAGCGAAGACTCGAATCAAGGGAAGGGGATATTTTTCATTTTTACGAAAGCTTGAAACAGAAGGTAACTATGCTTGGAACATGGTTTCATTTTTATGCAAGCTTGAAACCAAAAGGTAAACTATGCTTAAGGAAATCCATTTCATTTTTTAACGAGCTTGAAATAGAATGGGAACTTTGCTCACAGGCATTTGTTTCATTTTTTAACGAGCTTGACACCGAATAGGAACTTTTCTCAAAGGAATGGTTTCATTTTTATGGAAGCTTGAAACCAAAAGGTAAACTATGTCTGAGGGGCGGTTTTATTTTTTAACGAGCTTGAAACCAAAAGGTAAACTATGCTCGCAGGCATCTATTTCATTTTTTAACGAGCTTGATACAGAAGGTAACTATGCTCAAAGGAATGGTTTCATTTTTATGCAAGATTGAAACCAAAAGGTAAACTATGCTTGAGGAGTGGTTTTATTTTTTAACGAGCTTGAAACCAAAAGTAAACTATGCTCTCAAACCTGCTCCTACCGAACATGATATCCAAAGGTTGGTAGGTTTCCCCCATTTCATAAAAGCTAGTGGCTTAGCTCCATTATGATGTCCATAGACTAAATCCATGCCTGCCATTTTACCTATGATGGGAAGAAGCTAACTAGAAGAAGGGGAAGGAACCAAAAAAACATGCAGCACATTTAGGGCAGTCTGATTACTAGGAGTGATGCGATGGTCAGGTGTAACAAAGGAAAGCTGATAAATAGTCACAATATTCCCATCATGGGGAAAATTCATAACACTAAAGAGTGTGGACACAATAGCCTTCATGGCATAAACATAATCGCATCCAAGGAGCATATTGAAATCTAAAGGACCTTGGACCACCATAACATCAATGCAAACAATTTTCCCTCCTAATGTAATAGGAAAATAAGGAAGGGTCCCTAAAGGTGTAGTAGGTATTCAATTAAAAGCTAGTATCTGATCAGTGGATGGCACAAGATGAGGAGAGCCTAAAGCTTTCCAAGCAGTTGAGGATAGAATACTAACAGAAGCCCCTTCATCAACAATAGTGTGAAGTATCCGCCTAGCAGTAACATTCACAACTATCTGGAAAGGAACACTCGAATGAAGATGAGACTCTGTTAGGTTACTCCATTCAAATAAGATAACATCATTAATTAGAAAGGGTTCTATCAAAATAGACAAAATTTCCCCTTGTCGAGAACAATCAGAACAAAGCATAAAAACTTCAGCAGGTTTTGGTTCATTCTCTACTGGAAGAGAAGAACAAGACGAAGATCTGGTCAATGAGACTACTTCAGTATTAACACTCTCTGATGAAAGAGTGGGATCAAGTGGATATGACGTTGACTCGACCACTTCAACTTCACTCTTCAAATGAAGAGTGGGATCAACTAAGGATGGACTTTGATTGACCACTTCAATTTCACTCTTCAACGGAATAGTGGGATTGACCGAGGTTAGAACTGGATCGACCACTTTATCAACCAATGGTGGTTCAAGAGACAACTTACAATAACCTGTTGGAAGCCGTTGATGAGAAACAATAATATCTTCCAACAACTTAGAAGCTTCATCCATGAGAGGACAAAGGTAAGTAAAGTGCATGTCCTTACAAAGCAAGTAAGGATTTCTGACTTTACCCTTCCGACTCTTAACCACAGGGTCACTGGTTGAGGGGGGATCATCAGTATGATGACTAGAGGATGATGACATGGGTTTTCAGGAAACCTTAGACCACTCTTCTAAAACTAGGGGCAAACCATGAAAATCTTTCAAAAGGTGATCACCCTTGCAAAGCCTACAAGGGAATTTGGGTTTACGGGGTCTTTGGGTGTGCAGATCAACACTGTCCGCATAGGGAGGAGTGATTGGTTGAGACTTGGTTGTTTGTTTGTTTTTCTTCTTCTTAATATTCCTTTTCTTCTTCTTCTTATCCACCTGACTACTAGTACTACAACTTTCAATGGGCGAAGAGGTAGAAATGGGAGAAGACACATCTGGTGAAGAAGGAGAGGGATCAACATGAGTTGATGCTCTTGCAATGAAGGAATAGGATCAGATGCAACTGGTGTACATGGGATAACTGGACTAGAGAATAACCAAACAGGTAATCCAATAGTCAATCTAGGAAGGCTTAACGTAGCCATGAGAGGAGGACCAACATCCCCATATTGAGGGAACACAAAAGACATGCTTGGTAAAGGAGTCTCTTGGTTGGTAGTCCCGGAAGGTGAAGCCATAACTATGAAACAAAAATATCTCTCTCTTCTAAAAAATCCTAACTTTATAGATAATAAGTGCTACTCAAACTAAAAGCAACAAGCAAACATGTGAAAGGAGTGTATAATAGTCAGGAACCTCACAGGACAGGCCAAAAGGATAACTCAGATGGATAGGGTATCTCAGTGGGGTCTCCCAATATACACAAGGTACCTGGGAGCTCCAATCGGTAGTAGTGTTTTCTAATGCACAATCATTCACAAGGGGACTTCCTATATACAATCGAGTACGTGAAGTACCTTTCGATATACCTCAAGGGTACGTGAAAGTTCGTTCGATATACCGATGGTACATGGAAGAACCGCGTGAGTCCCAAGATGTAGTGCAGAAAAATAATGACAGCTCCTACGTTTAACAATGCCCGAACACTTCTCTAACCTATCACACAAATTGCTAAAAAAATTTAAACCTAAGCTAGTGCTTAATTTTATCTTGTGCGTTTAGGTGGAACCATGGAGTGAAAACTTGAAATTAAAGAAGATGCGCACCAATCTATATGATAATGCAAGTTTTCCTCTTCAATTAAATTCTACTTAAGAGAGGGAGAGAGAGGTTCAATTTATTTGAAACATAGAGTAAATGCCATACAACAATGAAACAAATTGCTTATATGATCCGTTCCTAACTGAAACAAACAAAATCTTCTCTTTTGAACTGAAAAAGAAGTGAGACCTCTAATGAAAACCAAGAAAAGATTGTTACAACTTTATACAAAAGTGTTCATATTTTTCAACTAAAGTGCGAATGAACTAATCACAAAATCATACAATAACTTTCATATGCACTTTTCCACAACTTTATGAAAAAAGGAAAAAACATAGAAAAATCATGTATAACAAATGAAGAAAAATTGAAATGAATATTTTCTTGCTCTATCAAAGAAGACATAAATTAGATATCTAACAAAACCAAGTTATATTCAAAGCCAAGTATGAGGCTCTAAAAGACCAACATCAATCAAAATTCTTGAGAATAACTATGGATTCATAATTCGATTGAGTTTTCTATTCAAAAATGAATTGCAGAGTTCAAAAAACAACTGTAACAATCTAAATCATGCATCTCAGATACCAGAAGAAGCATTTAAGATTCAAATACTAAACAGGGTTAAGAAGAATACTTGGCACCGCTTCTACAGGTGTTGAACAGGGCGTTACCAGCCTGAGCACCGCTTCTTACACACAGTAACAAAGCGGTGACACCGCTTACTGCAGGTTCACACCAAGGTGTTACCAGGTCCAGTACCACTTCTTGTACACATAGAAAGTGTGATGGCACCACTTCTTTACCATAGCAGAAGAGCGGTGATATCTCCAGAAGTGAACTTATAACACATCTCAAGAGCGGTGCCCAAGATGGTAATTTGAAAAATAAAAAAGCAACAGAAAAGGAAGTTATAGACTGAAAAATGAACCCAAACAATCACCAAAAAACCAAGTGAACCTAAAATATGAAGATCCAAAGGCAAACAAAGGCAAATCAATCAAATTCAAAGCAGATCTACAGATCTATGCATGGAAAAGTAGATCTAGAAATTGAAAATGAAGGTGGAGGTTTCAACTTACGAATGATCCAGAATTCGAAGTAACTCCCCAGCGGAGTCGCCAGATTTGTAAGCAGGAATATTTCACCTTCTATGGACAGAAATTGTTCCTCTGGTCTAAATGGTTTAGATCCAGAACAAATGAACGACAAAGGATGAAGACCCTCCCTGGATTTCGTAGATACCTAGAATGCCGCTTCGATAGTAAACCTGTGTACCTGCAATCAGATTAAACACCAAACACATCAAAGCTACCAAAACATAATCTAATCATCCATGTTAGTGACTAAGGAATCCAACATCATTTACATGTGAAATCAACAACAATAGTAATGTGGGACGGAAATTAGCTTTGCATTAAGATGAATGGAGAAGTTTACAACCAATTAAGCCTTAGTGTCAAGAGTTCTTTCCAATGGCTCCTTGCCTCCAACTACACCTTGCCTCCAAAGACTCAAGAATGGTTTTGACAGAGTTTGGGTATGAAACACAATTCTTCCACCCTTGAACCATGGGGGATGAGCTAGTATTTAAAGGCATGGGAGGATAAGTATAGTTGAGGATCTCGTTGGTGAGGTGGATATTATATCCTAAAAGGGAGGATCTCGAGCTCCAATTGGTCCTAAACCATGGGGACGAGGCTCTACATAGGAAAGCTTCTAGAATCCTCTCGAAGCTTCTCTTTTTACCTCCAAAACTCTAGCACCTCTTTTCCAAAGAAGCAAACAGGCAGTGATAAGGGGGCATCGCCTTTGTCAGTAAGGGAAAGAGCAATGGAACCTCTCTTCTCTCATGTATCAGGAGCAGTGCTGGCTCTTTGCTTCTTGGGTAACACTTTTGATCAATGGGAAAAGAGCGTTACCAGCTCAAAAGAGGGAAAAATTGCAAGGGGTTGATTTATTCCTTCATTTCTCTAGGGAAACTCTGAGGGATTGGAGCAGTCAAGGGGATACCTATCTCATAACATGAGGGTGACGATATTTTGGTATAACAAGCATAAACCCTAACATTAGAGGAAAATTCAATTTAAAATGGGCCTTCCAAAAATAATACAAATTCCATCTCAGCATGTATTAGCCAATTGAAATACTTTAAAATTCAAAAACGGAGCACCTCTCAAACAATTTTTTAATATAAATTTGGGGATAGGTATCATAAAAAAAAATACTTTATTTGTTTGTATTTTCGACATATCTCCCTGTGTTTTTACTCAAATTTCGATCGGGATATCTCATTGGATTTGGAATTAAATTCTACATCCAATGTGTACCCACTAAGCATACTTTTGATGGGCCCCGCTACATCATCATCATGTTTTTTCAGGTATTTCTTGTTTTTGGGGTAAAGGTATTTCTTACTTTTGGGATAGCAGGGCCCATCAAAAGTATGCCGAGTGGGTACTCGTTGGATGCAGAATTTAATTCCGCATCCAACAAGCTATCTTGATCAAAATTTGAGTAAAAACACATGGAGATATGTCGAAAATATGAACTAAAAAGTAGTTTTTTCTTTTCTTCCTCCAAAATTAATAAATATTATTTTATTATTTTAACTATTATTTTATTAATTTTCCATAGGAGGCCCATTTTGAGTTGAAATTTCCTCTAATGAAGTGATATGCAAACTCTAAAAGTGTATAAGGATCTATTTAAGAAGGGTTATGGGACTAAAGGAGATATCTATTATTATTGTTGATTGATTTTGGAGTTTCGAGCAACAGCACAGCGTGCAGCCGCGACAGTTGGGGTTGGAGACAGTGTCTTTAGCTAGCGAGGGTTCAGCAGTGAGATATATGCCCTAGTCCTTTATTGGGATAGATCATCCAGGTTCATCCATTTCATCCATCATATACTATAGTATTCGGAGATCCAACACATTCCGAAGGGTTATCAGCATATCCACGTTTCACAGCCGAAAGTAGCAGGGAAAACACAGAAGGATTCATGGGGACCAGAAACCCAGTCTTTCCTCAGCATGCTAACTTACTCTTTCTCAGTGGTCCTATCCTATGGTATGCAGTTATTATCAGCCATCAATTTGCTCACCTAGAGTAGCTATCAACCAAATAGATTAGTTGGGGGCATGAGAAACGAAACTGCCAATCAATTCGCTAGGGAACTTAGAGGCAGCCACACCTCCGCATGTGCCATTCCATCTCTCTGGAATCATTAGATGGACAAGGTCAGGATGTTTCAGCCTGAACGGACCTCTCCTCCTACAAAAAAGTCACCTTCGATATCGAGGGTGCTTACGGTACTGTGGGGCAGTAACACCGAAGGAAAAGATCATTATTAGAACACCAATCTGGATCGTTATGCATGCAGTGATCTCTGGAGTCATTATCATCCAGAATACCAGTGGTAAGTGTTAATTTCTCTCTACAAAACTCTAACCCTAATTCAACTATATTTTAGGGCATTTTTGCACAGCGCATTTGCATGCACAATTATTTTGCAACTCTGTATGAGATTGAGTGTGTGAGTTAGCACTATCATAGAACATTAGAGAATATCAATATTTGGGGTATTATAGAATGGAAAGTGTTTGAAGGAGAATCGGGGTCTTAATTGTTTCCACTTTATTTTGTTGGAAAACCAAACATTCTGTCACAAATTTTTGAACATCAGTTTTAAGACCATCCCAAAAAAAATCTTTCTATACCATGTGGTAGGTTTTTAAGAAACCTAAGCTCCATCCTATCGGTGAGGAGTGGAATTCAAAAATTACCTTATTCTTGAGTTGGGAACTCTTACCAAGATATAAAGAATCCTTATACCATAGCAAGTCATCTTTCCACCTAAATGTATTAGAGGCATTGGGATCCTGCTGTAACTTTTGAATAAATGTCAATATTTCTTCGTCATTTTTTCATTCTTCCCTTGCTTTGGCTATCCAATACAGTTGGATGATCGATATAACATAGAAAAATGCTTCAACTTCCTCATCTTTCCTGGAGAGTGCATCTGCGACAACATTTTTCTTCCCCTTTTTGTAGATGATTCAAATTCATATCCCAACATATTTGTCACCCATTTTTGTTTCTCTTCGAAAGATATCCTTTTTAACAAGAAGTATTTAAGGCTATCATGATCGGTTTTAACCTTGAAATGTATCCTTAAAAGGTAGGGGTTCCATTGCTTCAAGGCATGTAGTATCGCCAACATTTCCTTCTCATAAATCAGCCTTTTTAGGTTCTTTCCCTTGATTTGATGACTTGTGAAGGTAAGAGGGTTTCTTTCTTACATTAGTACAACTCCAATTCCATTTCCTAAAGCATCACATTCCACAATAAATGTTTTTGTGAAGTCTAATGTCGCCAAAACAAGAGCTTTACACATGGCCACTTTGAGTTGTTCAAAATATTAAGTTTCCTCTGGAGTCCAAGAAAATGCATATTTCTTCAGTAACAATGTTAAAGGAGCTTCTATTCTTCCATAGTTCTGAACAAACTTGTGGTAGTACTTTGTGAGACCTACGAAGCTTCGAATATTCTTCAATATTTTTGGAATCAGAGAGTTCATCATGGATTTAATTTTGTTAGGGTATACCTTGACACCTTCATGAGATACAATATGAATCAAATACTCTACCTCCTTTATCCCAAAGAAATATTTTGAGGGTTTTGCATACATTTCTTGCTCATTAAGTAGTCACTAGTACCTTGTCTACATGTTTAACATGTTCTTCCCAAGAATTGATATAGAGTAGTATATCATCAAAGAATACCAACACAAATTTTCTAAGGAAAGGCTTGAGAATAGAATTCATTAAACCCGGGAAGGGAGCTTGTGAGATGCAAACACTATATGTGCAGGATTAAAGCTTATTCCAATCTAAGCTAACTAAATATGCAAATGTGCTAACATGCAACTATATGATTTTAATCTGCATGCATGACTATCATGAGTTAAATGCAAGAATTTAATCTATCTATGAAAATAGGAAATTAACTAAGAACTTGAAAAGTAACTATAAATTCAAATCTAATCTAATGTTATATTAACATATTCTATAAAGACAAAAAACTGATTAATAACTGAGATTCAAACTAATATAATGCTATGCTAATCTATTCTATGGAAGGGAATTGCAGATACTAATCTAGAAAGCAGTCGCTTCGTCCGAAAGTGATTTTAACCAATGAAAGCAAAACTAACTACTTGCAGCAAATTATCTGATCTATATTATAAATTTGAGACTATTCCATGTATGCATTAGTAAATACCTATCTGAGAATGCAAGTGCAACTGATTCATGGAAAGCAATGAACTATTTTAATTGCAAATTCGTAGAAAGCAAAACAAGTAACCAAAAATTCGTAGAAAGAAAAGAAAATATTATTCTAAAGACCCAGCGTAAATAAATGCGTTGCAAAACAATAAACTAATCGAAGAAAATTAACCTTGGGGTTCAAGCAAACCCAAGTAACCACCTAATAAAAAGGAACAAATCCTACTTATAAGGTACTAACATATTTGCATATGTAACCCTAAAAAGGTAAAATCAATTCAAGCTAAAGACATAATCACAAAGCAACAAAATAAACCAAAACACAAAATATACTTCTAAACATGAGGTGAAAAGAGAGAAGAAATAAGAATAAAACTTAAAATTATTCTGAACAATTTAACCAAAGGCTTTTAGAAAAAAATACAACCATTATCTAACTAACCTAATCGAAACATACTCAGTAAAATAGAGAAACAGACTAAAAATGGATAAAACAGGCTAGGATCCGAATGGAAGACTGGATGACAAGTTGGAATGGGGGTTTGTATAACAGACTAAACATACTATATGAATGACAGGCCAAACAGGCTGTCTGAATAGACGGTCCGAATGACAGTCTGCACACAAAAAACACTAAAACGTTAAGAAATTATTAATCTAAAAGATTTTAAGGTCAGCTGACTCATGCATATGACAACGAAATATAAAGAGCAAGAATTAAATCTACTTAGTAACTGAATTCATTATGTAAAATATCTTAAATTCAATTTATAATTTAAAACATTATTACCTATTGCAATATTGAATAAACTGAAATGTAATTAAATAAATTCATAATGAAATGGAAAAGGACAGAATTAAATCTACTGTAATTGAATCCTACAGCATCAAAGCAATTTATCCTATCAGCATAAAACCAAACAATAAACTAGAAATGCTTTAAAAATGAAATTGCAAACTAACTAATACACAACTGGTTGCTTAACTTATAAAAGAAAACTACATTAATAGAAAAATACCAGAGTATAATCTATGCTTATAAGAAACAAATAACATGAACTATTATAGTAACTAGCTTGCATAAACAAATCACAAACAAACTATGCTAATTGCAAAAAAGAAGGAATAACGAAAATACACAGGAATTGAAATCTCTGGTTGATGAGGGGCCCTCCCAACAATCAGAGTGATGACTTACTGAACGCGACTAAGACACGATCATGCACAACATAAAAAGAACTCCCATTGAATTGAAAAGACATATTACAAAGTTTTGGAACTGATTGATTACATCTATCCACACCCAGCTCTCAAGAAGAGGATGGTATATATAACATTTACAAGAGATGAGAAAGTCGGCCACCTCTTGCTAAAAATAGAGGTTCTTCAATGCTGTAACAAATACCCACGAATTCTAGAAAACGACCAACCATAATTTTTGGGAAAGTGGGTTTCAGAGAACCACGAGTTTCTCCCAAATGGCTATGAATTTGGCGAAATTTCCTCTCAATGATTGAAAGGGGCCTATTCTGCACAAAACCCATGTGCTAGAATTTTAAATTTTGCTTCTAGTTTTCCAGAAATCAAGCCCGAAAATCAATTGTCTATTAAAAACATGTGCTCTGCATGGGTGTCTAGATGAAGGTTCCGGATGAAGGTCTAGATGACTTGTAACCAAGATTTGTTCATAAATCAGGATTCTGAGCGGATTTTCTACTAGTTTGTTGGCCAAATTGATGGCTGGGTTCTAGATTGTTAAACTGAATGCTGGATTCCCTTCCCCTCCATTCACAATGCATGCACTCCTCCTCTCCTTCACGGTGCATGAGTTATTCTTTTCATAGCCTGCACAAAAAACATAAGATCCTTTAGTTGCAAAAACATAAAATCTTAAAGCGAAAAAAGAGATGGTGTATGTGAATAATATATACATGAACCCAAAAATGAATTAAAGGGAATTGGGCACGTGAGATATGGTTTTAAATATAATCCCTATCATATTCCATTTTATGCTTAGTTTAATTTATTATGAGTGGATTGGATTTGTTTAATATTTAATTTTCTTTATTTAATTTCTATCTTGTTAATATATTTTCATTTTTAATATTTTCTTTCTTATTTAATTTTAGATCAACACTCAAAGTTCATCATTACTCATGTTTTTTTTGCATGTGTAGGTATTCATGGGATCAACGGAAAATAAAAAGTGAAAACAAACCAAGAACCTAAGAAACATGTCATTAAACATAGCATGGAACTTATGACCGAAAGAAGGGGATGGATGGAGTGCCAAAATGCGCACTAAATGCAATAACACATAAAAAATGATGAATTAAGCTTCTTTTACATTTATAAGTTATAATTGAAGAAAACATAGTAAAAGATAGTCAAATTGAATATAGATGTATTATATTTCGATAAATAGGTTGATAAATTAATGTAAATAACATCATTATAAATACAATTCCGGAGCCCAACATTCCCCCATACCAAAGGTGTGGCATGTTCGAGTGCCATAAATGAATTAGAAGTGCTTTTTCATTTATTCAAAAAATCTTCTTGATCATAAATAATTTATAGGAAACCGTTCAGCAAAACGAAGACATCTTTATTACTACATGAAAACTAGAACTTAAAAAAAAATTATGTTATGAGATGACCAAAAAACTTCGTATTATTTAATATTTCTTAATACATATGATTATGCCACTAGTAATAATTCATGCTTATGAAGACCATATAAATTAATTGAGACTCCCTCCCCCAGATTGAAGGTATGGCACGTCCTCGTTCCATGAATGAATTAAGACTGGGTTAAAATGGAAAACATGAGGGTATAGATAGTTAGGAAATCCTATAGGAAACCAGCCATCCCTACTACTTCTCAAAGGTTTATCGTTATTCAAGTAATTATGGACAGAGTTTGCATTTCAAGTTCATTAGACTCCTAATTTTATATGTCCCACTTCTAGGATAGTTATATCCTAGGTATACTATGAATTAGACAATAGCATCTAAAGTGCAAATTACAAACATTCTCAAATGGCATATGGATGGAGTTCATTTTCTTTAGATCAATCATGCATACCTTCCTTCAGTAGACCCACAACAACCTTTATTATCACAAAGTCATTTTCATATTTTTTCTCTTTTTTTTATACTTTCTCTCTCTCTTTTTAACTAGCTGTCCTCCCCAGGAAGATTCCCCTCTTTCAGTTGGGCTTGTTCAGTACCCCGTCGGGTTTACCTGGTCATACCACAGGCTGGTACTCGCTGCCAGTGAGCCTGTTCAGTACCCTGGCAGGTTAACCTCTTAAACATGTTTTCTATCAGAGGCTCTTGTCCCAATGTTTCCAGGCCCTATAGATATTTGAAAAAAAAAATCATATGAAGGAGCGGTGGGGGAGCATCTCTGAAAACCATGCTATAGGGTGGGATGGTATATGGATTGGAGGACATCTAGTCTTCTCTTTTGCACTATCATGGGACCAAAATAAAGGATGCAAGAGGAATCTACTGAATCAAAGATACACACGATTGATGGATTTAGTATAGAGTAGATGGAGCCATAAGATAATGAGTGGAAGGTCTCTCTAGTCCCGAATTTCATCTCTTTCATATAGAATTATAGTAGTGTTCCCCATAAACTAGGAATTTCATTCACCCTTATGCTACCCTGTAGTAAAGATGCTTAAATAACATGCCCTGATGATGAAGCTAGGATGTACGAGTGACCTCTAGGTTTTAGATAGACCTTAATTTATGACAAATCCCCATGACGTTTAAAGTTGGTCTTGAGTAACTGGTATAATTAGAAATATGAATCTGTGAAAATGAATAATGATGTAAAATTGTTTTGGTTTAGTCATCAACATGATCTTTTTCTTAGTTCTTTTATTTGAAAAGAAAGAAAAAAACGAAGTTGCATTATTCCCTAAACTAAAAATGCAACATTTTATTTATATACATATTTCTCTACCCTAAGAAGAAAGAAAACATGTTTATTCAAGTATATGAGATTTTCCAATGAAACCAAGTGTGAAGCAAAATACGAATTGTACCTTTATCCACATATGAAAATATTGGTGCATTGATTACCTAAATGTGGAAGTTCGACCAACTTACTTTTCTTTGCATCAATAGGTGTCGAACGAAGGAATGGTATTGTGGCTGAGTTACCTCCTGAAACCATATTTCTATGTAGTCTTGGTACTCACCTTCCTTCACTATGTCATACAGATCCCCTTCTTTTAATTGAGCAGTTGTTCAAGCACATGATGGATCTATTAGCTTGCATGTGGAGAACTCTTTAATTTCAGGTTGCTCTACTTCGGATGCAATCCCCAATGTATCAGCTTCTTTTGCAGTCTCGCAGAGTACATCTTTTGTAGTTCTTGGAATTTTGGTTTGTTTGTCATTTTAGGAGTAGGCAATAAGCTCTCAACTGCTATCAAGAGCTTCTCTTCTTGAGAGGTAGAGATTGAGATCCTAGCTATTGCTAGGAGTTGAGAAAGTTATCTCATACTAATAAACACCTTTGAATTCATTTGGTTGGTTGATATAAGGTCCTGCTTCACAAAAGGATTAGTCTATAGGGTTCTTATAGCACCCAAAAATCTTATGTGTTTTTTTTCTCTGTTTTTTTTTAAATGATTATCTACTACTAAAGCAAATTTACAAAATCACATCACGTTGAAACACCTATCTAAAATTAACTTGCGGAAAGTAAATGCAAAAAAGGAACAACAAGGATTCGGGGCACCCCACTATAGTGGATGCGCAGGTTCTTACCTCTCATCTTACCGTTCACCCGTCCCCCTTGCTGTGTAATGTAAAATCAATATATCTACCTAAACTCTAATCCCTTTAGCACCTCCCTGGCAACGGCGCCAAAATGTTGGGAAAAATATGCACTATCTAATTCAACTCTTAATTTGTCAACCCGAGAAGGGAGCTTGTGAGATGCAAACACTATATGTGCAGGATTAAAGCTTATTTTAATCTAAGCTGACTAAATATGCAAATGTGCTCACATGCAACTATATGATTTTAATCTACATGCATGACTATCATGAGTTAAATGCAACAATTTAATCTATCTATGAAAACAGGAAATTAACTAAGAACTTGGAAAGTAACTATAAATTCAAATCTGATTGAAGAATTTTACACCACATGGTGGGGATTGAGTGAGCCATAGGAGGGGAATAGATCTGGGGAGATGTCCTAAGAGAGTTTTGGTGGAGAATGGGGGCTGCAAACCCCCTGAGTTCCATGGCAGTCGTTTCAGCCCGAGGTCATGCCTTTGAAGGGCCCAGTAGAAGCAATTATAATCTAGATGAAGAGAAGGATAGGCATTTCAAGGAGAGGAAGTCGGGTCAGGGGGGCTGCCTTCCAAGGGCTCAATTGATCCCGAAAATCCAGATCCGATTAGACTTGATCCATGGAAATATTGAGACATGGAAACAAAAATACCTAATTGGAAAATTCATGGGTGTGTGGCCAAAGGAGAAAGATCTGGTGTGATGGATCCAGAGCACGTGGAAGCTGAAAGGACACTAAGATCTTCAGCTAGGAGCAAAAGGTTTCTTCACCATAATATTCTTTAATCAGGAGGATCGAGATAGAGTCTTGGATGGGGGCCCTTATTTCTTTTTTTCAGCTGGTCTTTACCTCTGCCCTTAGCGGGAATGCTTTAACCTAGATTCATAGGATCTAATGGTTGCTCCGGTATAGATCAAACTGGTAGGGATCCCAGGTGAGTCTTGGGACATGGAAATCCTACGAGACATTGGAAAATCAATAAGAGAATTTGTGAAGGTAGCTGAGCAAATTCGGATCCAAAGGTACACAACGTTTGCATGCATACATGTTTACCTAGATCTATCGAAGGATCTCCCGGAGGCTGTCATCCTAAACTAGGAAGATGAGGAGTGGATTAAGCAGATAGACTACGAGCAATTGCCTTTTTGCTACTGGATATGCCATGAGTATGGTCATTTTGGGAGGAATTTCCCAAAAGGGTCTTAGGAAGTAGGAGCTCCAGAATGTGAGGGAGAGAAACAAACCATTGAGGGTTTCACCCAGGTAAAGAGCTGAAGAAGAGGTAAAAATAGTGGGGGATAGCGAAATCGGAAGGATCTATCGAAAAAATATTTGGAGAGAAATAATCCCTTCCAAGTCTTGGAGCAAGAGGGTGTGGGTATGGGGAAAAAAGAGGAATGAAATAACACTCAAGTAATCTAGATAGAGGAAGTGAGGGAGTAAACCAAAGACAGTAGTATGCAGGATATTATGGAGGAAGATGAGGTGGAAGAAATGAGTTGGGAAATATAGATCTAGACATGATAAAGAAAGAATGCGATAAGGCAGGCAAGGGTTATGTCCCTAGGGAGCAGATCGAACTTCTTCAAAAGGCTATCATCAAATACAAAGCGCGTCAGAAGCTGGGGATAAGTGTGGAACCATAGAAAGGAAGTAAGAGGAAATACCCGGAGGAAGAACAAAAAGGGGAAGGAAGTTGAACAAGCAGAGAATTGCAGAAATAGGAGTAAGATTGATTGAATCAGGTCAGTTCCAAACGATCCAGGAGGCCTTATATGAAGTAAGTAAAGTTACCCAATGAAGATAATATCATGGAATATGAGGGGGTGTAATCACCCAAGGAAGATCAAGACCCTAGCTAGGAAAATGAAACAGAAAAAACCAGATCTTCTTTTTCTGCAAGAAACCAAGTGCAGCTTTGAATCCTTAAAGAGAATCAACCAAAGAATATGGAAGGGCAGCAGTGTAATGGAAACGTACGTTGAAGGCATGGGGGGGGGAGGGGGATTTCCATCCTATGGTAGCCTAAGTTTGTTGATCTCTCAAACTGGAGAGCCAATTGCTTCTCCTTGATGGTGGATTTCAAGATTTTAGGTGCTGGCACAACTAGGACGATTGCCAATATATATGGCCCCAACGCCTTCCCATGGAAATAGGATTTTATCCATCACCTAAGGTGGTTGGATTCCCTGGCGAAGGAATGGATATGGATAATAGGAGGATATTTTAACTTAATAACTAATCTCAAGGAAAAGAAAGGAGGGAGAAGAGTACTGGACAAATACCAGGAGGAATTCAGGGAGATTCTATCCCAAAGCTCCCTAGTAGATCTAGAGACTAGAGATGGTTGGTTAACATGGAACAACAGGAAGGGAGGGGACCACCTTATTGCCTCTAGGCTGGACAGACTCTTGGTGTCAAAAGATATCATGAGGGGTTCAGGAGAGATCTGGACAAGTGTTCTCCCAACTGTCGGCTCGGATCACTGGCCAATTTGCCTCAACTGGGATTTTATGAATGCCTTCCTGCCCAATCCTTTTCACTTTGAGCAGTTTTGGTTGGACCACAAGGAATTTAAAGGACTGGTTCACCAATCATGGCAAGAGATAGATATCACAGGAGGTACTAGAATGTACAAATTTCAGCAGAAGTTCAAGGCTCTCAAAGCTAAGATCCGCACGTGGAACAATGAGGACTTTGGTAATATTTTTTCTTACAAGAAAAGGCTCATCCAGGAAATTGACCTTCTCCAGGAAAAAGGTATGGACCTGGGATGGGACGTGGGGATGAAAGAAAAATAAAAATAACTCCTCACCCAGCTAGAAGCCAGGGAGAGATAGGAGGAGATTTTCTAGAAGCAGAAATCTTGGATCAAATGGCTGCAGGAGGGGGAGAAGAATACCAAGTTCTTCCACAACTCGGTGGTTCATAATAGATTGGGCGCAAAGATCCATAGAATCAAGCGGGATGATAGGACCCAGGTGGAAACTAGGGAAGAGGTCGAGGAGGAACTATCAATTTACTTCAAAGGAATAATGACCGAGGATAATTACTCAAGGGAGCAGGAAATAGCTCAGATCACTAATCTGATTCCCAAGGTTTTTTCTAGGGAGGATAATGAGAATTCTAAGAAACCCATTTCCTTGCAGAAGGTGGAGGAAGCTTTGAGCCAGATGGCCCAAGGGAAGGCCCCGGGCCCGGATGGATTCACCATTAACTTCTTTCACTTTTTCTTGGATATGATCAAAGGGGAAGTCGAGGCCATCGTGGAGGAATCTAGGAGCAAGCGAGGGGTGCTCAAGCCCTTTGATGTGACCTTCCTTGCTTTAATCCCCAAAGGAGAAGGGGAGGATTCTCCAGATAAATTCAGGCCGATAGCTCTCTACAACGTGATTTACAAGATAATTACAAAAGTGATCGTAAATCGCCTAAAACCTCTCCTCCCAAGGTTGATAAGTCTGGAGAAGTCAGGTTTTGTGGAAGGTAGACAGATCCTGGATGACATCATTGTAGTCCACGAGGTCACCCACTCTCTGAAATGCACTAATATCCCTACAATGCTCATCAAACTGGACATAGACAAGGCCTACGCCAAGCTTAGATGGAAATATTTGGAGGAAATTTTGAAGGTTCATGGCTTCAGTCCAGAATGGGTAGAATGGGTGATGGCCTTGGTCTCCTCTCCTTTCTATTCCATTCTTTTGAATGGATCTCCAACAATATTATTTTCCCCATCAAGGGGAATTAAATAGGGGGATCTGCTCTCCCCTTTCCTCTTCGTTCTAGCTATGGAAGGGTTAAGCAAGCTTATCCAAGCACAGGAAGAAGCTAGTAGGATCAAGGGTCTGGTGCTTCACGAAGATATGGAAAAACAAACTCATCAACAGTTCATGGATGATATGATGCCAATGGGGAACCCTTCAGTACAACAGGCTCATGCCTTCAAATCGAGTCTATCTCTCTTTACTAAGGCATCAGTTCTAGCTATGAATGCATAAAAGTTGTAGGTATTTTTCTTTAACACTCCCACTGTCACTCAGAGAAATATTGGTAGGATTCCGGGATTCCCTAAGGGGACCATTCCCTCCAAATACCTGGGGGTTCCTCTAGGGTAGGGAACCATTTTAAAGGTGTCTTGGAAAGATATTCTAGAAATGATTAAAGTTAGATTGGCAAGTTGGACTCTTAAACCCCTAAATTTTCCAAGCAGATTGATCCTTGTTAAGTCGATCCTCCAGGCCATGCATGTGTATCTTTTTTCTATCCTCACGGCTCCTAAGTCTATCCTTCAAGAGATTCAGAGCATTCAAAGGAATTTATTATGGGCAAGGAGGGAATCCAAGGCCAAATTATTGTTGGTCAGCTGGGAGCAGGTGTGCAGCCCCAAGGAGAGAGGAGGCCTCGACCTTCAAGACCTTGAAATCATGGGAGAAATTTAGGGAGCTAAGATATGGTGGCGGTGGTGCAAATATTCATACAAACCATGGGTGAAAATATGGCACATAAAATATGTGAGAGAAAGAACTAAGTCCCAGATATTAAGAATTAATGCAACCCCACAGGGTTCTCACATTTGGAAAAAAGTGCTAGCGGGGCAACAAATAATCCAGGAGCACAACTTCTGGGAGATTAAAGAAGAGAACTTAGCCCACTTTTGGGATGATTCATGGAACAAGATCCCCAAGCTTGGGAATGATCCTTGATGGCGACACATTAGGAATAAGGGTTTGGAGGAAGGAAGAATAAACGTTAATCGATACTGGGATATGGCGGCCCAAGATGACCAATGCCAATGGGCTTCCCCAGTTAGAGTAGATTCAGATGTCCTGGAGGTAGATATTAGAGCCTTTATGGGCATGCTTTAGGAGCGTTGTATGCTACTTAAAGAAGGGCACGATGTCCTTCGCTGGGGATACTCCCAGAAAGGAACTTTTAGCATTAAGGAAGCCTACAATATCAGAATTCGAATCCAAGACGAGGAATAGGAGATCTGGCAAAAAATTTGGTAAACCAACCCATGGCCAAAAGTGGCCACCTTCTGTTGGTTAATGGTCAAGCATAGGATTCTAACGGGGGAGAATTTATGTTAGAGGGGAATTCAAGGCCCGTCTAGGTGTGTCCTATGCTCTTCCTAGGAGGAGAGCATGAATCATCTGCTAGACTCTTTCCCGTTCACCTCAAAACTTTGGGATAGAGGAGCTCAATTATTCTGGAAAAGTTACAGAAGCAAAGGGGATCCGAGTAGAACCCTAAAAGAATGGCACCCAAAGACTTTCAAAAATGATATTATTCACACCTTATGGAAAGATTTTCCAGGCAGCGTCATGTGGGTATTCTGGAAGGAGCGCAATGGAAGAATATTCCGCGACAAGTTCCATTCCTCAGAAGATGTTTGGAAAACCCTGAGTTTGAACCTTCTGGAGACCATTCGCAGCATGTAGTGGAGTGAGGACGACAAAGTATTTTTAGGTCCCAAAAAGAGAATAGCAGAGGAGTGGGGATTGAACAAGGCAATTCTGGATGGTCTTCACGAGAGGATCAAGACCTACAGAATCTCAAGCCCAAATGCATGGTTCCCTCCCCCTCGGCTAGTATTCAAGCTAAATTTTGATGGTGCAGCCAAGGGGAACCTGACAGCGGCAGGATTTGGGGGAACTTGCAGAAACTCAGAGGGAGAAATATTTCATATCTTCTTTGGGTCGATTGGGGAAGACACTAACAATTCAGTAGAATTGGAAGGCCTGCTCTAGGGTGTTAAGAAAGTCATTAGGAACGACTAGCTTCCTACAATGGTGGAAGGTGACTCTCTCATCCTAATGCATATGGATAAGAAACTAAGCCATGGGATATCAACAGAAAAGGTGTCATCGAGTTGGCGCCTAGCTAGCAGACTGGAAGTTCTTCATGGCCTTATTCTATCCCATCTAGCTTTGTCCTTTCACCATGTGGGACGGGACACGAACAAGGTGGTCAATCTGCTAGAGAACGCTGGAGCTAAGGATAATGGGGCCCCTAGGTGGGTAGGCTAGAGGACTTCAAGGCAGAACAGTGGATTCCCAGATGTCGACATCTAGTAGCTTTGGATACAATTAGGGGAGGACAGGTGACAAAAGCTCCGAGGGAGGATCCAGATAGGGACAGAAGGCATAATGAATCAACCATGGATCCGACCAAGCAACACATGTAGACATGTAGTTCAATATTATGGTAATCTGAGATGACCCTTCAAACATTAACCTGGAATACGTTGGTAGGTTTGATAGGAGTGACAGGACATTTTTTTCGCAGGATGGTGATCTAGGAGTGAAAATGGGAATGATGATGCAAATCATGCCAAGTACATAGACGCGTTATTACAGGATATGGGAGATCAGAAACCCATACATAACCGTTATCATGGCCATTCTCCTCCAATTTACTAATCTTAGGGTGAGTGCTTGGCTCCTCATCTATGCACTTAGGGTCGAGAGCATCAGGATGAGCAGCTTTTAGAAGGTTGGCAGTCTGAGAAACTTGAATAGCAAGTGTGCAAGGAGGGGAAGAATGAGGAGGAAAATGGCTTCACCAAGGGTTGGTATTGGGAGAAGAAGTGCGAGCAGCATGGAAACTAAGCATCGGGATAAGGGGAAGCTCAAGGCCCGAGGTGGAAAGGGAGCGGCCACTCAGGCTCAACTGCATGCTCAGGAAGCGGTGGAATTCTTTAAGGACCGAATCCTACTAATGGTGCATCAAGCCACGTAGGGGATTGAAAAGGCTTTGTGGGAGAAAGTCTCATCGATTCCCATTGAGATGGTGTGGGAGGATGTTGAAGGATGTATCGTCGATCTGAGCTCAACGACGGGGAGGGCCTCAGCCCATGATTGCCTTGTCATGCTGTAATGGGTTTTAATGAACCTGGTAACTCATGTGGCCATGAATATGGAAGTAAAAGTGGAGGAGTTGTTGGAAAAAAAGGAAGGGGACTTGGAGCTATCCATAGCATGGAAGGAGCACAATGAAGAATGCCGGTCCATGAGCAAAAAGATTGAGGCCCTCAGTGCGAATTTCAAGCTGATGCACCTCAAAGTGGACTAGATTGATATGCATGCAGGTATTTCTTTGTTCAGCCCTGATTTGGAGCAGCGCGCGGATGGAGGCCTCAACCATTGGGTGGAAGGTCATTTCTAGGATGGTGTTAGCATCTTTCCCCTGCAGAGGGGAAGCACTTTGGTGCAGCATATGGGATGCTTGCAGCATGGCCTATGCTCTGGCCTCAAGCTATAGGTCTTGCCTTAGTTTCTCTGTGGTTGTTGGTGTTCAGGCTTATTCTTGTCTATTAATATGTTTGGTTGTTAGTCTCAGATAGATTTAGTTAGGTTGGACTTCTGCGGAAATGTATGTAACTTCTGGATTAAACCCTGCACAGTCGAGGATCTCCCTCTTTTGGGTTGGGAAGGTTTATGGTCTGAATAGATGTAGTAGGGGCATGGCCAGGGAAGGCTTGGGCAGTAATAGCCCAGTTTTGTGTTTCACCATGTAAAGGGGGTTTTCTGCAGTAATACAATGCTTTTATTTACAAAAAAAAATTATAAATTCAAATCTAATCTAATGTTATATTAACCTATTCTATAAAGGCAGAAAATTGATTAATAACTGAGGTTCAAACTAATCTAATGCTATGCTAATCTATTCTATGGAAGGGAATTACATATACTAATCTAGAAAGTAGTGGCTTGGTCCGAAAGCGATTTTAACCAATGAAAGAAAAATTAACTACTTGCAACAAATTATCTGATCTATATTATAAATTAGAGACTATTCCATGTATGCATGATTCCTATCTAAGAATGCAAGTGCAACCATTCATGGAAAGCAATGAACTATTTTAATTGCAAATTCGTAGAAAGCAAAACAAGTAACTGCGGATTCGTAGAAAGCAAAGAAAATATTATTCTAAAGACCAACCATAAATAAATGCGTTGCAAAACAATAAACTAATCAAAGCAAATTAACCTTAGGGTTTAAGCAAACCCAATTAACCACCTAATAAAAAGGAACAAATCCTACTTACAAGGTACTAACATATTGGCATATCTAACCCTAAAAAAATAAAATCAATTCAAGATAAAGACATAATCACAAAGCAACACAGTAAACCAAAACACAAAATATACTTTTAAACATGAGGTGAAAAGAGGGAAGAAATAAGAATAAAACTTAAATAGTATTCTAAACAATTTAACCAAAGGCGTTTAGAAAGAAATACAACCATTATCTAACTAACCTAATCGAAACATACTCAGCAAAATAGAGAAACAGACTAAAAATGGATAAAACAGGCCAGGAGCCGAATGGAAGACTGGACGACAGGTTGGAATGGGGGTCTGTATAACAGACCGAAGAGACGATCTGAATGACAAGCCGAACAAGCTATCTAAACAGACAGTCCGAATGACAGTCTGCACACAAAAAACACTAAAACGTCAAGAAATAATTAATCTAAATGATTTTAAGGTCAACTGACTCATGCATATGACAATGAAATATAAAGAGCAAGAATTAAATCTACTTAGTAACTGAATTCATTATGTAAAATATCTTAAATTCAATGTATAATTTAAAACATTATTACCTATTGCAATATTGAATAAACTGAAATGTAATTAAATAAATTCATAATGAAATGGAAAAGGACAGAATTAAATCTACTATAATTGAATCCTACAGCATCAAAGCAATTTATCCTATCAACATAAAACCAAACAATAAACTAGAAATGCTTTAAAAAGGAAATTGCAAACTAACTAATACACAACCGATTGCTTAACTTATAAAAGAAAACTACATTAACAGCAGAATACCAAAGTATAAACTATGCTTATAAGAAACAAATAACATGAACTATTACAGTAACTAGCTTACATAAACAAATCACAAACAAACTTTGCTAATTGCAAAAAGAAGGAATAACGAAAATACACAGGAATGGAAATCTCTGGTTGATGAGGGGCCCTCCCAACAATTAGAGTGATGACTTGCTAAACGCGACTAAGACACGATCATGCACAGTATGAAAAGAACTCCCATTGAATTGAAAATATGTATTACAAATTTTCTGGAACTGACTGATTACATCTATCCACACCCAACTCTCAAGAAGAGGCTGGTATATATAGCATTTACAAGAGATGAGCAAGTCAACGACCTCTATCTAAAAATAGAGGTTCTTCAATGTTGTAACAACTACCCACGAATTTAGAAAACGACCAACCATAATTTCTGGGAAAGTTGGTTTTAGAGAACCATGATTTTCTCCCGAATGGCTCTAAATTTGGCGAAAATTCCTCACAATTATTAAAATGGGCCTATTTTGCACAAAACCCATGTGCCATAATTTTAAATTTCGCTTTTTTTTTCTCGGAAATCAAGCCCGAAAATAAATTCTCTATTAAAAACACGTGGTCTGCATGGGTGTCTAGATGAAGGTTCTGGATGAACGTCTAGATGACCTGTAACCAAGATTTGTTCATAAATCCAGATTTTGAGTGGATTTTCTGCTGATTTGTTAGCCAAATTGATGGATGGGTTCTAGATGGTTAAACTAAATGCTAGATTCCCTGCCCTTCCATTCACAATGCATGCACTCCTCCTCTCCTTCATGGTGCATGCGTTATTCTTTTCACGGCCTGCATAAAAAACATAAGATCCGTTAGTTGCAAAAACATAAAATCTTAAAGCAAAAAAAGAGATGATGTATGTGAATAATATATATATATATATATGAACCCAAAAATGAATTAAAGGGAATTGGGCACGTGAGATATGGTTTTAAATATAATCGATATCATATTCCATTTTATGCTTAGGTTAATTTATTATGAGTGGATTGGATTTGTTTAATATTTAATTTTCTTTATTTAATTTCCATATTTTTAATATATTTTCATTTTTAATATTTTCTTTCTTATTTAATTTTAGACCAATACTCAAAGTTCATCATTACTCATGGTTTTTTTGCATGTGCAGTTATTCATGGGACCGACGGAAAATAAAAGGTGAAAACAAACCAAGAACCTAAGAAACATGCCATTAAACATAGCATGGAACTTAGGACTGAAAGAAGGGGCTGGATGGAGTGCCAAAATGCACACTAAATGTAATAACAAATTGAAAATGATGAATTAACCTTCTTTTACATTTATAAGTTATAATTGATGAAAACATAGTAAAAGATAGACAAATTGAAGATAGATATATTATATTTCAGTAAATAGGTCGAGAAATTAATGTAAATAACATCATTATAAAAGACAATTCCGGAGCCCAATAGTAGTATATCATCAAAGAATACCAACACAATTTTTCTAAGTAAAGGCTTGAGTATAGAATTCATTAAACCTTGAAATGTGGAAGGCGCATTTGTGAGACCAAATGGCATGATCAAAAAGTTATAGTGACCTTCATGAGTTCTGAATGTTGTTTTGGAGATGTCTTCATTCTTCATTTGAATCTGATGATATTCAGAATGAAGATCCAACTTTGTGAAGACAATTGCTCTTGTAATTCGTCTAACAATTCATCGATGATAGTAATGGGAAACTTATCTTTAATGGTGATCTTGTTGATCTCTCTATAATTAGGACACATATGCCATGATCCATTTGGCTTGGGTACCATTACCACTAGTGCATAGTAAGAACTTTGGATAGGCTTAATTATGTTATCCTCTAGCATTTCAGCAACCATACACTCAATTTCACTCTTCTGGATATAGCGATATCGGTAAGGTATGATGTCAGGAGGAACACTGCCCGAAATTAAGTGGATAACATTATCAAAGTCTCAAATAGGTATAATACCTTTGGGAATATATTCAAATACCTTGTAATTCTTATTAATGGCCCTTTGGGTATCTACAGAGATAGAGAAATTTGAGGTTTGAACATCTAATGAGCATAATTGTGAAACTACATCTTGATGTCCCTTTTTTAACAACTTTGTCATACCATTTGAGCTTATCACCTTACTTCTTGTGATACCATTTAACTCATATTATTTTCTTTCCCATGAAAATTTCATGAAAAGTTTTTGAAAATTAAAATCCATTGTTCCCAATGATTGTAACCCTTGGACACATAAGACAACATCAACAACACCCATTGTGATAGCAATCATTGGACTATTCAATACGTATTCCACCATATATAGTTTGATATTATGACATTTCCCTAAGCAATTTATAGTTCATCCATCTACAATCATTACTTGAAACTCTAGTGTTGGATATACAAAGCAATTAAGAACTTTGGCTAATTTACAATGAATGAAATTATGAGTACTACCATAATCAATCACACTATTACCTTCTTCTTTTTTATGTATCATTTGATCTTGAGAGTTTGAGGAGTGATAATTCCATCCAATGCATGACAAGATATGGTGGGAGTAATTTCTTTTGAAGTATCATCTTCTATTTCTTCTGAAGTCGCCTCTTCTTGAAATGCTTCCTTTTTTTGGTTCTTCCTCTTCAGAATAATTTATTCTCACCGCACTTATGTCCCTTACTATACTTTATGTCACAATTAAAGCATAATCCCTTTTTCTCTTCTTTCATCTACTTGTTGGGATTTCAACCTTTGTGGTGGTTTAGAAGAATGTTGGAACCCCAATAAATCCACTTGATTTTTGTGAAAATATAGGGACCCCAGGCAAATTTTGTAAATACTTATCTTTTGGTTTTCTTTTATTTTTATCTAGTTTGATTTTGGTTTCATGATTTCCTTTATTTTATCATTCACTCCTTATGTTTCTTATTCTTTGGATTGGTTTTTCTTTTCATGAAGGTTAGATGATTTGGATGACCTTAGTTGCTTGAACCCTTTTGGCCTTTTGGATGCTTAAAGATGATTTCATGCCTTTATTGAGTCCTTTTGAAGTAACAACATGCTTTGGTTTACAAAAATCTTAAAAACACAAGCATGATCTCATTTGAACTTGGTCGAGTTAATTATATGCCTCCAATTGAATAAATTGTTCTATTTTGACTTTGCGACAACCTTGCCAGATTTTAGGCTTTTATCAAATCAATGAATAAGTAATAACATCTTGGCTTATCAATAATTGGATTGGTGACTCTCTTTTAAGCATCTCTAGATTACAAGTTTATTTTTCTTGATGTAGGAAGATATTTCCATTTAATCTTCAAAATTATCTATATCTTAGCTCTAACTAAGTTAAGAACATTATAAAAAAAATGATTTTTATGATTACTAATCTATTATTCTGATTTTAGTTATTTGCGATATGTTTAATTATACATATTATAAATTTACAAAATTTTAAATCATTTTACTTTACCACAAAAGGATTACTATCACCTGTACACTATTTTGCTTCATAATCATTTTCTCTAATTCAATCGTATTCATTAAAAACACATTATTAACATTCATTAAAAAATAATAAACTCCTTGGTAAATTTATCCTTAATAACATTATCATGAATAATTACAACCAATGATGTTAATTAGGGTTTTATCTATCTTTTTTTTAATAATTAATGGTTAAAATATGATGAAAGAAAAGACATTATCGTGGAGCTTCATATTTATTTCCCAAAAGAATTGATTGTTAATATTCTCCAAGTGAAAAGAGTAACATATTTTTATGGTTATTATTAATTGGATTAAACTTCAAAATAATCATATTGAAATACTGAAATTTAACATAGTAAAATGATTGGATAAAAGGAAAATATAGAGATTATTTCCTTCACTTTCATGGGAAAATTAAAAATCTAAAGTATGATTTCTATGTTTTCTTTTGAGGTGCATGTTTACGTGAAATTGATATCATATTTACTTTGAAATTATTTCCTCAATAATTCTTATTTGATTGAACATCTATCATAATAAAATATTTTTGGGCCACTTATTTAAAATGAAAAATAGAGTTTCAATAAATTAATATTATGATATTTTATTTTATCTTTCTCATGCACCCACCATTTTTGGAAGATGCACATTTTTTTTAAATGATTACCAAGAATGTATTAAAAGAGGAGTTTAAAAGTATTGAAAGGAAAAACCATACTTTGTTACATAATTTTACACATTTCTTTCAAAATAGAAAACAAAATTTACATTCACTTGAAGACATTTCAACTTACACAATACTATTTTCTATTTTTTATCTTTTCATTTTTTACTGTTGGTGGATAACACAGTTGCAATATGGTGAATTGATCAAATTTAAAAAGGGAAAATAGCTTCATCCTTCTTTCTTGTTTTACCTTTTCACTATTATTTACATTAATAAGAGTTTTATTATTGCTAATTCATTATCTTCTTTTAATATTAATTTTGGTATGCAAGGTTCTTGCTATCTCTATTACCAATTCCCTTGAACTAGACCAATCATTTATTCAACAAATCATGATAGAAGAATAAGGCGTTCGAAAGGAATATGTTAAATATGATGATGAAGCTAATATTCATAAATATATTTGCTCAATTAACTATCAAATTATGAAGGGAAATTAAGGAATGAATCTATCATTTACCATCGTAAAATTAGAAAATGAAGATTTTTATTTTTATTTTTTTTAATTATTCATTTTGTTAATTAATTATGAATTTTATTCTTCTCTTTTTATTTGATGTTATTTTTATACCTGCCTCAGGCAGTATATTGTAATCGATCACAAGTCAAACTCCTTTGACTTTGCTATTAGCTGGTGTCTTTTGATGCAGCTATAAATAATTAAAACCTGTTTTGCAAAGTATGATTTAGGGGTTTGTAAAATTTTTTTTTTAATTTTGTTAAAAAACTATTTTTGTAAACAGCTGATTGGTGGATAGAAGATGATGTCAGCTTTGGGATTTGGTATCTGGATTTGAGTTGACATGTGGCAAGATGACGTCATAATAATAAAATTAAAAAAATCAAAATTATTTCCCATTGCCATTGGCTCATGCCTCCTGTGCTGTTGCTGCCGCTGCCATGTGGACCGTGGCGCCTACCAGCAGCCGATCGCCAATGCTCCGATGGAAATCTCTTCATCTTTGCCAACAAAGATTCCATCTTATTTGATTACAAAACAAATAAGGTTGTAAAGACCTTTCCAAGGATGCCACGTGGAGTCAGAAATTACCCCGCCTCCGGTTCATCTGCTATGCTGCCACTGTTGGCATCTGATGGATTTCAAAAAATAGAAATTCTCATCTGTGGTGGTGCTCCTAACAGCGCTTTCACCTCAGCAAAGGCTAGGAATTTCCTAACCGCACTTCAAAGCTGTGGAAGAATTCTTATTACAGATCCCAACCCTGTTTGGGCTATGGAGAATATGCTTGCGCCCAGGGTTATGGGAGATATGCTCAACCTTCCTAACGGTGAAGTTGTGATAATCAATGGTGCCGAGAGAGGGACGACAGGTTGGGAGATTGCAAGGAATCCAACTCTTGCTTCGTATTTATACAGACCTAATGCAATGGCAGGGCAACGATTTACAGTACTGGCAGCCTCCACCATTCCGAGATTGTATCATTCGACTGCAAATGTATTGCCTGATGGGAGGATTTTTGTTGGAGGCTCCAACCCCCACGTTGGTTACGTTTTTTCTGAGTCACGTTTCCAACGGAGCTTCATCTGGCAGCATATAGTCCTTATTATTTGGACGAATCCTACAGTACTTTGAGGCCTAACATCGTTTCTCTATCTACCAATTCTATGAGCTATGGTACAAGATTCACCGTTAAGTTCTCTGTTTCAAGTTATGTTCCCAACAATATCCAGTTCAACATTTACGCTCCATCCTTCACAACGCATGCATTTTCCATGAATCAGAGACTGCTCATACTCGCATCAACGAGCCCAAAGAGAGTAAGAGGAATATATATTGCTATAGTTACAGCACCTCCAAGCTCTGTTGCAGCGCCGCCAGGATACTACACGCTATTCGTGGTTAACAATTGAATTTCGAGCGTCGCCAATTGGATTCATTTGTCTTAACCTATCTCCCCGGTAACATTGTGTAATGTATGTGAGGCATATTAGTTTTTTGTTTGAAGAAAACCAGTGTATAATGTATATGAAAAGCAGATCTAACAGCCGTGAACTGTGACCTGCCCTTAATTCTATCTAAACTATTAGAAGATAAAACCTGTATCCTTTTCTTTGGAAATCAAGAGCTAAGATTTCCAGTTGGGTTAGTAAGAGTTGATGGCCTCGATATGAATGGCAGAGGACAGTTGTGCACACGAACAAGACGTAGGAATGCCAGGACAAACGCAGATTGCACATCAACTTACTGTAACCACAAAGTCCACAATGCTTGGGAAGTAGTGGTTGTTAGGTCCGCATTGCGATGAAACTAAATCTTATCACAGTTTTGCGTACAATGCAAAGGAAAGGAATGGAAATCCAAGCATCACCATCGACCGGTGAGCAGAGCAGTATTAGCGCGACAGAAATTCCTCTGCAAGCCAAGCAAATTAGTAGGTGATTCTCCGGAGCTCTCTTCCCAGCCAAAAATTTGCATGGATCGCTTGTCCTAGTGTGGGGCCGCAGGAGACTTTGTCAATCATAATTCATAATTAAACACAATTCCATAAAGTTGTCGCTGTTTCAATATCTCTGGGAGAACCAGATCAACGGTGCTAATTC
The DNA here is from genome assembly GCA_001517045.1 of Pseudotsuga menziesii. Taxonomy (NCBI): domain Eukaryota; kingdom Viridiplantae; phylum Streptophyta; class Pinopsida; order Pinales; family Pinaceae; genus Pseudotsuga; species Pseudotsuga menziesii. The sequence continues at coordinate 12,175 of LPNX010163431.1, read as the reverse complement.
CATCAGTTACGATTCACAGCCATGCCATCCCTGGAAGAGCTCATTCCCTCAAAAGAAGACAGAGATTTTCAACCCTGTAAGTTTTGTGTAGAATTTGGGTGGAAAAATATGAACTAGAATCATCGAAAAATGTTGAAAGGTCAAATCGTAAAAATTTTATTTGCACCCCAAAAACATGTTTTTTGCAATTGTCAAATGTGTTAAACTCGTTATCACCAAAGTTTAACAGTACATATCCTCGAATACTAGAAATTTGTTAAACTCATTATCACCAAAGTTTAAGAGTAAATATCATGTTGACTAGGTTCTATTAATATAGATTTATTTTCTCACGAAATATCCTGAAACGTATAGACCTTGTCATTTTGGTTACATAGCCCTTCAATTAACAAGATGATATAGCCTGTTGGTATTGTGACAAAATTGAAAGAATATACATAAACGTTACCACCGAATTCCTCAAATAATAATGCTGGTAGATCCATCGAAATATTTGGATAT
>LPNX010163431.1:0-11163 GCA_001517045.1 Pseudotsuga menziesii | reverse complement strand
TTCAAATTGTAATTATATTTGTCTTATCATATATTTTTATAGCAAAATTATCCTATTGCTATATATTTTCAATCTCTTCTTAGGAGGCAGGTACTAAGCAATTTTGTTGCTTATCCCACTTGTTATATATTGTGTAGATATAGTGAAAATGACCATTTTTCTGCATGCAATTACTCTCGTCACATCTTCCTCCATGCAATTACTCTCGTCACTATTGCAATTTTTCTCCATGCAATAGTGATGTAAATTCGATCCATAGACGCAAGGTTATTCACTATTTGTCTTTGGATGTTTTGAATCAAAAATTTAGAATGAGAAATATACTTTCAATATAATTCTTCTTTAAAAGACATTTAACCATTGTTTTGAAGATTGTGCAGGATTATGACATAATCAAAGTGAGGATGAATTGAAGTAACCAGCACTTAAGACCAACATTGAGATCTTGCATTCACGAGATGGCAAAGATCATGAATAGACACTTAATGAAATGGTTTCTATGTTATCATAAGTTGTTGAAACATAATGCTAGATATCATGTATTTTAGCCATAAATGGAAATCGTCGAGCTTATATGGCAATGTGGCATCTACGCAAATGAAATTGCTATTGCTATCACAAATGTTAATGATGGTTTGCCAACAAACCCAAAATTGCTTTTAAGAAGCTACTAAATCTATAACAAAATTGTGTAGAAAAACGCAACAATTTTTGGAAAAAATAATGTGTTGACACCCGATGATGGGAAAGAATTCCAAGATCTACAAAATATTCTTCCGGTTACTGCCAATGAAGAATATCCTGCAAGTTTTCCAAATCCATAATTTACAAGAGTTGTTAACTCTCATTAATGTAATGTTATGTCATCAAAGTTTCAAGGTTTTCAAAGAAAGTGCCATAAATAAAGTTGTTGCGGAATATGCTTTTGAAGGGTTTGATGTTTGAGAAAACTTACTACATAATTTTTATCCATGTATTTACCTTATCACTATATTTAGCAAATCTAAGCAATTTTCAGTTGTGAAAGGGGCGAATCTTTTTGTTTTGTTTTTAACGACACTTTTTTATTTGTGTGTGTGTTGTTGATGGCAAGGATTTTTGTGTTGATTGCTGGAGTTTTTTGGAAGAAGAATAAAATTGGCATATGAATTTAATCCAGAGTAAATCGAGGCTATCGTTAAAAATATTTCTTATTTCTTATGATATTCCAGGAAGCTGAGTAGGTGAAGGAAATTAATGGATAAGGTTGCACTAGTTCACTGATTATATGGAGGCATTATTGGCATCCAGTTATTTTCCAAAAATATAGAAACCAGATGTTGTATATAAGAATGTTACGATTCGAATGTAGAGGGGGTCTCCATAGAGTAGAAGGGATTTATATTCTTCTTTATTCTGTTTTTACTTATAATTTGCACGTTTATAAGAAGGAGAGGAGGCACTACTGTGAGGGGAATAGACTCATTCAGGGAATTGTTTTCCCATAATTTCTCTATTTTTTTTCTTCTGTAGAGGGAAGCTTTAGAGGGCTGAAGAGATTTTCCTTTCTAAGTTCTGTAAATTTCTTAATTTCATTTGTATATGAAAGTGAGGAGAGGGAGATTCTGCTACAAGTGGTTTCTAGACATGCAAAGAGATCTTGTAATATATATTCAGAGAAATTTATAACCAGAGACTGTTGTTATGAGTGTTCCAAGACTTCTTCAATTGTTTCAGTAAGACTGCATTTTATTGTTCTTTCTTACTTGCTCAATTCAATTCAATTTAAATATAATTTCTATTTTTATTCTTGCACTTAAAATTTTATGTTTATTTGTCAAGTGTGTCTAATTTTATTATGTTTGATTGTTTGGAATAATCATAGGTCTAATTTGATAAGCAATATGTAATAAATTAATAATTATTTTGTTAATAATATGTTTTTTTTTAATATTGATGTGCTTGAGAGATTACATTTTATTTAAATTTCTTTAAGTAAATTGGAATTAAATTATACTCCTTGTGCATTAGACTTATGTTAACTTCAGTCATCCTCCTAATCAGGATAGGATAGCACAGATCTAATAGATAGAATCAAATATAAATTATTTTACAGTTTTGTTTCATATTGAAAGCTATAGGTTAACAGCGATTAAATATGTGTGTTTTAACAATTGTTAAATATGTGTGTTTTCAGTTATTGAAATTTGCATAATAAATTAGTTATATATTTTATATTAGTTACATTACATCTTTGGGATTTCAATTATATGTTTTAAAACTCGTATCATTAGATTGTAAGACTCTCTTGTTGAGAGAAAACCCATATAGGCAGCGAGGTCTTTGTTCCTATGAGAGTTATCTATTTCAAACACATCAGGGGGTGTGTTAAATGCCTTGTGTGGGATTTCTCTTCGTGTTGACCTCAGGACAGAAAATTCGGTCAAGAAATGGCGCTAGAAGGAAGGCCATGAGGTAAACAAATAGTTTTTTGTTTCATAACACTTTTATCCTCCGACTCTTAGTTTTTAATTGTTTATATTTCTTATTCTTTTAGTTGTCATATATATGCAATATAGAGCTGATTAGATGGAAAACTAACCTCTTAGAAGTCAATGTTTTTAATGTTTAGTGTTTATGGCTTCTGCTCAAATCCTTGCATGGGAGTCCACTTTTGCATTGAGCCTCCAAGGTCCTTTGCATGAACTTCCAAGAAAGGAAGTAGATCTTTTGCTAAAATTCAATGGTGAAGGGAATGCTTGAGCTAATGAGAATATAATAAAATACGAGTCAATTATTTGTTTGCTTAATGTTGTTTATGAAGATATCGGTTGCAGGTTATTTCCACTCACTTTCAAAGGTAAGACTTTTTATGGTTCAATATTTTTCCTATCCATTCAATTCATAATTGATCGCAATTAATAAGGTTGTTTGAAAATGATTTCGATAATTATGATCCAATTAAGGATTATAAATATCTTAGTGAAATGCAGGTGAAAAATGGTGAATCTATCGACGATTTCAATATTCGCTTCTGACAGGTATTTTTCATCTTACATGAGAATCATAGACCTTCAACATACATCATTTTGGAATGGTATGTACAATCTCTTCCCAAAGACATGTCTATGTTCATTCTATAAAATGGCATAACAGATTTACATGAAGCATGTGAGTATGCTCTAAAACTTGAAAAGGATTTTAAAATGTATTCTTCTGAAATTTCTCCCCCTTTTTCTTTATATGTTGAAAAGGATATTGAAGATGAATAAAAAATTTCAGAATTACCTAAGTTATAAGAGCCAGTTAAGGTTTTATGTAATGAAATAATTTATTTACAAAAGGGAAGAAACATTCAAATAATTTCACAGAACAAAAAAGGTGAATTAAATTTAAATTCTATCCAAAGTTCTGATGATAATTGTTCTTCTCCGAGTAGATATATTGAATGTCTCACTTCTACTCTTCATTGTCTAGAATCTGAACCCCAAATTTTAGAAGAAAATCCAACATCTAATGCTTATAATATGTCAAAAGAACCATTTTCTAAATTCAATCATATCAGGGATGAGAATACAATTGGAAATAGAAAACATTTATCATCTATCTCAAATAATTCAGAAAAAATTCTAATGATAGACAATAATCGCAAAGATATTTCCTCTATCCCCTTTGATCAATCTATGGATCCTAATGAAGATTTAGGAATCATTAATCAAAGCTTTCAAAGCACTAGTTGAATTTTAGATTTTGAAACACATAAACGAAATCCTTATTATTTTGAGAAATGTGAACTAAACAATCACTCGATTGAATATCCTTACTCCTCATCTACTAGCTTAAATTGTCATGAAGAATATAATAAAGATAGATATTTGGAGAAAGAATTGGATGAGATTGAAAACAGATTTATGAGTATTTGTTCTAATTACAACTTGATTAAAGATCAAATTTATAAGGGAACGTTAATACAGACAAATATTTTGAAAATTAAAAAAAGCCATACTTTTTCCCAGTTTAAGGAAGAAGATGATAGAAATCAACAAATCCCTACCTACGATGTTAATTTGATTAATACAAAAAATTGTAAGTTGGAAGAAAAACTTGTTGGTAGTTTACCTTGTATAAACTTTACAAATATAAAAGATCTTGAACACCAACACGTTTCGGGAAAAATGATAGACAAGGATGTTTTATATAATAGTAAAATTTCTTTAAATGAAACGTTCTCTATTAAGTCTTTTTCCGAATCGTCAAATATTTGGTGTCCTTATGATGAGATATCTAGTCAATCCATAAAATATTGTACCTTCCAATCTGATTTTCATGATCCAATTTTCATATGGTTGGAAGAGTCATATTCAAAGAGATTTAAATTTTATTCCCAACTTTTTATAAATAATGGATCTGATTTAATCCTTCAACATGAAGCACCTCGATTTGCAGTACTGATATTTGACAGATTCTATTTTAAAAAATTAGAAGTGCTTCAATGGCTTCATTGGTTGTTTTATTTTACTTAATCATTTGTATTTACATAGTTTAGCTTAGGAGTACGATAGATAATGAATTAATTAGTTTACTTTTTGGTTTCAATAAAGTAGTTATCAATAATTTTGATCAAAGGTGAACAACTATCATGTTCAAGGAAATGCTCAATAATTTATTTAGCATTCTTGTTCATAAGACATTTCTTATTTTTATAACCTTTAATATGAAATGTTGAATTCAACATAATGACACAAGAATATATATTTAGCTCTTCTTATGATTTCATTCTTTTGACATGTAATTTAAAGTGGATCACTTATTTTCAAATTGATATTATAAACTGCTCATCTTAGGATCTATCTTTTTCATTTTGACTTGTAAATAGTACTGAATAAAGGATATGATTTATTCAAACTTTTCATCCATTAATTAAATGAATTTTATCATAATTCGAAGAAAAGAAGAAATTTTTAACAATTGAATGATTTTTAAATATTCAAAGATCGTCAAAACTTGACATCAATGACGAGCTTATTATGCTTCTTGTGGAAATCACCATGACTATTTCATCATATCCATTTTTGGCATACATATTAGGATCTCCTGTTTTTATTTCCATTCATATTGACCATGTTACTAAAATCTTAATCCTTTGTATCCTTATATTGTGGTCAAATTTAATATTAGGATATTTGTCGTCATTCTTTACGTATGTTATGATTTTGTGATTTTTACATTATTTTGTATAGATCGTCTCATAGAATATGACTGTGTCTTGATTTTTGAATTTCGATTTTAGTTACCTTCTTCGACAGCCAGCTAAATTTTCAATAGATATTAAATTTTGTTTTCTTATCGATTAATTTTTTTTCATCTTTGTGAATACTTAATTCTTCTTTCCTTTTGAATTGTGATACATACCTTTTTTTGTTGAAATTTTGATTTGATAAGGTCATATTCTATATATAAATTTTGGATGTTTTGGTTCAATTAGTGAATTTTATTTTCCATCTTTAATTTTTGGTTGATTGGTTTCAGTAGTGAATTTGATACTTTGAGCTTTCGAATTTGTTTTTGTTTTTTTAGTTTGAGGGAGCATTGTAGATAAATAATACTATGATGTTACACTGCTTAGTGTTCATATTTTTCTCTACTAATAAACCTGACATTTTTTGAATGGAATCGTTGTAAGGAGTTTCTGACCATATCAAATTTTCTTACTATGAATTAATTACTCCTAACCTTGAAACATTTCTTATCAACTTAGCCAATCAGTCAGTTGAACTCTTAGTTATTATTCTTGGATTTTATTTTGAAAATGATATCATTAGCTACGAAAGTTAACTTGTCGAGAATTTTTTCTCTCAAAATCTTTATGAATCAATGACATTAGGAATCCTTAGGCCTTCCATGTTATTATAGGAGTATTATCTAGATTTGTCTTCCCATCCACTAGACAAATTTTAAAAATTATAAATAAAAACTTTGATTGAAGAATATGAGTTCTCTGAATAGAGCCGACCTAATCATGATCATCAACACTTTCAAGGATAACATCATTTTTTATCACCACGGTGATGGATCTTGGTCATGAGATCAAGGGACAAGAGGTCTCATCACGAGCAGACCTGTTTATCTTTGGCAATTCACATGAATGATGCTATCAATATCTGTTTACCAGGCCTGGATAGTAGTCTTGAATCAAATATCTAATTAATATTATTGTTTATTATGATTCAAAAAATGATGATGATAAAAATGAGAAAATGAGAAAAACAAATCTTTCAATTATTTATGTCTAATGGATGGGAAACTTATCTATATATCTTCTTAAGGTATGGAGGTCATACATTTATGCTGATGTTATTCAATTATCTTTAGTTGTTGAGAAATCATTATTCGATAGGTTTACTTGTGTTGTTGTTGGATTCTTTGTTCAGTGCAAAAAGTAGTGAACTTGTTGTTAACATATTCTCCTCCATTGTCAGATCTTAACTTAATAATTTGATGACCAGTTTGTTTTTCAACAAGGGCCTTGTAGGCTAAGAACATGTTAAATACTTCGCTCTTAAGTTTTAGGAAGTAAACCCAAGTGCGTCTGGAGTAGTCATCAATGTAAGTTAAGAAATATTTGAAACTAGAAAAGGAAGCAGATGGAAGAGGACCACACAAGTCACTATGCACAAACTCCAAAGGAACCAAGGTGTGCCAAGAGGCACGTTTGTCAAAACTGTCTCGATGATGTTTTTCGAGTACACAACTGAAACAAACACCATCCTTGCAAGATACCATCGGAAGACCAGTCACCATATTTTCTTTACATAGTTGTTGCAATGAGCGATAATTTAAGTGACCAAATCGTTCATGCCAAAGTTTGCTCATGTTATCACTATGAGCAACAAAAACTGAAGGAAAGGGTGATGAACCAAAGTTGTTAAATTTGTACAACCTGGTAATATCATCAATAGTTCCAGTAGAAAGGATATTTTGAGGATTTTTAAAATCCTTGATTACAACTTGGTGAGGGGTAAATATCACAGTTTTACCTTCATCTGAATGAGTAATTTGATAGACGGATAACAAATTGCAGGAAATTTTTGGAACACATAGTACATCACTGAAATGACCATTTTCTACTGGAATTGTTCCAGATCCTACAACACTTAGAGATCTATCATCACCAACAAATATTTTCTTGGTGTTACATTCATGCATAGTAGAAAATATGGCTTGATCCTTAGCCATATGATAATATGCTCTAGAATCAATGAGACATTCATTTGAAGTAGAAGAAGAAGATGCAGTATAAGAGTAACATGAAGCACAAAGTGCATGTCCATGAGAGGTAGATTCTGAAGACAAAACTAGGCTGATGTGGTGCTTCTTCATTGCTTCTTCCAAGGCTGCCATCTTCTTGAAACACTTAGATTCATCATGATTATCTTTCCCACAAAAATTGCAATGACGCTCGGTCTTCTTTCCTTTTGGCTTGGATCCTTTGTCATTTTTTAAAGAAGGATATGACTGAGAGGGTTTGGGACCCTTGTTGTTTGGCTTATTATTGCGAAAATTATGTTTCTTGGGAGGCTTGGACTTTTCTTTCTGTTGGGACAATAAGGCTTTCCCAGATGTATATACATTGTTAATTATTTCAAGATGAATGAGCTGATCTTGCTCTCTAATTAAGGAATCACAAAAGGATTCAATACTAGGCTCTTGATAGCTAGCTGCAGTCAAGGATTCTTTCATGGAGTAGAATGTAGATACAAAAATAGAATATGCAGGTCCAAGTTTGGAAAGAATATGATAAATATATTGTTTGTCTTCTTTCTTAATCTTGCATTCTTCACATAAGGGTCTAAGAGTTTTATACTTAGATAAATAGTCTTGAATGCATGAAAAATCATTTGGATTCAAGGAAATCAACTCATTCTCAAGTTGATGACCCCGAATTTCATTGTGTTTACCAAACATAGATTCCAACTTTTCCCAAGCTTTATTAGGTTCACCAATTCCAGATATGTGGAATCGCAAATCAGTAGAGATTGACATCCCAATCAATCCATGAGCTTCATCACATCTATTTTCTCATTTAATTTTCTTATCATCATCAATGGGTTCTGTTTCTTTCCGTGAGGTTATCCTGAAAAGTCCCCTACTTCGCAGAACATCCTCCATACGAGATTTCCATGAGAAATAGTTAGAACTTGTAAGTATAATATCACAAGGGGTAGTCATATTATAAAACAATGGCTGAAAGAATAGAAACTAACTGTCTGGATGCAAAGAGCTCAAAAAAATATGCGGTTTCAAAAAACCGGCACTGAAAACTGATTCTGGATGATGAAGTTATGCTTGATCAAAGAAAATGTTAAAGATATCCCCAATAGTGACGTGACAGATATTAACTTGACCAACTAAAAAACAGAACCCCTTTCTTCCCAAGATAAACCTTTGACAATCACTTACAAGAAAGTTGCTTTTTAAGTGAATCACTTTTGTAAAATAAGTGATATTCACTTTTACAATAATGTTACTTTTAAATAGTGCGGAAATAAATTAAAAGACTTAAGTGACTCACCTTTTATTTTATTTTATTTATGTGAGATGCACTTTTACAATAAAGTAACTTGAAAATAGAAATTCCATGCACTAAAAGTAACTTAATAAGACTTGAACTCAAGACATATTAAGGAAGAAAGCAACTTTGAACCAAATGAGCCAAGTTTAAAAGGTACGTGAAATAATGGAAAGAGGAAGGGTTTTTTTTTTTTTACTCTTCTCTCTCATTCTTCGTGCTTGCATTTTTTTCTGCAAAACACAAAAAAAAAATGAAAAAAAAAACAAAAAAAAAATTCCACTCTATGGGTGGGGTTAGATCTTGGTTAGCTTACACAGAAAGTCTACGTTTTCAAGTTTTCTCACTGTTTATAATTCGTTGTGATCACACAAGGTGCACGACAAAGAACATACATAGCCGAGAAGACAAGAAAAAAAACTTTCTCTTTCTGTTTCTGATTCGCCGCAATCACACAAGGTGGACAAAGAGCATACCCAGCCAGGGAAGGCAACAGTCCGAGACTAAAACAGTAAAGATCTAATAATAAAACTGATAAAATATGAGAGATTTAAAAAAAATAAAACAAATCCGTCAATGTAACATTATACCTTCAGATTTGTCGAAATGGGTGTTTCTGGAACAAACAGAAACAATTTTCGATGAAATGAAAACTATTTATCAATGGAAACGGCACTCCGGACGCAATGGAACAGCTCCCATAGGCCACAAATGTACAGAAAAACCATAACCAGAAACCCTTTCAAAGTTTTGGCAACATCAGTTCCAAATCTTGATCAAAACCAAAAGCGGCTCTTCATAAACACTCTGATACCATGTTCGGGTACACAAGGTATTCCCAAAAGATTGAACACCTTCAGCAACTTCTTCACACAAATAGATCACAGATCAACACATTGATGTTTGTCATGTGGTTAAAACCCTTGAGAGGGAAATAGTCCATGACCCCAGCCAAATAACTACTTGGAGCAATTTATTATGCAAAGGAAAGAAAGTTACACGAGCTTCTCATAATCGATCAATTAGCCAAGGACCCTCCATGCTTTTTAAATAGAGATCATGGACCAATCGGGTGCTAAGCCACAGATCAATGGTAGGTATGATCTAAGAGAAGTTGAACCGTTGGATCACTCTATATCTAGAACAAGACTATGTTACAAGTTGAACTGATGTCACTTAAAGAGGTGACGTTAGAGGGAAAGTTGTTTGGACTTTCAGGGGATCAATGATCATTCCTTTGTGTGACATAATGAACCCTAGGAGATAGCCCATTGGGACACAGAAAACACACTTGAAAGGGTTCAAGTGGATTTTGTACTTGTGACATCGTAGGAAGGCTTGCCACAAGTCGTCTATGTGTTGTGCTTGCTTCTATGACCGTGCAATGAGGTTGTCAAGATAGACCAACATGATGTGGATGAGGTCACGAAAACAGTGTGTCATGGCATGCTCGAAGGTGGCTCCAGCCTTCTTCAGACCAAAGGGAATTACTCGATAGGTGAATGTGCCCCATGGGGTTGTGAATGCAATATTACAGAGAACTTCCTTCCGGATTTGGATTTGGTTACATCCGGAAAAGCCGTCCATGAAGGAAAAGACCTCATGTCTGGCTCATGCATCGATAATATTTTCGATGAAAGGTGTTGGGAAGTTGTCTTTGGGACACGCCCAATTTAGATCGCATAAGTCTATGCAAATGTGGATGGTACCCTATTTTTTTATTCATGAGAATAGGATTTGAAACCCAAGTGGTGTGCGCAATGGGGTAAATGAAGCCGCTTGTGCACAACTTCTCTATTTCGGCTTTAACCGCAGTATCTTTGGAGGGATGGATGGGTAATTTATTTTAGCGCATAGGGGCCACATCGGGTCATGTGTCGATGTGGTGTTCCACAATGGATGGATCCAACCCGGGCATTTCAGTGTAGGACCAGGAAAAGATGTCACAAAATTCATGGAAGAGGGATTTGTAGGCAACAACTTCTTCCAAGGAGTAGGATCCCCCCAGCATGATTTTTTCAACAACGTTAGGATTGGTTGAGATGTTGATTTTGATGGTTAGAGAGATGTTGGCCATGTTCCCTTCTTCGAAGTCATCTGGTGATGGAATGGGATTTTTGAACCAGTCGACTTTCCCATGAACGAAATCTTTAGTTTCCATGGAAAACTGGTCAGAATGCGACACAAGTTCTTCGGGGAGGAAGAACGAGCGATGGTGCATGTCGTCCCATGGGTATTCCAAGGTGGTTAAGGCTTCAAGTATCTCCTCATCATTGCAGAAGCAATGAAGAGACAAGTCTAATGGACCATCGATGATGGTGGAGGTAAAAGGGTCTATAGAACTGGACATCATGTAAATGGACATGGTGTCTGAAGAAGGAGGTGAGGGATGTATTTATTCGATCAGAGTGATCTCAGATTCAAGGGAATGTTGTCGAAGGTGTTGATGTATATGTAACTTCGGAATGTATTCTTATATGTATTCTATGTATTGTAACTCGATGTTTATTCCGGGATGTTTCTATTATGTATTTGATTCATGTGGTCATGCCCCGATGTTCCGATCGGGAGGATTAATAATGTAAACAAGTCATGTCAAGTCATTAGGTAAGTCC
>LPNX010163409.1:0-76745 GCA_001517045.1 Pseudotsuga menziesii | reverse complement strand
CCCTAGCCCACAAGCCTAGCCTAAGCTAGTAGGTGGAAGGCCCTAAAAATAAAAACTTACTAATAAATTTTAAATTTATGTCGTTTATTTTATGGGCTGTTTTTTACTCAAGAGGAAATGGAATGGTAAACTGGTGGTGTTTTGACTCAAAAAATGAAACAAACTGACTAAGCAAAAGAGAAATGAAATGCAAAAAAGCAAATAGCTATTCTCTTTATATTTTCAAATAACTTGAAAGCCAAAAAGATCAAATCTTTTTATATTTTTAAAATTTTTCAAAAACAATGCTATGCTATGCAATCTAGACTAACAGCCTAATCTACATGCATATAAAGCAAATATTTTTGTCTTTTTCTTTTATAAATGCAAAAGAAAAAATCAGCCTATCAACTAATGCAAACAAATACTGAAAGCAAAGAAAATAGACAACTACTTTATACCCCGAAAACAAACCCTAGGTTTCCCTAAAGTTGAATATAAACCTCTTTTAAAAGGAAAGCTTACAAAAGTAAACAAGCCAACACTTTGGAATGAAAATACTGAGCATAAAGACTGACATAAACAAAGGTCAAGAAGTCCCAAGCATCAATCTAACCTACAAACAAAGGCTGCTCAATACCTTGTCCAACAAGGTCAAACCAAAGAAAGAAGTAGGGGGAAAAGCAAGAAATAAAAGTTCTTTTATAATTTTCTTTTATAAAATGCAAAAGAAAAACTACCTACAAAGCAAAGCATGCAGATAAAAAGAACAAAGCAAAAGGAACTTTGCTATACAACCACCACACAAACTCTAGAATGAACTAAAGTCCATATAAAACCTACTTGGAAGGAAGACTTGCATAAAAGACAAATCAACTATTTTGGCAAGGTGAAGTTAACCAACAAAAGAAGAAGGAAACCAACACCAACAAGATTCTGAAATCAACCAAAGATCACTACCAGAGGCTGACCAAAAACATAGGCCAAAAATCAAACCAAGCAAAGGAGATGGGGGAAAAAGCAAAGGACAAACCCTAATGCAATAAAAGGCTTACCACATAGATAAAAAACAACCGAAGAGGATGACACTAACTCCCTAGAGTCATGCACCTGTAGAGGACCCTAAAAGACCTACCCAATCAGCCCACAAACAGAAGAAAAACCACAAAAAATGAGAAAAAACATTGTTTTAGGGGCACACGGATATGGGTGGAAAAACTCCCAAAAAAGGTCAAAAACTGCCTTAAATAGGCAGGGGAGGTGTGCAATCAGACTTAAAAATGTTCCTAAGTGGCAAGAAGGACCTGAAACAATGCAAAAGGCTGAAAGAAATCAAGAGAAACCCCAAACAGACAAGGCTCTCCCCATCGGAGTCGCCAGTTCTGTTGTAAAGGAAAGTGTCCTATGGCTAGGGTTTAAGAGGCCATCAACGTACTGGGGTTGAAAGAGAGATGCACAATGTTCAGCAAGTATATAACAACAAGTTTCAGAGATGAGAAAGATCCACACCTGATAAACTGAAGGCTGGTCCAAGCTTTCTCTTCAATCCTCTTCTTGCTCCTCTCGCTCCAAGAGACCTGCAAAACAAGTTATACCTTCCTCAAACCATTATGACCACATATAAGACAATGATAATAAAATAAACATAAACAAATGATCTAAATAAAATCATCATATGATCAGAAACAGAGATTCAATCACACATTGAACAATGATTTGGGAAGAAGAAGGACATCACATCTTTATTAATCTTGAAAACAAGTACAAATATACCTTCTCTTCAAGTTGGCACCTCACAAAACCTTGATCTGGTTCTGCTGTTTCTCTTCTCCAAAGAACTCAGCCTCCAAGCTCTGCAACACTAAGGGAAGACCTCCAAGGCAAAGGTGTAGGCAAAGAGAGTCCCGATTCCTCCAGCATAACAATGCATAAATTCCAAGTCCCTTTTCATGAACCTCCCTACCTCTATTTATATGATGAAGAAGAGTTAGGGGCGAAGCCAAAGTGGTTACAACTGAAGGAGTCAGTTGTATAACTACCCAAACTAACTCAAAAGGCATGTTTTTATGTTTTAATGTTAAGAAACAGATGCGCGACCATGAAGGAGAGCAACCCGCGCATGATACGCAAGTTTACACAAGAGAAACCCACGAATATATGCATGCGCGACTTGCAAAACACAAGAGTCGCGCATGATGCGCGGGTTGCACATAAGGAGAGTCGTGCATACACACAAAAAACGCATTTTTAAGGTATTTGTAGGCATTTTCAGACTTTGGTGTCTTCTGGAAAGTTTTAGCTAACTGAAATACCTTTCCAACGGCGCAGAAATGAGGTCAAACAGAGTTAGAGAACTCAAGATATGGGTCCTCCAAGATAGGTGTTTTTTCAGTGACTTTTAGGAAGTGTCGACATGCGACGAAATCATGGGAAAGTGGTCACAGGCAGAGATGTGTCATTTTGGGCTATAACACCATGGTTGGAAGAGGTCAATATTACCACCATGCATGTAATGGAATTAAAGTGATGGTTCTTCTTGGACAAGTGATTACTCTTCCCCAAGTATTAACAAATTAAAATCCCAAGGGGGATTTGAATGTTGCACCGTAATGAAACAAAAAATTTCCCTTCTCTATAATTTAAGAAAAAAATGAATGGTGAGGTCGATACTTAGTTGTGTAAATTAGGACTATCCCAAGACGCTCTTTAATAGCTATCAACCAAACAACACCATATTCCCATTGGGATATAAAGGTTAGGAAACCAATCACTTGCATACACACAACTGCATTCATTTGTTCGTAACCAATTTATTTTGCAAGTACATGATATCAACCCATAAAAGGATAACAAAGTGAAAACATTCATGTAACATTTACCATTTATAATAAACACTTTGAATGAATTATGATCATTTTTCTACCATTTTATGCTAAATTTTCTTTGAGATACCCTATAGCATATCAAATTAAGCTACAATTGCATTTAAATATATCCATAATAAACATGGTGTAACCATCACAATTGTATCATCAACCAAGACAACCTTGCATGAGAACAATGCCTTCATAAAAATATAACAATGAAATGTGGAAGCTATGAATAATCATTCTAATCACAAGGGCCAAATATATGATGATGCTTCATGAAACAACTTTATGACTTTAGTGGACTCTAGTTGGGAGGGCATTAGTTACCTATTCACCCAATGATTGGAAATATGACTTTTACCAATGGTGAGGTTATGGAAATCTAGTGAAAGTCCTTCAAGATCATAAAATAGGATCAAGAACATATTACAATACTTTACAATCAATTGGCAGAAGATCATGAAATAGGATCAAGAACATATTACAATACTTTACAATCAACTAGCGTTAGACAAAAAAAATGAATCAACACCTATAAAATCCATAGAGCATGTTGCTTTTATCATCATGTAAACTTATAATATCTAGTTATAGATCAAATAATTAAGGTAGGGTTTCTTGTTTGCACAATAATTAGTGATAAAATTAACTTTTAAAATTTAACTTTTAATTATAAGAATAGATATAGGCATTTGTATTCATTTTTTTTAAAGGGAAAAGGGTGAACAAAAAGGAGGAAAGGCTTCTAAAGGGGGCATGGAAAAAGGAAAAGAAAAAATTTCTTAGCAAAAAAGAACACCATCTATATGGAATTCAAATTTACCAAGGTGTAAGAATTATGAACTTCGAGGTATATTGAATTCTTCTCCATAGTTATTCATGTTATAATTTAGATTAACAATAACCATGTAAAGAAATATATTAACAAATTTATTTGAGGTAGATTCTCTATCATTAAAACTTCAAATTAGTTATTAAAAAAATGAAAAAAATAAAAATAAAAATTAGAATTAGAAATAAAAAGAAAAACAATACAAACCAAATTACAAACACAATGTGAAATACAAAAATGAAGCAAAGGAACTTTTTATTTCTTTGTTTTTAATGACTTTACTTTTATTTGTTTTCGTTGCCCAGTATGGGGGGATCATGTCACGTTAGTCACGTTATGCTAGCCGACATTAAAAAAAACATTATGTTAATCCACATAAATAAATAAAAAAAATTATATTGTGAATTCATATATTTATATAGTGTCCACTCAATCCAAAATCAATTCACCAAATAAACTTCAATCTAAGACAAGGAAAGGAATAACGTGGGTGAGAAATATAAATGAAAAATATTAAAAAATATTAAAAATAAAAAATGAGAAATATAAATTACATATGGAATTAAATAAATAAATAAATAAAAACCAAGCATAGATCCATAAATTAGATCCCTCTAGGTGCTTAATAAATCGAGGTTTAAAATGGATATATGCTAATTTACTAGATTTGTTCTTTAGAAAATGATCATTTGTATTTTTTTAATGTACTTTTTTCACCTTCATTTGTCTTTTTATTCTCTCTAATATATATTAACAGTTAACTCTTTTTGAAAAGATATTCAACCTACTTAGAAGATTCTAGCCTTTTTTTATTTTATTTAATTTTTAACTACTTTAAAAATCATTTTAAAATATTTAAATTTACTAACTTTCTTTATAATTCATCATAATAATAATAAATATTTGCATCATCAAGATTACAACCATTCTCATTTTCACAGGTGAGGATAAAGGTTATTCGTTATAGTCATGGATTTCTTACATATATGAACATAAGGGTTATAACCATTGTCATGTTCACAGGTGAGGATAAAGGTTATTCTATAATGGGTTTTAGTCATGGATTTCTTACATATATGAACATAAGGGCTATAGTTAAGTAGAGGGAGAAAAATGAAAACACTAAAATATGAGTGTTTGTCTTGGATAAAGAGTTTTTATATAAGGTCATGAAAGGTCTATACTTATATTACTCAATCAATTTAGGATTTAGTGAAATTATGAAGGAGGCTTCTAATAATAAGGTAAACATCATTGAGACAATTAGCACAAAAATCCAAAATATCAATATCAAGAAAATTCCATCTACAACTAGATAAAATATGATAAAGAAGTGAACACAATTCCTATGTGAAACAATGACATCCAATGGGTGAAGGCATCCAAACATATTATGCTTCTCAACATAACACTTGTGAAATTAGAAGTAAAGAAATAAGGAAGAATTATTGGTAATCCCATTAGAAGAAGAACCATACACTTTCTAATACCCATTAGATTTGGGAGAAAGACTTTGAGATTGAAAAATTAGAGTAGAAATGAGCGAACATCCTTGCAGATAACCTTGTCGTGAAAAGAAATTGAAATGGTAAAGGGAACCATAGACATATGTGGCTATCAAAATTTTCATTATATTCAAACTTTGTTTGACCAAAACATAAGGTTAAAGCGAGGCGTCCTTGATATGGTGCACTTTATCCTTGATTTTTTGAAGGTCAAGTCAAAAATTAGCAAGTTCAAGCAATGATTGGAAAATTTATCATTAAACAAAAGGTCATAAAAAAAACTATTTTCCTAATTTGAACCTTACATCATCATCAACAACCACTTGACCAAAAGTCTAATTGTTAAGGGGAGAAATAGAATTATTTTCCCATTTGGTTTCAAAATGGATAAAGTGCAAATCTTCTAAAATTGAATTAGAAAAATATAAATTCAATAGAATATACAACCTCAAAAGTCATTTCAAATTGTGGACGATCAATAAAAGTCTCATCTTTTTGGAAAGGGAGAACTTAGGTATTTGGAGTAATAACATGTGGAACAAGAATCAGTAAGGACCTACTTCTTAAGAAGCACCTCTTCCTTTGGAATATGACTAACAACTGTAGTTATGAAATATATTAAATGATGATTGATGTGGAAATTCAAATATTTCAATTCATGATCTAATTCATAAGAAGAGGGAAATTCAACAAATTCAAAGTTATACCTTTGTCATACTGATCTTAATATCATCTAAAGTCTCAAAATTTTGGATATCAAAAATGATAAAATTCTCTCTAAATATACAAAATAATTGCTCCTATACTACAACATATTGATGAAGTTACATGTAAAGCCATTGGGTATATTTATACTTGAGAGTAAGAGGAAATATGCTAGCCACCATAGGGTTATCATGAACTTTGTTAATGATGCAATAATTGCCAATGCACTCTATGTGGTCATTTGGGTTTTCATGAGGAATACATTTGAAAGATGGGATGCTTGTGAAAGGAATCTAACCTAGAATCTCATCATCAGGTTACCTAGGGACATCAGAAGGAACAATGGTGAGCCAAAAATGGTTAGCATCCTTAGGACCTAGCAAGAGGGATTTATAGTGAAAAGTCAATAAGCTAGAAAAGGGAAAGCTACGATTTTCTCTAGTAGAGCCACTTTCCTTGTCTAATATAAGTAATAGGATCAACCCTGGGAGGTTCACCTTGGATTCTGTGGTATTTTGTCATAAGAATTACCATAAACTTATATCATGAAGAATATAGGAAAGATAAAAATAAAATAAGAACTTAGATCTCCAATAGAGTATCCATATCTGTTAATGTTGGAAACATAAATTCAAAAGTATCACTAAAACACTCTTGAAAGGTTGATATAGAATAAAGGGGAATGGGACCCAAGCTTATTTTGTCAATGTTTGAGAAAATATGAAGATAATTTGAACTTTAAAACATTTGATAATCAAATCCAGTGCATGTAGATCTCATGAAACAATTCAAACACACACATTATTCAATCCATAAGACAAGTGATGTACCCTGGGAAAACCCACCAAAATCTGGAGGATGAAAAACCCAACAAACAATCCTTTGAGTATGATTGATAATGGCAGAGAATGATCTTATAACACTTTCAAATTGCTTGATGAGAGATTTTTGCTGATGTACTTGTAACTTTGGAAGATATTCTGATGTATATTATCACTATTGTAACTTCAGAATATATTCTATTGTACCTTTGTTGTATTCTCATTCAAATATGTTATTCATCTAGTCAAAGATGTCCTTGATGTAATTGGTCATGTAAAAGTCATGAGGTAAATCCTCCATTGTAATTTGGGGCAATAGTACCCACAAAAGTAATATATAAAATGTATTTTGAGTCTCCCAATGTAGGTCAGAACTAATTAGGGAACCTGGCCGGCCTAGTTAGTTATTTGAGGCACTCACCTAATGAATATAAATAGGTGAGGTGACTCTCTCATTCTGATACATATTACACTCAAGCATTGAACTCGAGAGAGAGAGAGAGAGAAAGAGTCTACTATGGAAGATGAGAAACTATTCTTGTTGTTGGGGTTTTACACTGTCTCGGTCGAATTCTATACTAAGGAAGTTTTGTTGGGTTTTCTCGCCTGTGGTTTCCCTGAGGAAAATCTTTGTGTTCTCTGGTGTTCTCTTGTGTTGTTGCATTTGTCTTTATTTCAGTGATCCTTTGCTTATGGTTATGATGCTAAATATTTTAGATCTGTTAGTTTTTCAACATTAATCTAGCATTATTAGGATCTTTAACTAAGAGAATAACAAGTACAGCAATCAAACACAAGAGGAAATGAACACAGTGTTTTTCCTTGGGGAAACCATAAATGGAGAAAACCCCGCAGCTTCCTCAGAGATAGAATCAACACCAAAACAGTAAAATCCCAAAACATTAAGTGATCTCCCGACAGTAGTAATCTTCTTCTTGTCTAGCCCCAGTGCCTTCTCCTTCCTCAAATATGCACTACACTTGAGTGTGTATGAGTTGTGTTCTAAATAGAGACTCCAGTTCTCTATTTATACTAATCCCGACATGACTAAAACCCTACCAGGGTCGACCTCTACTAGGAGAGTCTAATAACCCTAGTGCCCCGGAACTGTAGGGACTTTAACCCTTAGACAATCAGAGGGTTACTCACAATGACTTGAAATGACTTGTTTACATTATTGATCCTCCCGATCGAAACATCGAGGCATGACAACTTGACTCAATTACGTTATAGATACATCCCGGAATAAACATCAGATTACAATACATTAGATACATAGATGAATACATTCTGAAGTTACAAATACATCAACAAGATCTTGTATAACCATTAAAAATCTAACATGGTATCAAGGCCACCCTAAAACAATTCTTTGTCTAGCCAAAACATTACTTCAGCTACAACTACTAAAGATTAGGGTTTCATGATTGAAAACCCTAGAAGACAAAAACTAGTAATTTTGGTACTTTCGCTATAACGCAATATTGGAGGAGACTTGGGAGCTGAAAATTTGACAGGACGAAGATAAATTTGCACTCTAACCTGTGTAAACATTTTAGCCTCATATTCTCTATAATGTAGGATATATGATTCCTCCAACTCAAGGTTCCAGCCTTTCCCATAATTCATCCTTAAATAGGTGACCTAGGGAGAATCACTATATCTCGGGCTAGGAAGGTCCAAATGACATTTTGCAAGATGTTACATATAGAGAACAAACTTTAGTTTTTGTGGTAAAATTTTTAGACTCGGAAGGTGAAATAGTGACACATGTCATTCCGTACAAGTTCACTATGTTAAACAGTTCTGAAATAAGTCACCTTGGTGAACTTCGCATAAGTCCCACCTGGTGAATCAAATTCTACTCTAACTTGTGGGGTTGGAAAGAATAAAAACCAAGATACCTCAGGAATAATTGAAAAACCTTGAGGAGCCGAAACTATGGATATAATAGAAACAAGATCAGTCATTTTTGTAGAAGAAACCAGAGAAACAACTAGGGCTTCATGTTTTGGGAACTTCCCTCCACCAATAAATTGAAGAAGGAGGACCATCAAATTCGCCCCAGGAGGGCGCATCTCTCTATGTAAGAAGTTTCTCATTCTCTGGACTTTCATTTTTTACCTAACACTAATTCCGAAGAAAACTAGGGCATCATATGTTTTGCAGTTATGTCCACAGTTCTGGGAAAATAAGTATGCTGCTAAGCTTTCCTTGAGGAGGCAAATATTTCTATCCAATCATATCTGAAAGATACATAAGTTGAAAAATTATGTTTTCTCTGTCAAACCCTATGCCCACCAGAAGTAGTCTTTCAAAATATCCTTCAAGCAAGCATCAAGTTGAAGCATTCTCACTGATAAGTTCCATCCTCTCTATTTCCATTTGAGGTTCTGATTTTTATCATAATGAAAAATAGTACCAAGCTTGAGGAAAAGCTTGAAAGAGTCAAGAACTTATAAGCATGGAATTATAGAGTTCTTATCATACTTGAAGAAGCATGCCATGAATAACTATGTCAAAGAATAAGCTGTAGAAATAGACAGAGATGAATTCAAAGCAAAGCAAAAGAAGGACCCAGTCAAAACAAAGATGAGTATTTCTGTCTCCATTGGATCTCACATGTATCATCCTTGAAAACTCCCAATAATATGTCCGATGCAATAAACAACATGTATCAATATTACCTTGAGAACTCAACTAAAGAATGTGAAGGTGCAATGTCAAAAAACATTCAATGATTACTTCGCAAGAAGATCTCATCTCAAGGAGCAATTAGAAGCCATTGAAGACAATGTCAAAGAATCAGAAGCATAAATTACAACTCTGAATGGTCTTCTAAATTCAGTCAAGAGAGTTGTTCTATTAGGAATATCACATATGGAGAAATGTGTGATTGATTGAAGAAAAGATGACAACCAAGTCCTAACAACTCAGGCCAAGAAGAGAAAGAACAAGAAGGAAGAACATTCTCACCAAGAATAGAAGGACATCACACAACTCAATAGTTTAGTTGTGATGAAAAAGGACACCTTGTGAAAGAATGTCCCAAGAAGGAAGAATGGAAAGATGGTATGTTCTAGAAGTACTAGTCGATCATACAGAATGATGTTTGGATATGAGATCAAGACATGAAGGGAATATTTATGAAGTATATATACAAGATCAAGTATACCACTGATCGAAGTATCAAAAGATACAAAGTAAGGTTCGTGATTTCTATCAACAAAGAGAGTCGATTATGGAAATACATTGCTCTAGTAACTATACACACCTCTTATGTATTCGATATTGCACTAGACAATTGGTGTAATCAAAGTAGAAGAATAAATCAAACAACCTATATGGTTTGAGACTCTCTACAAAGAAACACTTATGCACAGAAGGATTTGTACAAGCTCAATAGGCACCCATGGGACACAACATACAATCACATGAGAAACTTGAGGATCAACTAGAGTGATGGAGATCCCAACCTTTACTACAATGTTGAAGATAGAATCCTATAAAGGACAAGAGAAAACTTGCAATAAAGTTCGAGATGAAGGATCCTGATATCTAGTGACCTCGACAAGTAACATAGATGGATACAAAGAATACTAACAGCAGAGGAGGCTACCTGTCACCCCAATGTCCTAATATATATGCAGAGGGAGGATGGTGATCCACCTCAGAGGGAGTGACTACGGTAGATCTCAAAGTTGGAGAATCTTGACATGATTCTTGATATTAGAGGTATGATGAAATCTAGAAGACATTTTACTTATCCATGTCAAATTTGCAGATAAAATGGTGTGGTACCTAAAGGGTACTGCAAAATTATGATGACTTTGATTGAGTTGGTAGTACTACATACTCCAACATATTGCAAAAAGCTGAGTGTTTCTCTCAATACAACTAAGGATGAATATATTGCAGATGAGAAGAAAGAAAGTAAATATTCCTCATGTAATGGGGAATATGATTCAAAAGAATTATACTATTGAAGATGAAGATTATACTCCTATCCATTTCATCATTGGATAAGAAGGGGTGCACTAGTAGGACACATAGACACAGTCCTATGTGATATGTGGTGTAATAAGACTTGCTCAGTATTTTCGATCATGAGAAAGATAGGAACAGGTCCTCAGAATCAGATGATGAATTTGAACACTTTTGGAAGAGACTCTAGTAATTCAAGAAGATGGAGATAAATATGGAGTCTAACAAACAAGCAAAGATAAGTATTTGAATTGTCATTTCCTATATATCTAGTTGTTCAAGATGTGTACATCTATATGTTTCTAGATTCAGGAAACGTATCATGCATATTAGAATATTTGTAGTATACTAATAATATGCAGGTGATGGGTAAGTGTCTTATATTGTTGTACAATGTTACATTGCTACTTATGAAATAATGTCTTGTAAAGAAGGGATACATATAGAAATTTACTGTACATAGGTGATGTTTCATTAACAGAAATAGTTGCATGATTATATGAAATATATCTTTATGTCATTTTAAATATGTTACGAAATGTTTCTAATCATACAATTGTATTTGACTTGTAGGAAGGATTGCATGAAATCACCCACAAAAGAAGAATGATCCAAGTTGCGAATGTACAATACTGTTACAGATGTACAAGAGAATAATGATGCAGTTACATATGCAAAAAAGAAGAATGATGCAAGTTGTAAATGTATGATGTAGTTACGGATGTACATAAAGACAATGTTAAAGAACAAGTTGCAAAAAGGAGTTGTAAAGCTCAAGTATGTTCCTACAAAGGAACAAGTGGTAGATGTGTTGACTAAGCCTCTGGCTTATGTAAATTTTGAATACTTTTGAGACAAGCTTGGTGTAGCCTGAAAGGACCTCTCTCAAAAGAGGGAGTGACGGTAGATGGAAGAAGGATGCCATGGCAAGTAGCTCAGTCTAGAGTACGGTAAGTCTGGATAGGATTGTTTGGCCCAATAGGGTTAATCAAACAAGGCTTGTTGATCCTAAAGGGACTAGTATGTCTAGCTAGATAAGTTTAACCCAAGTGGGTTTTTAAACCAGTAAAAGGATTTTTGGTCCCTAAGAAGATCCATATGTCTAACTAGGCTTGTTGGATTGAAAGGGTTAGTAAGTTAGACAAAAATTTTGGATGGATCTAACAGATAACTCACCGTGATGTTGCTCCAAGATAGTTAGAGGGAAAGAAGTGGTTAGTACGTCTGACTAGGCTTGTTTGGCCCAAAAGGGTTAGTAAGTTAGACAAGATGTTGATTCAATATTGTTATACTGATGATTGATGATATGTTTGCTTCAGTATTGTTATAATGATGATTATTGAGATGGTTGCTTCAATATTGTTATACTGATGATTGATGAGATGTGTGCTTCAGTATTGTTATACTGATAGTTGAGATGATAGTTTCAGTGTTGTTACACTAATTGTTTTGATGATTGTTTCAGTTTTACCACGCCGATGATGGTTGATTATTGAGATGATAGTTTCAGTATTGTTATACTGATGAGTGCTAAGATGATTGTTAAGATAGTTTTAGTGTTGTTACACTGATGATTGATGATTGTTGAGATGTTTGATTGAAATAGTTTCGTTGTTGCTACACTGATGATTGGTGATTGTTGAGATATTCTCAGTGTTTTCACATTGATGATTGTTAATATGATTGTTGAGATAGTTTCAGTATTCCTATACTGATGTATCAAGTTCATTATTCTCATACTGATGATTGTTGATTGACTGATAGTTTCAGTATTCTTTTACTGATGTAGTAGCTTCAGTATTCTCATATTGATGATTGTTGATGGATGAGATGAGTATTCCTCTACTGATGTAGAAAGCTCAGCATTTTTTATACTAATGTTGATGTAGCAAGTTCATTATTTTTATACTGATGTTGATGTGGTAGATTCAATATTTCTATACTGATGATGATGATGATGCGGTAGTTTATGTATTTCTATACGGATGTTGATGAGGTAGTTTCAGTATTTCTATACTAACGTTGATAACTTTAGTTTCAATATTTCTATACTAATGATGGTTAGGTAATTTCAGTATTTCTATACTAATATTGATGATGATGTTGCTTCGGCATTTGTATGTTGATGTTGATGATGTGGTTATGGTCCCAACACATTTTGTTGATGATGTGGTTGTGGTCACAACACTTTGTGTTGATGATGATGAGGTTGTTTCAACACTTTTATGTTGATGATGATGACAATGTTCCATCATATCTATGTTGATAATGCATATGATGATATAGCATTTCTTGATGATGTTGCTTTAGCACTAACATGATAATGATGTTGTTTTTGTTTCATTATTTACATACTGACGATGCAAGCGATGATGTTTCAGTATTTACATACCGATAATGCAGATGTTGATGTTTCAGTCTTTACATACTGTTGATGCAGATGTTGATGTTGTCGTATTTACATATTGATGATGCATATGTTGATGTTTCAGTACTCACATACTGACGACGGAGATGTTGATGTTTCAGTATTTACACACTGATGATGCAGATAATGATGTTTCAGTATTTACATACTTATGTTGTTGATGATGATGCTTCAGTATTTACATACTGATGTTGCAGATGATGTTTCAATATTCACATACTGATGTTGAAAAAGAAGATTTAGTATTCACATATTGATGCTATAGAAGATGATTCAGTATATGAATACAGTATCCACATATTGATACTATAGAATATGATCTAGAAGATGATTCAGTATTTATGTACCGATATAATATGATTCAGTACGTATAGAAGATGATTCAGTATTTACATACTGAGATTGCAGAAGATGATCCACCTAAGATCGTTGATAAATATGTATGATGATGTTCCAAAACTTCCTATGACATATAGAGATTCACCAGTCATTTGTATAGTTGTGACAATGGTTGTTGTTGTTGATGTAGAATACCTTCCTAGTTAAGAGGGAGTGTTAAAGTATGGTAACTTCATAATATATTATATTGTACCTTTGTTGTATTCTCCTTTGGAGATGTTATTCCTTGAGTCAGAGATGTACTTGATGTAATTGGTCATGTAAAAGTCATGAGGTAAACCCTCCATTGTAAGTTGGGGGAATAGTACCCATAAAAGTAATATATAAAATGTATTTTGAGTCTCCCAATGTAGGTTGGCCCTAATTAGGTAACCTGGTCGAGTAGTTATATATTTGAGGCACTCACCTAATGAATATAAATAGGTGAGGCACCTCTCTCATTCTTATGCATCTTACACTCAAGTATTGTGCGAGAGAGAGATAGAGAGAGAGAGAGAGAGAGATTCTACTATGGAAGATGAGCAACTATTATTGTTGTTGGGGTTTTACACTGTCTTGGTCGAATTCTATACTGAGGAATTTTTGCGCGGTTTTCTCCCTTATGGTTTCCCTAAGGAAAATATTTGTGTTATATTGTGTTCTCTTGTGTTGTTACATTTGTCTTTCTTTCAGTGATCCTTTGCTTATGGTTATGATGCTAAATGTTTTAGATCTTGTGTAACCATTAAAAATATAACAATGTTGGTGTACCCCCATCGAAGATGTGTTTTCCTCCTTTCGGGATGTCATTATTGTGTATGGACCTTGAGGTACAACCTCAGTTGTAAGTCAGGGAAATAGTCCACAGTATAACATCATGTAATGCATTTTTTGAGTCGATCTAGGAGAAGTCGGCCCTGTTAGGGTAAGAGATCAACCCCAATCATGTATTAGGTCATTCACTTCAAGAGTATAAATATAGGGAGGCACCCTCCCTCATTTACACACACTCACATTCACTCAAGTTCACATGAGGAGAGAGAGAGAGAGAGAGAGAGAGAGAGAGAGAGAGAGAGAGAGAGATGGAGAGAGAGATGGAGGATAGATAGATAGTTGCATAATACTTCTTCTTATTGGGTTTGTTCATATTGTGATACAGTCTTTGTGACAAAACTATTATGAGGAATTTTGTGGTGTTTTCTCTTTTATGGTTTCCTGGGTGAAAATCTTTGTGTCTTGTGTATCTTGTTGTACTTGTTATTCTTTTAGATAAAGATCCTAATCAAGATAATTATATTAGAAAAACTAAAATGGTATCAAAGCCTCTCTGAAAGAAGGACTATAAAGCAACAAAAACTAGGGTTCCTAGTTAAAGATATTCTCTCCACAGATCATCAATAAAAATATGGGTAGGATAACTCTCCCTAGAGGGTTGAATATTTTGGTGGAAGCAGAATCATATTTGAAGAAGTTTTAGTTGTTACCCTGACATGAGTGTTAAGAGAAACTAGGGCATCAATTTTCGAAGGATTCCCACCTCAGTCTTCAGAAAAGGACCTTGCTGAGCAACTTGCCTCAAGGAAGTGCATCTCTTTGTCCAAATAGAATTCCCAAAATCCAAGTTTGGAAAATTAGGGTTTCTCTCACAAACCCTAGGTCAACCTCCTCTGAAACTAGGTCATACACCTCAAAAATTTAAGATCTAAATATTTGTTATTTCCATTTGAGGTTATCATTTGAAGATGACTCACCATACTCATCTTGAAGACAATCTTGGAGGAGTTGATAACTTTCGAGCATGGAAGTACAAAATCTCCCTGATCCTTGAAGAGAATGTTTTGGATTAGTAAATCAATGGAGATGTTACAGAGCCAAAGGTAGATGAGGCTAAGGATACTCATAAGAAGAAAATTGGTTAAGGCCAAGAGAATCATTACATATTCTATTAAGGATCATATCATCCCCCATGTGTCATCCTTCAAGACACCAAAGGAAGTATTTGGTGCTTTGGAAAAGATGTTCGAAGGAAAGAAGATCAATCGAAAGATGACATTGAGGAACTAGCTAAAGAATGTGAAAATATAGAACTCGAAGACTATATAGTCCTACTTCACAAGGGTTTCTCAAATCAAGGAACAACTTAAAGAAGTTGAAGAGAATGTAGAAGAAGGAGATATTGCGATGACTACCTTCAATGGCCTCCCAAGATCATGGGATTCATTCATTCAAGGGATATGTGCAAGAACGAGGTTCATATTTTTCAGCCAACTCTGATA
Organism: Pseudotsuga menziesii; assembly: GCA_001517045.1. Taxonomy (NCBI): domain Eukaryota; kingdom Viridiplantae; phylum Streptophyta; class Pinopsida; order Pinales; family Pinaceae; genus Pseudotsuga; species Pseudotsuga menziesii. Next base: position 60,967 of record LPNX010163409.1, on the reverse strand, counting down.
AGAATTCACACGAAGAATCTCGTCTCATAAGAAGAGAAGAGAATATGGAAGAAACTAAATATAAAGCTCCAGCATATGACACCATGAAGAACTACAAGAAGAAGGAGAACCAACATCACAACAAGAAGAAGGACAAGAAACAAAAGAATTTCAAAAAATATCCTTCCAACATTCAATGCTACACTTGTGATGAAAAGGGGAACTTTGCAAGAGACTATCCCAAGAACAAGGAATCTTTCAATAATAGGAAGAGACATTATGCTCACACTGCCAAAGACAATGAACGAACTAACAAAAGATTCAAAAGAGAGGAGGATGATTCAAATGAAGAGTATGTGATAATATCAACACTCACGAGTACTATCTCACATTGAAGAAATGATTGGATTGTGGATAGTGGGGCATCTAAACACATGAAGGGATACAAAGAATCATTCATTGATATTTTTGAGTATGAGTCACTGTTATAGCTCAAAATGACACATCTCTTCCTATGACCACTTTCCCATTATTCTGTCACATGTCGACACTTCCATGATGACACTTCATGAAAGTCACAGAAAAAACACCTATATTGGAGGACCCATACTGGAGTTCTGTAACTCCTTTTTACCTCTTCTCTACACCGTTGGACAGGCATTTGAGTTAGATAAAATTTTCTAGAAGACACCAAAGTATGAAAATGCATATAAGTACCCTAAAAATGATATTTTTTGATGTATATGCGAGTTTCCTTAAGGAAAGCCTCCTATTGTACGCGACTTGTTATATATAATACTCGTGTATGCCCTAAATACATGACTATTTACATTGCAACCCACATTTACCTCCTGCATACATGACTGATGTCTCTACATCCCGTGTATTCATGTCAAAAATACGTTTTTCGAAGTTTGGTTAGTTTGGTTAGTTATGCAACTGACTCCTTCAGTTGTAACTAATTTGTCTTCGACCCTATATCTTCAGAAGCATATAAATAGAGGTAGGGAGGTCCATGCAAGGGGACTTGTATCTTTGCATTGTTATGCTAAAGGAATTGGGACTCTCATTTCCCACACCTTTTCCCCAGAAGCTATCTCCTTGTGTTGCAGAGCTTGGAGGCTAAGTTCCTTGGAGAAGAGAAGTAGCAGAACCAGATCAAGGTTTTGTGAAGTGCCCAACTTGAAGAGAAGGTCTATTTGTACTTCATTTCATGATTAATAAAGATATGATGTCCTTATTCTTCCCAAATAATTATTCAATGTGTGATTGGATATCTTTTTATGATCATATGATGATGTTAGTTAGATAATTATTTCATGTTTATTTTATTATCATTGTTTTATATGTGGTCATATTGGTTTGAGGAAGGTATAATTCATTTTGTAGGTTGTTGCAGCTGCAACAATTTCCCAAAATTCAAAAAAAATTGGGACCCTCCTTTAATTCGTTTTGCTCGGTCTTTTGGGTTTTATTTGATGTTGAATGAAGACTACTTTTATGTGGGCAAATGTTTTTATGTTTGAATTATTTTTTTCCTCACCCTCGGAAGTATTTTGGACTTTGAATCGGGAGTATAGTTGTCTGCGCATCCGCCATTGCGGAAAAGAACCAAACATCAAGTCCGAAGTCTAATGTTTTGGTCTCCGATGTATTTTTCTTTATCGACGTTGGTTTTTGAAATATCGTCGGAACCTTTGTCTATACGTCTTCTGCTGTTGCGGAAGGGGTTCCGCGAAGTGGTCCAAGAGTTGTTTCATCCTCTTCCGATCCTCACTGCCGGTCTTTGGTTCTTGTCAACTCTCATCGTTGCGGCTCTAGAAGGAACTGTGTTTCCGATAGTTTGACTTATTTGTTCCGCTTGGTCAATATTTTTGCTTGATTCATATTTATTTTTGACTCCGATTTTGCTGGTCTGTGGAACTCGTTTCCTTTACGGGTTCACCGTTGTGGCTCTCTAATCATATTTTGACCCGAGCCCTAGTCTCGCAAGCTCTGATGCAAGTTTGTTTTCTCCCGCCAACACCATTGCGGGCGCTCCACCATTTTCATCATCCGCCGTTGCGGAGGCGATATTGACATGATCACCGATCCCTTAGCCTTTTGCCGCCCGATGACTTTATTTTTCTTTTTCCCACCGATTGCATGTTGACCGCGATGTATATATAGTGGAGTTTGGGGGTTTATTATTTTATTATTATTTAGGAATTTTCTCTGTGCTGTCGTTTTTCGCTCGAGCGGAACAAGATTCTTGCTGTCGGTACCTTCCCTCCTAGGTGGCTCCACCATGGAAGTTCAACGGTTTTCCTCCACCGGTAGCGCAGCGCAGTGCCAGGTAGGCCCTTGTGCCCTTTTTCCATTCCATTTGATTAGTTGAGTTTCTGTCCCCGCGGTTAGTATTTCCTTAGGTTTCCCCATCCCGGCCTGTATATAGTCGAGCTAGTTAGTATGGTTTCCCGGCGGGGAGGTTTCTTTATGGTTCTCTTGATGTCTTCTCTCGTGGCCGTTATGGTTTTGTGGCCTGCACTCGATTACTGCGGAAACCGGTGCAGATGGACATTACGATGTCCGCACCATTTTCCCCCAGTCTATGTTTGGTCGTTCGGGGAGGTCGTTTCGGGTTTTTCAGCCATGATGCCATGGATCTGGTTCCTCATTTCACATTTTCACGAACCAGGGCTGTGATGTTGTTCCCGCTTAGGCTAAGACCGTTCAATCTCGCATACGAACCCCGACCCTTTTTAGGTTCAGAATTGCATTTTATAGCAGGAAGTTTCCCCTTGTCTTCTACTGTGCTATCTTTGCAGTGTCCTCACATGAGCTGGTTTTTAGTTTTTGGGCCTTTTGGTCATTTCGCGGAGCATGTAGGTCATAGCGTCGAGAGGGGGTTTCGGCACTGTGTTCATGTTGATGAGAGGGGAAGGTATTCGTCACCCATGTTATTCTAAGTTAAAGCTGCAGATTGTTGGGCGCGAGCTAGTTTTAGTCTTTGGGCAGGAGTATTTGGGTTTAAACCTTGTTTGCTTATTTTTCATAGCTACACTTATGTTTAGCACAGATGAGGTAAACGCTTATACTGTTGTCTGTATCTTTAAATATTATCTAGAAATGACCTAACAGAACCTAAAATACATTTATGTACATGACAGGGAAATCCCGCATATTTCAAGATGTCTAAACATCAGAAGAAGAGGACTCCAGTAGTTGAAGAGGAACCCGAAGTCGAAATCGTTACCAGAGTCGAATACACTTACGAAGACACCAAATGCATAATTGGTGTAGAACCCGAATATCAATGGGGAGAAATCTACAGATTAATTACGTGCCGAGAAGTACCTGATATAGGTTTTGAAGAAGAAACCATCTATGCCAACATAGAGAGATCCTCCTTGATGAAAATTTCTACTAGACCTGATCTCTTTCCATGCTCAGAGGTGATTGGGTGGATTCTACCCAAGGCAGATATAACCGCCATGATTCTGGAAAATGTTGATAAACAAGGTTATGCTGCTTATAGCCCTAGATATGTGGCTCTGGCTTACCACTTACCAGAAGCACAAGTATATCTGACTGAAGACTGGATGAAGGCCATCAGGATGGACCTAGTCGAGACACTGAAGAGGATGATCATGCCTGGAAAAAACTTTAGAACTAGGCCGACTGGAGAGTATGACACTGCAAGTCTAAGAACCCCTTACAGGTTCATCGCCTTGATGCTAAACAGGATTTTTGGGAGGGCCCACAGTAAAAGCTTCAAATTAAAGTGGGTTCCAATCATTTTCTATGTTGCAACACAGGGGACCGTGTTCAACTGGGCCAACATTGTGTCCAATATCTTCTCAGCCTGCATGGCATCAGCATTAGGAGGGGTGTCCCAGAAGAGATCGGAGTTCTACATGAGCTCTATAATGATTGATTGCATACTGTGCAACCAACCCTTCCCTAATCTGAGGTGTATCTGGGACCGAGAAAGGACTCCAGTCTACTCGGCATGCAAGCCATTGTGGGCTCACAAATATCACAGCCACTATAGGGAAGTGTGTGAGCACTTCATTATGCCACTATATACCTTAATTTTCTTGAAAGAATGCAATTGCATGTCAGAGGAGGCATTGCAGGTGATTGAAGAGTATGTCGATTATTACTTGACTGAGGATGGACTATATTTCAGAATGTTTGGTTGCTCTAGAGCACCTTCACTACTGCCTAACTATTCCACGGACTATGTAGTCCACAAAGAGGCAATTAGACAAGTCTTTTTTAGATGGCATAGGGAGTTTTCTGTTTGAACATAAGAAAGCATCATACCCTTCTTTTCCATTCAGATTGGGAAGCTACAAGTTTACCAGGGTAAAGAAATCCGATGAATTTGTGGAGGAGTTGGAGAAATTCCATTTTGGGGAAATGCGTTTCCACAGAAATGACTCCCAGAATAAGGTTGCAGAGCACTGCAAAGAGGCGAATGTACATTTTGAATACACTAGCCACTGGGACAGAGAGGAGTCCATTTTCCACAGTGCACAAAACATGATGGCCTTAAGAAGAAGGTTTAAAAAGAAAATCACCACCAAAGGTGGAAATGGACAGGATGAGCAAGCAAAGGCCGAGGAGGAGGAAACTAGGAAATGAAAAGAAGAGGCTAGGAGACTAGCCCAAGAGGCCGAAGGATGGCTAAAAGGAGAAGAGGAGGAAAAGAGAAGAGCTGCACAAGAGGCAGCCAAAAAGGAAGAAGAAACTACCAAAAGCAAAGAAGAAGAAAGAAAAAGAAATATGGATGAGGAGCTGAAGAAGCAGGAAGCAGAGAAGATAAAGCTGACATAGACAGTGACAGAGCAATCAGCTTCTAATGCAGCAGACAATCAAGCTCAGGACTTGGAGAACCCTAACATTCAAGATCCTGAAGCGGCTGCTGCCAGCACACCAGGATAGGCTATGGTCCCCACCCTTAGGCTAATCCCCTTTGAACAAAATAAAGGGGAGGAGGTACCAAATTTTAATACTATCTTTTATGATAAAGAAAAGAAAAGGATAGTAAAGAGGACCGAGAGGAAGGTTGAAACTGGGGGGTTGTCTGGTAAAATGATAAATGATACAACTATTGTATACGGGACAAACAAAGACCCCAAGTTCACTATCAGAGCGGGGGTTGCATTAATCCATGCTTTTGAGGACAATGTAGATAAAATAATGACGGATCTTGAGCAGTCAAAGAAGTCCTCTTCTAAACTCAAAGATACCCTAAGAAAGGAAAGAGAAGAAAATAATAGGTTAAAGAGAAAGTTTGAAGACATACAAAAGGAAATCAAGTCTTCAAAAGCTGAGCTTCAGGTCCTTCAGATAGAGAAGAGATCTATGGAGACCTCCCAAGAATGCCTGGAGAAGGTGTAGCAGGAATATCAGGAGTTGAGGGTAGAAAAGGAGCAATTGCTAAGCAAGATAGGGGAATTGGAGCTGCAGAAGGCTACCTTGGAAGCAGATGAGAGGCAATCTCAAGGGAAGAAAGTAGAACTTAAAGAGTAGATTACCTTGTTGACCGCAGCTTTATAAGAATCCAAGGAATAGCAGGTCAGCCTTTAGTCGTTCAAGGAGCACGTCCTAGCACAGAGAAGTAGGATGCACCAGCTACAAGTGGCCATAGAAGAAGAGAGGTGCAAGGTCTTGCAGGTGGATAGTCGGTTGGAAGAGATTTTGGAAACCTCTTTGTATTTTGTTGAAAGATCACAGGACATCTTATAAGTCCTATCAGGAAGGATGGCGAGATTAAAAGCAAATGAAGAAACTATTGTCGATCTGCCTTCAAAAGATCAACAATCCCTAAGACAAGACTACGATTTACTGGAATTTTCCATCAACACAGCCGAGGAATTCAAGAAGGTTGTTAAGAAGACAAAAGGGGCTTGTGCAGAATTCTTCAGAAGACTTCTGATCATGTATAATCGATGTCAAGTAGAGGCTGAGCAAAGAATGGATACTTTTCCAAAACATAGACTGTTTTTGGAAGTTTTACAAAGAAGATATCATGAAGATGAAAAAAGGATACAGCACATTAAAGATTTAGATGAACAAACCCTAAGAAATGAAGTAGATCATTCCACGGTTAGTGTGCAGCTCTTAGAAGACCAACTTCGCCTGAGCGCAACCAGAATAGAAGTCATCGGAAACTAGGATGCTAAATTTGAAATAAATATTCGATTCCTGGAACCTTCTGAATTCAAAAGTATTGCTTTAGAGGCTTCAACATGGAAGAAATTTTTAAATAGTCAGGAGGGACCCTCCTCATGAGCATCTTATTCATTTTGTTGTAATTTTCATAAACACTTAATGAAAGAAAATATGGGAGATGAAGAGTTGGGGAAGCCCAAGAGTCATTGCGTGGGAAGCCCAACAGTTTTTCTCTTTTGTATAAATATAGGGAATCTAGACAAGTAGAAGGACTTTTTCCTAGTGAGATTGGAAGACATATTGTAAGAAGAACTATTTCCTTTTGCAATAGAAAATTACAGTTTGCTTGTTGGAGAAAGCTTGGTGGAATATTCAAATGTTATGCTATGGATTTGTTGAAGAGGAACTATTTTGTTTTCAGCCTTTTGTCCATTAAATGTGAGATCGTTCTAACTCTTTGAACCTAAGTTCTTGTCTGAATGATCCCTGGTTTATTTTATGGAAATTTCCACTATGAGTGATGAATGTTGTTCATAAGCAATTGGCTATCTGGTTGTTAAATATCTTTAAAGGTTCGCGTGTTTTGGAAAGATGTATCAGCTATCTGTGATTTATTTTACAATGCATGCACAAAATACATTGCTCATAAATAAGTAATAATCTCTCTCCCTAGGGATAGGTTAGGTAGTTAGTTTTAATTTCTTGCGGTGTGTGTGATTTAGATGCATGAGAGTTTAAGATGAGAGGTAAGAATCTGCGCATCACATTGTGAATAATCCTTGCATTCTCTATCAATCTGTAGCTTAGGTAGGCACGTGCATATCATACTTAAAGTCAAAAAATACAAAAATATATATGGTGGATCGGGCCTCAACCGGTAAAACCTTTTATTTTTGTTACTTGACCTACAGTAGCCGGACCGCAAACCAGACGGATTCCCTACACCAAACAGTCACAGGCTAGTTGGGAATGTTGACTAGGGATAATCCCTTGCTGTTGTTGCCTGCGAAATTCTAGGCCTCAATAGTTTCTGGTGCTAGAAGGAGGGTCACCAGTGCATGGCTGGCTGAGGAAACCTGTTTTCCCGAGATTACCCCACCGGTGATATTTTTGAAAGCAGTTTATGTCCTGATCCAAATACTCAAGAGAATATAAAAGGAAATACCATCCTATATTGGAAGACTCAGTGTTGGTTGGAGATTTGGAAGAACTTGTAGAAACAGCCCTACAGGAAGTTGTTCGGCCTTTGGGTCAAGTAGGCCCAAACACACCTTACCATTCACCTATGCGAACTCTTGTTCCTTCACCTCCTCACTCTTCACCCTGACTCATGGCAAGTATAAATGCAAATCAACCTAACCCACCACCGGCTTGGAAAGCTAGATCACCCTTGAACCTAACACCTTCGTTGCATAACTTACCTCAATATTTTGAGAAGTTGTTGCCTAAGTTTGATCCTAATGAGAAGGTTGCAGTAGATGACCACTTACAAAGTTTCTATTTGGAAACACAAGGATTAAGAGATGGGGAATATGATGATGTTGTTTGTAGACTTTTCCCACATACCCTCAAAGGAGCAGCAGCATCCTGGTACTTTGGTTTTCCTGCAAACTCTATCCCAGATTGGGATACCTTTGAAAGGATTTTCAAAAGCAAATATGCAGCTCAAAAGATGCACGCAGCACTAATGAAAGGTCTGGGCACTTTAAAAAAGGAAAGGAAGGAGAAGGTACACCATTTTACTCAAATATTTTCAGCCTACCTCAAGAACTTCTCTGCAACTGATAAGCCTTCCGATAAAGCTCTGATTGAGTATTACACCTCAGCTTTAGGTCCTGACTTGGCAATGTTCACAAAAGTTCAAGTTAATCCTATGTTAGCTGAGACTTATGAAGAAGCAGAAAGAGTAGAGGATGAAAAAGAAAGTATAGAGGATTATCCCGAGCAATCTGGAGAAAAAACTGTCGGTAAACGTGCCTTAACATTGTCCCAACCTAGAGAGGAACAATCACATGATCTTGAAGGAATGTTAGAGATGATGCAGAAACTCTCCAACAGAATAATAGATTTGGAGAAAGAAAAAGAAGCTCATAAAACTTATAAGCCTTACTACAAAAAAAAGGAAGATAACAACCAATTCAAGACCCCGCCACACAATTCAGCATTAATGAATCTAACAGAGGTAGGGATGGACAATTTCTGCACTTTTCACCAACAACCCCATTCTGAAAAGAATTGTCCCCAATGGTTAAATTCAATCACATTGGTAATGAATCATCTTTTGGACTCTAAGTTAACTGAGGACAGTGAGGAAGAGGAAAAAGGAAATCAAACCATAGAAAATCAAGAAAATGATAGCATGTTTTTATGGGATTGTGTCTCGTTGTTTGACACAGGAAAAAATATTTTTAAATCTGAGAATATGCCAATGAAAACGAAAAACATGAGCTTAGGAAATAAAGATAATTCCATAATTTCAAAAGTTAAAAAGTTGCAAGAGAATGTCAAGAGACAACTAAAGGGCAATGTTGAAGATAAGGTGCCCAGAATTAACGTTTTCATCCAGGAGACAGAGCAAATAAAAAAGCCTACTAGACTTATGGAAGAACAAGTAGGTGTTAACAAAGAGAACACTAAAAAGCCTAAAGAGCTAGAAAAAGAGGTGCCCATTGAAAACCAACCTATAGAAGAAGAGGTCGAATCAATTGGGGAAGAGAAAGCTAGAACCCCACCTTTCCTTTTGACCCTGGAAATGTTAAATCATAAGGTGCATAATTGTTTGGTAGATTCTGTATCATCGATGAATGTTATGCTAATTGCAGTTTGCAAACAAATTAATGGACAACCAAAAACTACTACTTGGGAAGTCACTCAACTAGACAAAACTAATGTCAAAGTAGTGGGAGAAATGGAGAATGTTCTCATTCGTTTATCTGCAAATAACAAGATATGTCAATTTATTGACATTGTGGTGGCTGACATACCAGATGGATATGGGCTTATTCTGAACCGTGACTAGTCCGCAAGGTTAAAAGGGTATTTCTCTTCATATTGGTCTCATTTGTGGTTGCCTCATAAGGGGATCCCAAATCGGATCAAAATTTTGAGAGAACCTTACATTAAACACAATATCACCAAGTTGGAAGAAGGTAATGAATCTGCTAATTCTATTTTGGGAAATTATCTAACAAAGCTTGAACTAAGATATCATACCTCAGAAAAGGCCAGCAATATGATTGACATTCAACCTGATTTCCTTCAAATTTCTCAGGCTGTTGAGATTGATTGTAAATCAGTAGACATGTATTCGATTTCAAAAATAGTAAAATTAGACCATGGTTAGGTATCTCATGTCTGCAATCCAGCCTAGCCCCTTGACTCATTGTATTGAAGGATTTTTAGGGGTGGGCACAATTTTATTTTCTTTTGATTTAATGATTTTTTACATAAATAAGTTGATGTCGTTTTGCTTTGATTTACCACTTTGTTTCTGGTTATTTTTGTTTTTGAATAAAAGAGGCAAACTTTGGGTTGCATGGAAAACATCAGGGTTCTTGATTAATTGAAATCTTTGGGAAAAGACTGTGCGTTTTATTTTGAAATGATAGAATGTCTTCTAGTAGGTAGTTTTCCTAAATGGCCATGCACTCATTGAAGTCCTGCTTAACCCCTGAAAAGAACTCAGAATTAAGAGGTCTGGAATACTATTTTGAGGATCCATCCATTTCACATCTAAGATGTCTTAGGGAGTGATGGAAAAGGACCCACGGAAAGGAAGCAAGGTAAATAGTTTATTATATATAAATGATCCCATGCCATGATTTCAAAAGCCTAAAGGCTTTTAAGAGTCAAAACTCCTAAAAGAAGCAATACATATCAAAGCAAAGTATCAGAAATATGAATATCAATCTACTAAAAGTTCTTCTCCATCCGTGAGCTGAAAAGTAAATACATCTCTCACACAAAAGGACACTATGGATGGAAGAGCCTAAATAAATAAATAAATCAAAAAGAAAAGCAGATGGAGGACTCATAAGAGCAAAAGTTCAAAAGAGCACAAAAGTGCAAGTGGCATGGGAATGAGGAACAAATGAATAGTTATGTTTTCCATATGTTACGATCCTGTGGTGTCCAAGCTAGAAATTACCCGCGGATAGAAGTAAAATAAATCTCACCTATTAAGCCTCAAAAGAGTTATTCGGACTTTCAAATATTTTGGGTGTTCCCATTTCCCAAAGAATGGACTGTTCTCAATGATTTAAATGCATGTGTTTGCCATATTAGGAATACAAGGAGCTGGAAGTATTCAACTTATTAGATGAATGATTAAACAGTCTTTTACTGGGAAGAAGTTAAGTCAGAAATCTAGGGTTCACCGGGTAGTCACCAATTGTTACAACTACTACAATTTCCCAAATTTCAAAAAATTTTGGGACCCTCCTTTAATTCGTTTTGCTCGGTTTTTTGGGTTTTACTTGATGTTGAATGAAGACTACTTTTATGCGGGAAAATGTTTTTATGTTTGAATTATTTTTTGCCTCACCCTCAGGAGTATTTTGGACTTTGAATCAGAAGTCTAGTTGTCTGCGCATCTGCCATTGCGGAAAAGAACCAAACATCAAGTCCGAAGTCTAATGTTTTGGTCTTCGATGTGTTTTTCTTTATCGGCGTTGGTTTTTGAAATCCCGTCGAAACCTTTGTCTATACATATTTCGCTGTTGGGGAAGGGGTTTCGTGAAGTGATTCGAGAGTTGTTTCATCCTCTTCCAATCCTCGCCGCCGGTCTTTGGTTCTTGTCAACTCTCGCCGTTGTAGCTCCAGGAGGAACTGTGCTTCCGATAGTTTGACTTATTTGTTCCGCTTGGTCAATATTTTTGCTTGATTCATATTTATTTTTGACTCCGATTTTTCTAGTCTGTGGAACGCGTTTCCTTTACGGGTTCGCCGTTGTAGCTCTCTAATCATCTTTTGACCTGAGCCCTAGTCTCGCGAGCTCCGATGCAAGTTTGTTTTCTCCCGCCAACACCATTGTAGGCGCTCCACCGTTTTCATCATCTGCCATTGCGAAGGTGATATTGAAAGGATCACCGACCCCTTAGCCTTTTGCCGCCCGATGACTTTAATTTTTTTTTTCCCGCTGATTGCATGTTGACCGCGATGTATATATAGTGGAGTTTGGGGGTTTATTATTTTATTGTTATTTTGGACTTTTCTCTATGTTGTCGTTTTCGCTCAAGCAGACCAAGATTCTCCCTGTTGGTACCTTCCCTCCTGGGTGGCTTAGCCATGGAAGTTCAGCGGTTTTCGTCCACCGATCGCGCATCACAGTTCCAGGTAGGCCCTTGTGCCCTTTTTTCATTCCATTTGATTGGTCGAGTTTCTATCCCCGCGGTTAGTATTTCCTTAGGTTTCCCCATCCCGACCTGTATATATTCGAGCTAGTTAGTATGGCTGCCCGACGGGGAGGTTTCTTTATGGTTCGCTTGATGTCTTCTCTCGCAGCCGTTATGGTTTTGTGGCCTACACTCGATTGCTGGGGAAACCGATGCAGACGGCTGTTACGTTGTCTGCACCATTTTCCCCTAGTCTGTGTTTGGCCGTCTGGGGAGGTCATTTCGGGTTTTTTGGCCATGATGCCATGGATCTGGTTCCGCATTTCATGTTTTCATGAACCAGGACTGTGATGTTGTTCCCACTTAGGCTAAGACCGTTCAAGCTTGTGTACGAACCGCAGCCCGTTTTAGGTTCAGAATTGCATTTTATAGCAAGAAGTTTACCCTTGTCTTCTAGTGTGCTATCTTTGCAACGTCCTTGCGTGAGCTGGTTTTTAGTTTTTGGGCCTTTTGGTCATTTTGCAGAGCGTGTAGGTCATAGCGCTGAGAGGGGGTTTTGGGCTGTGTTCATGTTGACGAGAGGGGAAGGTATTTGTCACCTGTGTTATTCTAATTTAAAGCTGCAGATTGTTGGGCGCGAGCTAGTTTTAGTCTTTGGGCAAGAGCATTTGGGTTTAAACCTTGTTTGCTTATTTTTCATAACTGCACTTATGTTTAGCACATATGAGGTAAACGCTTATACTGCTGTCATTATATTTAAATATTATATGGAAATGACCTAGCAGAACCTAAAATACATTTATGTACATGACAGGGAAATCCCGCATATTTCAAGATGTCTAAACGTCAGAAGAAGAAGACTCCAGTAGTTGAAGAGGAACTCGAAGTCGAAATTATTACCAGAGTCGAATACACTTACGAAGACACCAAATGCATAATTGGTGTAGAACCTGAATATCAATGGGGAGAAATCTACAGATTAATTACGCGCCGAGAAGTACCTGATATAGGTTTTGAAGAAGAAACCATCTATGCCAACAGAAAGAGATCCTCCTTCATGAAAATTTCTACTAGACCTGAGCTCTTTCCATGCTCAGAGGTGATTGGGTGGATTCTACTGAGGGCATATGTAACCACCATGATTCTCCAAAATGTTGATAAACAGGGTTATGCTGCTTATAGCCCTAGATATGTGGCTCTAGCTTACCACTTACCAGAAGCACAAGTATATCTGACTGAAGACTGGCTGAAGGCCATCAGGATGGACCTAGTCGAGTCACTGAAGAGGATGCTCATGCCTAGAAAAAACTTTAGAACTAGGTCGACTGGAGAGTATGACACTGCAAGTCTAAGAACCCCTTACAGGTTCATCGCCCTAATGCTGAACAGGATTTTCGAGAGGGCCCACAGTAAAATCTTCAAATTAGAGTGGGTTCCAATCATTTTCTATGTTGCAACACAGGGGACCGTGTTCAACTGGGCCAACATTGTGTCCAATAGCCTCTCGGCCTACATGGAATCAGCATTAGGAGCGGTGTCTCAGAAGAGATCAAAGTTCTACATGAGCTCTATACTGATTGATTGCATACTATGCAAGCAACCCTTCCCCAATCTGAGGTGTATCTGGGACTGGGAAAGGAATCCAGTCTACTCGGCATACAAGCCATTGTGGGCTCACAAATATCATAGCCACTATAGGGAAGTGTGTGAGCACTTCATTATGCCCCTATATACCTTAATTTTCTTGAAAGAATGCAACTGCATGTCGAAGGAGGCATTGCAGGTGATTGAAGAGTATGCTGATTATTACTTGACTGAGGATGGACGATATTTCAAAATGTTTGGCTGCTCTAGAGCACCTTCACTACTACCTAAGTATGACACTGACTATGTAGTCCACAAAGAGGCAATTAGACAAGTCTTTTTAGATGGCATAGAGAGTTTTATGTTTGAACATAAGAAAGTAGCATACCCTCCTTTTCCATTTAGATTGGGAAGCTACAAGTTTACCAAGGTAAAGAAAGCCGATGAATTCGTGGAGGAGTTGGAGAAATTCCATTTTGGGGAAATGCATTTCCACAGAAATGACTCTCAGAATAAGGTTGCAGAGCACTGCAAAGAGGCGAATGTACATTTTGAATACACTAGCCATTGGGACAGAGAGGAGTCCATTTTCCACGGTGCACAAAACATGATGGCCTTAAGAAGAAGGTTTAAAAAGAAAATCACCACCAAAGGTGGAAAGGGACAAGATGAGCAGGCAAAGGCCAAGGAGGAGGAAACTAGGAAAAGAAATGAAGAGGCTAGGAGACTAGCCCAAGAGGCCGAAGGCTGGCTAAAAGGAGAAGAGCTGCACAAGAGGCAGCCAAAAAGGCAGAAGAAGTTGCCAAAAGTGAAGAAGAAGAAAGAAAAAGAAAGATGGATGAGGAGCTGAAGCAGCAGGAAGCAGAGAAGATAAAGCTGACACAGACAGTGACAGAGCAATCAGCTTCTGATGCAGCAGATAGTCAGGCTTAGGACTTGGAGAACCTTGACATTCAAGATCCTGAAGCGGCTGCTGCCAGCACACCAGGACAGGATATGGTCCCCACCCTTAGGCTAATCCCCTTTGAACAAAAGAAAGGGGAGGAGGTACCAAATTTTAATACTATCTTTTATGATAAAGAAAAGAAAAGGATAGTAAAGAGGACCGAGAGGAAGGTTGAAACTGGGGGGTTGTCTGGTAAAATGATAAATGATACAACTATTGTATACGGGACAGATAGAGACCCCAGGTTCACTATCAGAGTGGGGGATGAATTGATCCATGCTTCCGAGGACAATGTAGATAAAATAATGACGGATCTTGAGCAATCAAAGAAGTCCTCTTCTAAACTCAAAGATACCCTAAGAAAGGAAAGAGAAGAAAATAATAGGTTAAAGAGAAGGTTTGAAGACATACAAAAGGAAATCAAGTCTTCAAAAGCTGAGCTTCAGGTCCTTCAGATAGAGAAGAGATCTATGGAGGCCACCCAAGAATGCCTGGAGAAGGTGCAGCAGGAATATCAGGAGTTGAGGGAAGAAAAGGAGCAATTGCTAAGCAGGATAGGGGAATTGGAGCTACAGAAGGCTACCTTGGAAGTAGATGAGAGGCAATCTCAAGGGCAAAAGGTAGAACTTAAAGAGCAGATTACCTCATTGACGGCAGCTTTAGAAGAAGGCAAGGAATAGCAGGTCAGCCTTCTTCTGTTCAAGGAGCATGTCCTAGGACAGAGAAGCAAGATGCACCAGCTGCAAGTGGCCATAGAAGAAGAGAGGTGAAAGGTCTTGCAGGTGGATAGTCGGTTGGAAGAGATTTTGGAAACCTCTTCGTATTTTGTTGATAGATCACAGGACATCTTAGAATTCCTATTAGGAAGGATGGTGAGATTAGAAGCGAATGAAGAAACTCCTACCAATCTGCCTTCAAAAGATCAACAAGCCCTAAGACAAGACTACGATTTACTGGAATTTTCCATCAACACAGCCGAGGAATTCAAGAAGGTTGTTAAGAAGACAAAAGGGGCTTGTGCAGAATTCTTCAAAAGAATTTTGATCACATATAATCGATGTCAGGTAGAGGCTGAGCAAAGAATGGATACTTTTCCATAACACAGCTTGTTTTTGGAAGTTTTACAAAGAAGATATCATGAAGATGAAAAAAGGATATAGCACATTAAAGATTTAGATGAACAAACCCTGAGAAATGAAGTAGATCATTCCGCGGTTAGTGTGCATCTCTTAGAAGACCAACTTCTCCTGAGCGCGGCCAGAATAGAAGTCATCAAAAACCAGGCTGCTAAATTCGAAATAAATATTCGATTCTTGGAACCTTCTGAATTCGAAAGTATTGCTTTAGAGGCTTCAGCATGGAAGAAATTTTTAAAAAGTCAGGCGGGACCCTCCTCATGAGAATCTTATTCATTTTGTTGTAATTTTCATAAACACTTAATGAAAGAGAATATGGAAGATGAAGAGTTGGGGAAGCCCAAGAGTCATTGCATGGGCAGCCCAACAGTTTTGCTCTTTTGTATAAATGTAGAGAATCTAGAAAAGTAGAAGAACTTTTTCCCGGTGATATTGGAAGACATATTGTAAGAAGAACTATTTCCTTTTGCAATAGAAAATTACAGTTTGCTTGTTGGAGAAAGCTTGGTGGAATATTCAAATGTTATGCTATGGATTTGTTGAAGAGGAACTATTTCATTTTCAGCCTTTTGTCCTTTAACTGTGAGATCATTCTAACTCTTTGAACCTAAGTTCTTGTCCGAATGATCCCTGGTTTATTTTATGGAAATTTCCACTATGAGTGATGAATGTTGTTCATAAGCAATTGGCTATCTGGTTGTTAAATATCTTTAAAGGTTCACGTGTTTTGGAAAGATGTATCAGCTATCTGTGATTTCTTTTACAATGCATGCACAAAATACATTGCTCATAAATAAGTAATAAGCTCGCTCCCTAGGGATAGGTTAGGTAGTTAGTTTTAATTTCTTGCTATGTGTGTGATTTAGATGCATGAGAGTTTAAGATGAGAGGTAAGAACTTGCGCATCACATTGTGAATAATCCTTGCATTCTCTATCAATTTGCATCTTAAGTAGGCACGTGCATATCATACTTAAAGTCAAAAAATACAAAAATATATACGGTGGACCGGGCCGCAACCGGTAAAACCTTTTATTTTTGTTACTTGACCTATGATAGCCGGACCACAAACCGGATGGATTCCCTACACCAAACAGTCACGGGCTAGTTGGGAACATTGACTGGGGAGAATCCCTTGCTGTTGTTGCCTGCGAATTTCCAGGCCTCAACACAGGTCTCTTGGAACAAGAGGAGGATTGAAGGGATGCTTGGATCAACCTTCATTTGGCTAAGGCATGAACCATTCTAATCTATAAAACTTGCTTATATATGCTTGCAAAACCATTTGCATCTCTCTTTTAACCATAATACATTGATGGCCTTTTAAACCCTAGCCATAGGAAACTTTCTTTTACAACAGAACTAGAGACTCCAATGGGGAGAGCCTTGTCTGTTTGGGGTTTCTCTGTATTTATTCCAGTCTTTTGCATTGGTTCCAGGTTTTTCTTTCCACTTAGGAACACCTTTTAAGTCTCATAGTACGCTTCCCCTACCTTCATAAGGTATTTTTTGACCCTTTTTGGGATTTTTTCCACCCATACACGAGTTGCAGACTGAACAGTCGAGTGTCCGGTTTGTACATGCGGCCTGCTATACTTTCAACCCGCGTATGACATGCGACCTATCAGTAGTACAACCCACGTGTGCCCCTAAAAAAATGTTTTTTCTCATTTTTTGTGGTTTTTTCTACTGTTGTGGGCTGTTTGGTAGGTCTTTTGGGTCCTCTACAGGTGCATGACTCTAGGGAGTTAGTGTCATCCCTTGTGTTATTTATCTATGTGTTAAGTCTTTTTGCAGCATTAGTTTTTGTTCTTTTCTCATCGCCCAACCCCCTTTGCTTGGCTTTTCTTTTGGCTTATGTTTCTGGTTAGCCTCTATCAATGATATTTGTCTGAGTTCAAAAGCTTGTTGATGTTTGTTTCCTTCTTATTTTTTTGGTTAACTTCACCATGCCAAGGTAGTTCAATTGTATCTTATGCAAGCCTTCCTTCCAAGTAGGGTTTATACTGACTTTAGGGCATTCTAGAGTCTGTTTGGTGGTTGTATAGCAGAATTCCTTTTGCTTTGTTCTTGTTATGTACATACTTTTGTTTGTAGGTAGTTTTTCTTTTGCATATATAAAAGAAAAAGAAAACAAACATATAGTTGTTTAATATGCATGTAGATTAGGGTTTTGTCTTTAATGCACTGCATATCATTATTTTTGAAAAAATAAAAATAAAAAATCGTTCTTTTGTGGCTTTCAAGTTTCTATTTGAAAAAGAGAAAGAGAATAGTTTTTGCTTTTTTCATTTCATTTCTCTTTTCTTAGTCATTTTGTTTCAACTTTGAGTCAAAACACCACATAAGTTTCACACCGTTTTCCCTTGACTAAAAACAACCTATTAAAAAGAACGATATAATTTAAAAATTATTTGTAAGTTTTATTTTTTAAGCTCCTACACCAACTAGCTTAGGCTAGGCTTGTGGATTAGGGAGTTTTAACTCTCCACAAGCATTAAATTCATGATGTAGTTGGCCAATCACTAGGTAAATCCTCTTCTATGTTGATTGTATCTGGGAAGATTCTCTCAAACGGGAGTTAATCACGAGACCGCATGGAGGTTTGGACTGAGGAGATATCCCTCCAATTCCTTACCAAAGTGTAGACCAAGGTTTTTGCGCATATGGGGACTTCTATCAATACCACCCTTTACGCCCCATGCGGTGTTGGTGTTGACAGGGTTTCAGGATTTGCTACCCTACCCATGCGCACGAACCAGGATTGCAACTATCCCCCCATACCGTCAGTATAGTTAAGGTATCCTTTAGTCTCTTTGACATCTAGGGTTCATACATAGGTACACCGAAAGGCTATTTCTGGTTGACCTTGGACGGGCTTGGAAGGTAACCCCAGTAGAAGGTGTGGGAGGGCGGTGGGTGATTCCTCTGCTTGTGCCTAAAAACATCTATAGGAACGCCAAGTAACTGTCTATCAACTTTCTCTAGAAAACATATCTTATATATGTTTGTCTTTTGGCTTTAGGGTTTTTTTTTAGTGAGTTTTGTGTGGTTTGTCTGTACTTAGTTTTTCTTCAGGTGTGTTATTTGTAATTTTGGTTTCCTGTCAACCTCAGACTTTGTCTTATTGTCTGAAACTATGGCTAGACCCCCTTTTAACACCAACCAAGAGATCCCCATGCTAGGAACTCCTTGTACTATTCCTCTCACAGGGAATGTTGGTGTTCCTTTGATGGCCACCCTAAATCTTCCTGGATTCACCCAAGGGATACCGGTTTGGTTTTTTTCCACTCTAACTGTCATGAATGCTCCTGATGCTTCTCAAGTAATATCCTTATATCAAGGGCATCAAAACATTTCTTCCCCTTCACTTGTAGTTGATTCTCCTCCTACTTCTACCTCATGCGGTGAAAGTACTGATACTAGTAGTCAATAGTCTAAAAGGAGTAAAAGAAGGAGGAATAGGAAGAAGGCACATAAACAAGGGGGAAACCATTCAACCTTTACAAATCAAGTTGAACCTCACCACCCAGCCTCTACAATCATGTTGGGGGAACCCTATCCAACCTCTGTAGGTCATGTTGGATCTAAGCACTCAACCTCTGCAAGTCAAGTTGATCTTCACCAACCAGCCTCTGTTGATCATGCTGGTGGGATTATTCCAACCTTTCCAGGTCACATTGGATCCAGTCACTCATCCTCTATAGTTCATGCTGAGGGAACTCATTCAACCTCTTATAGTCAAGTTGAACCTCCTCGTCAAACCTTTGCAAGCCATGTTGGACCCAACCACCCAGCCTCTGCAGTTCATGTTGGGGGCACCCACTCAACTGCTGCAAAGCATGTTGATCCTAACCATTCAGCCTCTGTTGTTCATGCTGGTGGTGCCCATCCAACCTCTGCAGGTCATGGTGGACCTAGTCTCTTAGCCTCTGGAGGTCATACTGGGGGCAGTCTCTCAGCCTCTATGGTTCACGCTAAAGATAATCCGTCAGCCACTATGAGTCATGCTGACACTATTGAAAAGACTACCTGTTCAAAACACAAGCCCAAGTTTCCTTGTAAGCTTTGTGAGGGAGACCACCTTACTTATAAATTTCCTTCCATTATGGAGGTGTGAAGAGTTTGGTTTCATAGTCCTCCCATTTTTTAACATTCAAATTTTTTCAACAAACAACCTCTTTTAGTCAGGTTGGACCTAGTCACCCAACCTTTGGTGGTCATGTTGGGGGAAAACTCTCAGCCTCTATAGGTCATGATGAGATCAAACAGTCAGCCACTACTAGTCACATTGACACCATTGAGAAAACTGGTCGTTCGAAGTGCAAACTTAAGTTCCCTTGTAAGCTATGCAAGGGAGATCATCTTACTCACCAATGCCCTGCTATTGTAGAGGTGCAAAGAGTGTGGTCCGAGACACAAGAATTTCCTTCTCCTGAACAACCTATAGTTTCTCAACAACCTACTCAACCTTTGGTTGATCAAGTGGTTGAATCAATATCATATTTGGTCGATCCCACTCTTCTTTCGGAGAGTGATCCTTATGTGATTGAATCAATGTCACCTTTGGTCAATCCCACTCTCCCTTCGGAGAGAGAATTTCACGAAGTGTTTGAATCAATTCCATTATCAATAAATCCCACTCTTCCTTTGGAGAGTGAAGTGTCTTCTAGTCACATTTTCTTCACTGCCAGTTCAAAACTTACTGAACAAGGGGGAACTGAAATCACTTCGGATGAACCCCCACGAAGCTCTCGGATTGCTTCCTTTGATTGGGATACCCTAGTTGAGTCGCTCCTTCCTTCTAATGCGCCTTTATAGATAAAATTCAAATTTGAACCATACATGATTAATCGTTGTATTTTTATTGAAGGAGCCTTAGTCAGTATCTTGTCTGCTCATGCTTGGTGAGGCATGGGATCTCCCAGCCTTGTGTTGACTGCTAGTCAATTACTCATGTTTGATAGAAGAATTTGTATAGCCATGGGAATTCTTGCTCAAACACCTATTAATTTGGGTGGGAAGACCATATTAGTTGACTTCATGGTGATAGAAGACCCCTTGGACTTCAATATTCTCCTCGGACGTGATTATGTCTATGCCATGCAAGCTATGGTGTCAACATTCTTTCGTGTGATGTATTATAATCATGGCGAAGAAATTGTAACTATTGATAAGTTGGATTTTCTTGATCCATATCCTGACCTAACTAGAGACCAGGTCTTTCCTTTATTGATTCATAGTGTTTCTATAGACACTACCCAGCCACAGGTGAGCTATGTGGCCTCGTGTCCTTTTCGTTCAATTGCTACTGAGAAGCATCCTTTGTTTTCATGCTTACCTTCTTGGGACTTGGTCCCAATAGTTGACCATGTGAGTCATCCTATACATACTGTGGAGCTTTCTCTCCACTCTGTAAATCCATTTGAAATTTTAGACATGTGTCCTATCTTGGATGATCTCCTTCCTTCGGATGAAGTCTTCCTAGAGCCTTTGATACAGTCTGACCTTGTTTTGGATGTTGTTTCAGTTGTGACTAAGTCTAACCCTGACTTGCTTAATAAACCTGATATTTCTATTGATCGATCTCCTTCTTTTGGTCTTTTTTAGTTTTCGAACTCTCCCTTTGATCAACAAGTCAATGATCCTGATGAGTTTGATTTTTATTATGACTTTTTCAACTCTTGTGATACTGAGTTTGTTCCTGCGGACTCTATCTCCCTTGTTGATTTTTCTTTCCTTCTGAGGTTGATCTTAGTGATTATAAACCCTCAAGCCTTGGTTCTATATAATCTTCTTCAGTTTATTCTACCTTGACTTTCCCTTTTGTAGAAGATAGCAAAGTCGCATGTGTTTCTTCCAAAGTGACCCGCATCAAAAATTTTCTTCTGAATATGATCCTAATGTTGTTGTTTCTTGGAATCGGGATTCTTAGTTGGATTTGCAACTGTTTGCTGGCATTGTCTAGTTGTTCAAGCTATAACTACATTTTCATGTGCCCTACTCATGCTTATGATCCTAATGCCAGATTCCACGCTTTTAGCTCATTGTATATGCCCTCATCTTTGTTCTCATTATCGCTAAACCTTGTATCATTTTTCCTTTGCAACTTGACACTCTTTACCTTGAGGATACATTCCTTGAGTGTCTTTATCCTGCTCATGTTCCTTTCATTATGCATAGGTTTGTCCCTCACGCTTTGAACTAGTTTCGCTTGCCTCTAACACTCATCTCCTCGCATTTAGAGCATTCTTTCTGCTCTCCTTCAAGCTCGTTAAAAACAGTAAGGATGCTGTGAGTTGATTTTTCCAGACGTGTTAAAACTTCACAGGAAAGATATGGAGTTTCTTTATGCCCAGGTCTAACTCCTCAAAATATACTTGATTTCTGAGTAAACTTGTCCGTTTAGTCTCATTAAGAATATGTGAATGGCCATCCACATTGGTGGTAGGTTATCGCTTTTTTGGACAATGTAGAATAATACAAAAAAGGAACACTCTCTTTTCTTCGAAATTGAGCAGAGTATTCTCAGGCATAGGTTTATCACTTTTCTAGACCTGAGGGACTAAATTTATGGAAAAGGAGCACCCAGTATGAGCTTAGTTTTCTCTTTTTCATGCTTTGGACCTAAACATGAAAAATATCTCGAGTGTACTTTGTGTCTTTGTCATGCTCGATAAAACCTAAAGAACAAAGCATCGAGTTTACTATTGTAATCCCCATTTCTCATAATCAAATGGATCTTTCCGAGTGATCTTTCATTCCTTCACACTCGTAAAACTCAGGCTATATGCTGCTTTTGAAGGAACATTGGGTAGGTGGTAATTTAACCTTTTTCGGACCTCCCCGACTAAATGCGAAAAAATGTGCGCCTTACTTCTTTAGAAGCTAAAAGAGTTCTTCTGTGGTTTTTTTAATACCTTTCCGGCCTCAGGAGACTAAATTGGACCAAAAAGTCCCCTCCTGGAGTCTTCTTTGGAGTTTTCAGACTCTCTAAACTATGAAAACACTTTCAAGCATTCACTAATTCAGGCTCGTAAAGTCCACGAATAAGTTCTTTATCAAGCATTCTTCTATCTCTTCTTCGAGCTTTCCAAAAATGAAGAAGGTCTTGAGTTTGCTTTATTGGACTCATTAAACCTTTACAAGAAAGGGGGGAATGGAATTTCATTCACATGTATTTTACATCATGGAAGCAAGTCTTGTTTCCTTTAACAAAGCACCAATTTTGAGTCTATCAACAGTTGGGTCCTAGTTTTTTACCTTATCCCAATTCAGCTTTTCTTACTCCTTCAGTTGGTTTCTTTTCCAATTATGTGGGGAATCTGTCAATGTCTCCTACATTGCAGATTAGTGTCATTGGTTCTTTGGTGTCAAAAGCTACTTAAGTCACTTTTTGTGTCGTGCTCACTATTCAAGGATTAAACATTTGTCAGCCATTCTGCAGTTTCCTTGACCCTTTGTGTAGGCCATTCCCTGGTTTCAGTTCATTATATCATGTATGAATGGAAAAGATCATGTATGTAGGTTGTTCAGATGTAATTTAACCTGACTTGCTTAATAAACCTGATATTTATATTGATCAATCTCCTTCTTTTGGTCTTTTTGAGTTTTCGAACTCTCCCTTTGATCAACAAGTCAGTGATCCTAATGAGTTTGATTTTTATTATGAATTTTTCAACTCCTGTGATACTGAGTTTGTTCCTGCAGACTCTATCTTCCTTGTTCATTTTTTCTTTCCTTCTGAGGTTGATCTTAGTGATTATAAACCCTCAAGCCTTGGTGCTATAAAATCTTCTTCAGTTGATTCTACCTTGACTTTCCCTTTTGTAGAAGATAGCAAAGTCGCATGTGTTTCTACCAAAGTGACTCGCATCAGAATTTTTCTTCTGAATATGATATTGATGTTGTTGTTTCTTATAATCAGGATTCTTAGTTGGATTCGCAACTGTTTATTGGCCTTGTCTAGTTGTTCAAGATATAACTTCATTTTCATGTGCCCTGCTCACGCTTATGATCCTAATTCCGGATTCCACACTTTTAGTTCATTGTATAAGCCCTCATCTTTGTTCTCATTGTCGCTAAACCTTGTATCATTTTGCCTTTGCAACTTGACACCCTTTACCTTGAGGAGACATTCCTCGAGTGTCTTTATCCTGCTCATGTTCCTTTCATTATGCATAGGATTGTTCCTTGTGCTTGGAACTAGCTTCGCTTGCCTCTAACACTCGTCTCCTCGCATTTAGAGCATTCTTTTTGCTCTCCTTCGAGCTCGTTAAAAACAGTAAGGAAGCCGTGAGTTGATTTTTCCAGACTCGTTAAAACTTCACGGGAAAGATATGGAGTTTATTTATGCCCAGTTCTAACTCCTCAAAATATACTTGATTGCCAAGTAAACTTTACGTTCAGGCTCGTTAATAATATGTGAATGGGCATCCACATTGGTGGTAGGTTATCACTTTTTTGGACAATGTAGAATAATACAAAAAAGGAACACTCTCTTTTCTTCGAAATTGAGAAGAGTATTCTCAGGCATAGGTTTATCACTTTTCTAGACCCGAGGGACTAAATTTATGGAAAAGGACTGCCCAATATGAGCTTAGTTTTCTCTTTTTCATGCTCTGGACCTAAACATGAAAAAGATCCCGAGTGTACTTTATGTCTTTGTCATGCTCACTAAAACCTAAAGAAAAAAGCATCGAGTTTACTGTTGTAAGCCCCATTTCTCATAATCAAATGGATCTTTCTGAGTGATCTTGCCTTCCTTCACACTCGTAAAACTCAGGCTATATGCTCCTTTTGAAGGAGCGTTGGGTAGGTGGTAATTTAACCTTTTTTGGACCTCCCCGACTAAATACAAAAAAGGTGCGCCTTACTTCTTTGGAAGCTAAAAGAGTTCTTCTGTGGTTTTTTTTATACTTTTCCGGCCTCAGGAGACTAAATTGGATGAAAACGTCCCCTCCTGGAGTCTTCTTTGGAGTTTTTAGACTCTCTAAACTATGAAAACATTGTCGAGTATTCACTAATTTGGGCTTGTAAAATCCATGAATAAGTTCTTTATCAAGATTTATTTTGTCTCTTCTTCGAGCTTTCCAAAAATGAAGAAGGTCTTGAGTTTGATTTCTTGGACTCGTTAAACCTTTACAAGAAAGGGGGGAATGGAATTTCATTCACATGTATTTTACATCATGGAAGCAAGTCCTGATTCCTTGAACAAAGCACCAGTTTTGAGTCTATCAACAGTTGGGTCCTAGTTTTTTACCTTATCCCAATTCAGATTTTCTTAATCCTTTAGTTGGTTTCTTTTCCAATTATATGGGGAATCTGTCAATGTCTCCTACATTGCAGATTAGTGTCGCTGGTTCTTTCGTGTCAAAAGCTGCTTAAGTCACTTTTTGTGTCATGCTCACTATTCAAGGATTAAACATTTGTCGGCCATTCTACAGTTTCCTTGACCTTTTGTGTCGTCCATTCCTTATTTTTAGTTCATTACATCATGTCTTCAATGGTCCTTGTCATGAAATTATTTACCAGTTCCAGATCCAATTAGTCTCTGACTTACCTCGTGTTGGATGATTAAGGATGCATTAATTCCTTCCTTCCAACAGATCTCTTCCTATTGACTACAACGCATCTTTCTCTGGGAATGAGATTTAGAGTTTATGACAGTACCTTGGGTATTGCAATCATCAGTGGCAATTTCCCTCACTATTGGGTAGTGGGAATACCTTAATGTCTCATACTCGATGGATTCTTCAAGTGTTCGACTTCAAGTCTTTGTATTCACACTTGTTAGAATGTACTAGGTACCTTGGGTACCATTTTCATTAATGGTGGTCTCCCTCATGTTTATTAATAGTTCTCATCATTGACCGGCAATCAAATGGCTTCCTCCATGTTTGACTTCAGCTCCTTTATTCACATGGTTAGGATTCATACCTTTTTAGGTAGTTTGGATTGAATACCTTGGGCCGACAGTAGCATCATCATCATTTTTCTATTTCTTGAGTTGTGCAAGACCTTGTCACATTTCATATGACATTTTGCTGAGACATAGATCCACCTTGTATTTTTGTGGCTATGATCAATTGTTGAGCATGGATCCACCTTGTTCATTTGTGGCCATGACTCCTTTAGATTTGATATGGTGCCTTTTTCATATTGAGCGACCATGATAGTTTCATCAGTTATACATATATTGGATTCCCCTGTATCTTTATGGAGATGATTTGTATATGGACTTGTACGTCCCAGAGATCAGTTTTTTCTAACATCTATCTCTCTTTTAGGTACCTTTGTTCGATCCTTTTGATCTTGGATTCTCTACTCTCTCCATACTCAGTTGTTTCCTTTATAATTTATTTCAGCTATCATCTTCCCCTCTAACCTCATACATTAAGGGGCATCTATTATAGCTCAAAATGACACAACTCTACTTATGACCACTTTCCCATGATTCCATCGCATGTCGACACTTCCATGATGACACTTCATGAAAGTCACAAAAAAACACCTATATTGTAGGACCCATATCTATAATTTTGTAACACCATTTTACCTCTTCTATACACTGTTGAAAAGGTATTTACGTTAACTAAAATTTTCTAGAAGAAACAAAAGTCTGAAAATTCCTATAAGTACCCTAAAAATGATATTTTTGATGTATATGTGAGTTTCCTTAAGGAAACCCGCATATTGTACATGAATTTTTATATATAATACTCGTGTATGCCCTAAATACGTGACTATTTATATTGAAACCCGCATGTACCTCCTACATACGTGACTTATGTCTCTGCAACCCATGTATTCATGTCAAAAATATGTTTTTTGAAGTTTGGGTAGTTTGGTTTGTTATGCAACTGACTCCTTTAGTTGTAACTAATTTGTCTTTGACCCTATCTCTTCATAAGCATACAAATAGAGGTAGGGAGTTCCATGCGAGGGGACTTGTATCTTTGCATTGTTATGCTAGAGGAATTGGGACTCTCTTTGCCCACACATTTTCCCTAGAACTTATCTCCTTGTGTTGCAGAGCTTAGAGGTTGAGTTCCTTGGAGAAGAGAAGCATCAGAACCAGATCAAGGTTTTTTGAAGTGCCTAACTTTAAGAGAAGGTAGATTTGTACTTTGTTTCATGATTAATAAATATGTGATGTCCTTCTTCCCAAATAATTGTTCAATGTGTGATTGAATATTTTTTTATGATCATATGATAATGTTAGTCAGATCATTATTTCATGTTTATTTGATTATCATTGTTTTATATGTAGTCATATTGGTTTGAGGAAGGTATAATTTGTTTTGCAGGTCCCTTGGAGCAAGAGGAACAAGAGGAGAAAGAGGAGGATTGAAGGGCTTCTTGGATCAACCTTCATTTGGCTAAGGTATGAACCATTCTAATATCTGAAACTTGCATATATATACTTGTAGAACCATTTGCATCTCTCTTTCAACCCCAGTACGTTGATGGCCTCTTTAACCCTAGCCATAGGAAACTTTCCTTTACAACAGTCACCTCACAAGAAAAAACTTGAGGATGATTATCAATACCCCATAAAAAGAAGTGGATAAGCTTCATACAATCTAGAATCTGGAAAATATTTAAATATGAAGGATGTGGTATATGTTCCAGGATTAAAGAAGAATATTCTCTCCATCTCTGCACTAGATGCAAAGGGAGTGAGAGTTTCATTTTTTGATGGCCAATGTGTCCTAAAGGAAAGGAAATATATGATGCGAAAGTGATTGGAGAATAAGACAGAGGCCTATTTAAACTAAAGGGACAACCTGGACAAGAATTGGTTCATGATTCAATAGAACCATGTGAACTATGGCATCAAAGGCTTACACATGTGTATTACAGAGCACTACCGATTGCAAGAAAAGAAATCTCATGACTTCCATAAATCCAAGAAAAGCATGAAGGCATTTGCAAAGGATGTGCTCAAATAAATAATGAAAAGAATACATTTCCCAGCAATGAAATTAAAGCTAAATGAATATTGGATATAGTACACTCAGATGTATGTCAATCCATGTCTTCCATCTCACTAAGCATGTATGTGTACTATGTTTCCTTTATTGATTTTTTCTCAAGTAAGACTTGGATATATTTCTTGAAAGGGAAAAATAAAGTATTCAATAAGTTCAAGGAATTTAAAGCCTTGGTCAAGAACCACACTAGAAAGGAGCTAATAAAATATGTAGAAAGGTATGGATCTCCAGAAAAGATGCATAGAGAAAGGAAAAGACCAAAACCTTACAATAGTTATGTGGCCCTGTTGTGTGACATCATTGACAAGGAACCTTTAGGATATCATGATCGAGGAGTGTCAATTGATTATGAATAATGATTTCTAGGAGATAGTTCCAATACCATAAAGGAATTTTGTCATGGCTTTGAAGTGGATCTACAAGATCAAGCATGTCGCAGATGGTAGCATCAAGAAACACAAGGAAAGATTCATGGCACGAGGTTTCTCGTAGAAGGAAGGCATAGACTACGAGGATATATTTGCACCCATAGCAAGGTATGCTTCCATTAGATATATACTTTCATTTGTTGCAGTTATGAGATGGAAGATACACCATATGGATGTCAAGACAACATTCTTGAATAGTGTAGTCTAGGAGGAAGTGTACTTAGAACAACCATTGATATTTGAGACATGTGACATGCAAACTCATGTGTGAAAATTGAAGAAGGCCTTGGATGGATTGAAAAAGGCACCCAAGACATGGTACAGTAGGATGGATAACTTCTTGATGAGCCTAGGATTTACTAAGAATAAATTGGATTCCAACCTTTACTTCAACGTTGAAGGTGGAATACCAGTGATGCTCATGTTATATGTTGATGACATGTTCCTTATAGGAGAAGACGAACTCATTGAAGAGGCAAAGAGGAGAATTTATACTAAGTTCGATATGAAATGCCTAGGGATGATGCACTACTTATTAGTCATGGAGGTGTGGCAGAGTGTAGATAGGATTTTCCTTGGCCAAGGAAAGTATGTAGTGTATATTTTGAAGAGATTTGAAATGTTGGACTGCAAGGTGATAGCCACACCTATGGCATCGAACTTGAAGCTTCTGTGTGATGCTTCATTAGAGTTGGTTGATGCCACAATGTATTTTCATATGATTGGCTCATTGATGTACCTAACAAATACAATACCATACATATGCTTTTCTGTAAAGAACTTGAGCCAGTCCCTAACGGATCCAAGACAAGTTCACCTAGTTGTTGCAAAGCATGTACTAAGGTACCTAAAGGGTACAATGGATTGTGGGCTCAAGTATAATGTAAATTAGAAGATTAAACTACACAGTTAAGTTGATTCAGATTGGGCAGGTAGCACCACTGATAGGAAGAGCACTTTGGGTTGTTGTTTCATTTTGGGATCTGGCAGGATCTCTTGGTTTAGCAAAAAGCAGTCCTGCATGGTGCTAAGTGCAGCTGATGCAGAGTATGTTGCCTCTTTCTCGACTATTTTTTAGTCAGTATGGATATGGAAGCTACTATATAATTTATTTGATCTCCAGTT
The DNA here is from genome assembly GCA_001517045.1 of Pseudotsuga menziesii. Taxonomy (NCBI): domain Eukaryota; kingdom Viridiplantae; phylum Streptophyta; class Pinopsida; order Pinales; family Pinaceae; genus Pseudotsuga; species Pseudotsuga menziesii. The sequence continues at coordinate 32,279 of LPNX010163409.1, read as the reverse complement.
ATAAGCAACTTGTATATTTTGTGACAATCAAAGTTGAGTGAAGCTATCGGAGAACCAGGTGTTACATGACAAGTCGAACCACATAGAGATCAAGTTCCACTATATCAAGGATATGGAGCAAAGAGGAGTAGTAAATATCTAGTACATGGAAACATATGATTATATAGTCAATGTATTGACCAAGCCTCTAGCCAAAGTGAAGTTCGAGTACTTCATAGAAATACTTGGTGTGATCCAAAATGAGACCCCTAGAGAGAGAGAGTGATGAATTTTAGTATAGTCAAAGATACAAGTTGTCTTGGTGACATAATCAATCATGTAGTTTGTCCTCGTATGTAATCAATCTTAGTGAATCTTATAGGTTATCCTTGGACATAATCAATCTTGATGTGATCCTATGCTACTGATGACAAGAAACCAAAAGACACAGATGCATGAGATATCACATGGGAAATGAGACAGGTTGTATGAGAAGAAAATATCATGGCGTAGTATGCAAGTTGCTCATATGTAATCATTCTTGTAGGTTTTCCTTGGATGTAATCAGTCCTGGTGAATATCATAGGTTATCCTTGGACGTAATCAGTCCTAGCACATGGTTATCCGAAGTGTAAAATATCTTGGCATGGTACGCAGGTTGTTCCGATGTAATAAGTCATGTGGGTTTTTCGTAGTGTAAAAAGGGTCCTAGCATGGTACTCATATTTCCCTGATGTAATAAGTCATGGAAGGTTTTCTGAATAGAAAAGATCATGTATGCAAGTTGTTCGGATGTAATAAGTCCTTAAGGTTGACCTGGAACATAAAAGTCCTGGTGTGGTATGCAGGTTGTTTGTTCATAATCAATCCTTGTATGTGTTTGTTCCCATGTGGTCACAAGGCACTTGGTGTGCACATGGGAAGTTATCCTATGTTGGTAGAACACAATTTGATCATAGAGAGACGTAATGCACTTGGTGTGCTCCTAGGTGATTCTCATATAGTGGAAGTTGTAGGTTGTCTTGATGACATGAAATATCCTGGAATACTCCTATGTTGGTAGAACATAGGTGGTTTGCATCTGGGTTGTGCTCTAAGTACTCAGTTTGTTTTGTTTTTTTTTTTGTTTTATGCAAGATAAATGGATGATCTGGATATGACGATATGATGGTAGGAGACGTAGTTTATTGCAACGGAAATGTAAAGAATGGTTATGGGTTGTACCTATGCGATATCTTTCTTGTGGATATGATGAAGACCTGGATGAGGACTAGTCGTACAACCAACATTAAAAAGGGTGGTTGTGTAGAAACTTCCTAAGACAAATAGATGCGACAAATTGGACAATATTATAACTATAGAAGTAGATATGATGATGATTCCATAATGAATACTTGACTATATGTTTTGATGACTATGGAGAGAGAGAATATCGTCCTAGTTAAGAGGGAGTCTTGATGTATTTGTAACTTAGGAATATATTCTGATGTATATTATCAATATATGGTGTTGTGCCCCCATCAGAGATGTGATTTCCTCCTTTTGGGATGTCATTATTGTGTATGGACCTTGAGGTACAACCTCTGTTGTAAGTCAGGGAAATATTCCCCAGTATAACATCGTGTAATTTATTTTTGGAGTCCCTCTAGGATAATTTGGCCCTGTTAGGGTAAGAGGTCGACCCCAATCATGTATTAGGTCAGTCACTTGAAGAGTATAAATAGGGAGGCACCCTCCCTCATTTATACACACTCACACTCACTCAAGTTCACACGAGGAGAGATAGAGAGAGAGAGACAAGGAGGAGATATAGATAGTTTTAGAATACTTCTTCTTATTGGGTTTGTTCATATTATGATACAGTCTTTGTGATAGAATGATTCTGAGGAATTTTATGGGGTTTTCTCCGTTATGGTTTCCCTGGTGAAAAATATTTATGTCTTGTGTATATGCTCTATCTTCTGTATCTTTTTGTACTTACTATTATTTCATATAAATATCCTAATCAAGATAATTAGATTAGAAAGACTAACAATTTCAAAGAAACACTAGAGAATATATATCATATGGAATATTGTCATAGCCTTGTCAAGTGCATAATTAACAAGCTTATTCAATCATACAATGAAGGTAGTGAATGGTTGCATGCCTTTTAGTCATTGTGAACACTATACACATTGTTTTCACTCATCAAACATTACCTATTGCACCTTCCTTGAATTGGTTCCAAGTTTTCACCACATAATTATCTCCCACACTGAAGATATGCGGCCTCCATTAACTCGTTGGTGTTAACTTCCTCTAACTGAATGCAACTGAACTGAACTAATTGGAACTGAACTGAACTGAATGTAATTGAATGTAACTGAACATACATGAATGTGAATTGATTAATGAATTGTTTGACCATTAGTTAGGATTTTAACTGAATGTCTTTAGTGATCATAATCAGTTCCATACACAACAACCACTTCACATAAATTAAGGAATATATCCTGTAATTAACTGAAACTTGTTTTCCACAACTTTAAACTTAATTGATGTATTTGCAATTCAATTTCATTGGAGGTATGACATAGGATATTTGAATACTTACTCTATCTCTGTGCTCATATCTTTTATCATTAATTAATTCTGCATGTTCCATGAGTGTTTAATTGATTAATCATCTTTATCATATCATACTCAGGAGAATTGTTTCCAACCTATGATCATATATATTACCCCGGGTCATATAGTCATATGCTAAAGTAAATCACTCTAGTAGTAGTTAATCCCTAAAGGATACTTATAGCATCTGGTGACCATGACTATCCATACTTCACATAGTATATCTAGTCTTGATACAACACAAGACTCATGAACTTAATACAACATAAGTTATAGACTTGATACAATGCAAGTCTCTAACCTTGAGACAACACAAGTTCATGATCTTAATACAACATAATATCCTTATATTAATACAACATAATATCATAGTGTAGGAATCTCTCATACCCTCAATAACCCAGGTTGATACAACACAAGCTCTTAACTTAATACAACATAAGTTGATGAACTTAATACAATATAAGTTCTGGACTTGATGCAACACAAGTCTCATGAATAGGTTTATGAACTTGATACGGCATAAGTTTTGGACTTGATACGACACAAGTATCATGGAGAATGGCTCCTGATTTTGTGCATTTAACACTCCCTCTCAACGAGGGATGCATTCTCTGCCATACCAAGCTTATCTCAGAAGTGCTTGAACTTCGTCACAAATAGAAGATTTGTCATCACATCTACAATATGCTCAGCAGTAGCTATGTATTGAAGTTTTAAAATACCTTTCTGGACCATGTATTGAATGAAGTGATACTTCATTTCCATGTGCTTCGAATTGTCATGAAACAAAATATTTTTGGAAATATTTATACAACTCTGGTTGTCACACCCGATCACAATAGGCTCTAGGTTTAAACTGAACAATCCTCTAAGTATCTTTCTTAGCCACATTTCTTCTCTACAAGTAGTAATAACAGTGATGTGCTTATCCTTTGTAGTGCTCTGGGCAATTGAACCCTGATTTCTGCTAGACCATTCAATCATAGCAGAACCCAAGCTAAAAAAATACTTGGAAGTGCTCTTCCAATAAACAATGCTTCCACCTCAATTAGAATCAGTATATCCAAGCAATAACACTCCTCCATTAGAGGAATACCCGATTCCATAAGAAATTGTACCGTAGAGGTATCTCAAAATATGCTTACCTGCAAACTAGTGTCTATGTCTAGGATCAATCATAAACTAACTCAAGATGCTAACTGCATAGAAAATGTATGGCTTTGAGTGTATCAGGTACATCAATGAACCAATCAATTGTCTGTATAATGTGGGGTCCACTAGATCCAATCCAGTCTCAATCTCATGGAGTTTACTCAAATTGGAATCCATTGGAGTTTTTATGGATTTGCAATCCACCATGCCAAATCTGTGCAAGATTCCCATACTTCCCTTGAGATGGAAATATCTCATCATTCCTCTACCAAATATAAAGGCCTAGGAAGTAGTGCATAATACGTAATCATTTCATCTCAAACTCTGAGGTAAGCTCTCTTTGACAATCTACAATCAGTATTTCCTATCCAATGAGGAAAATATCATCAACATATAGGACTAGTACCATAGGTTGGTTCTACAATACTATGAAGTACAAGTTTAAATCTCCATCACTCTTCAAGCAACCTAGTTTCTGAATATAATTTCCTATTCTGACATACCAAGATCGAGGATCCTGTTTTAACCCATAAAAGGCTTTCTTCAACTTGCACACATGGGACTCATTCCCATGTATAAAAAAAATCTCAATATGCTCAATGTAAACCTCTTCCTTAACCTCACCATCGAGTAATTAAGTCTTCACATCCATTTGGTGAAGCTTCCAACCCAATACTAATGCAAGTGAAATCATAGATCTAATGGTATTATACCTGGATGTTGTAGAGGAAAGTATTCCTATGGCTAGGGGTTAAGTGGCCACCAACATACTAGGGTTGAAAGAGAGATGAATATAGTTCTGCAAGTGAATGTAAACAAGATTTAGATATCATTTAGGCTCATGCCTTATTCAAATTAAGGTTGATCCAAGTAGCCCTTCAAACCTCTTCTTGTTCCACTTGCTCCAAGAGACCTAAAAAAAAAAATTGGCCTTCCTCAAACCAATTTGACTATATGAAAGGAGATTATGTTCATTGAAACAAGAAACCTTAATCTAATAAAAAACATCATATAATCATAATTAGATATTCTATATACAAGACACATTGATTGGAAGAGGAAGATAATCACATATTTATTGATCATGGAAGAAGTACAAAGACTACCTTCTCCTCGAGCTAGGAACCTCACAAAACCTTGGTCTAGTTCTTCTGCTTCACTTCTCCAAGGAATTAAGCCTCCAAGCTCTGCAACACAAGGAGATTACATCTAGGGAAAAGGTATGGGGGATGAGAGTCCCAATTCCTCCAGCATAACAATGCAAAGGATCAAGTTCCCTCTCATGGACCTCTCTTCCTCTATTTATACATTTATGAAGAAATAGGATCAAAAACAAACTAGTTACAACTAAAGGAGTCAGTTGCATAACCACCAAAACTACCCCAAATTCGAGAAACATTCAGTTTTTTACATTTACTGGACAAATTCGTGGCTTGCAGTGACAATAATCGTGAATTCAAATCCGAAATTGCAGGCTGCAGTAACAAGAGTCGTGAATACGAAGGAATTTGTGGGTTCAACTGCATAAAAGTTGAGAATACAATAGGGTAACCACATGTCAAAATTAGGACAAGTCGCGGAAAAAAAAGTATAATCGCAGGTACCATGAAGGAAAATTCGCACTTACATCCAAAAAAACTCATTTTAGGGTACTTATGGGAATTTTCGAGATTTGGTGTCTTCTAAAAAGTTTCTCCTTACTTAGATACCTTTCCAAGGGTCTAGAGAATATGTAAATTGGAGTTATATAAGTTGATATATGTCTCCTCCAATATAGCTCTTTTTTCAATGACTTTCATGAAGTGTCGTCATGAGAGTGTCGACATGCTACGAAAACATGGGGAAAGTGGTCATAGGAAGAGATGTGTCATTTTGGGCTATAACAAATGCACCCTAATGTATGAGGTTAGATGGGAAGATGATAAATAAAATACATTATAAAAAGGAAACAACTGAGTATGGAGAGAGTAGAGAATCCAAGATCAAAGGCTCAATCAGAGGTATCTAAAAGAGAGATCAATGTTAGAAAAAATCGATCTCTAGGACATACAAGTCCATATACAAATAATCTCCATAAAGATACACGCAGATACAACATATGTATAACTGATGTAACTATCATGGTCACAAAATATGCTAAAAGGCACAATATAAAATCTAAAGGAGTCATGGCCACAAATGAACAAGGTGGATCCATGCTCAATAATCAATCATAGCCACAAGAATACAAGGTGGATCTATGTCTCAACAAATTTCATATGTAGTGTGACAAGGTCTTGTGCAAATCGGGAAATAACAAAATATGATGATGCTACTGTCGACCCAAGGTCTTCAATACAAACCGCTAAAAGGTACAAATCCTAACCATGCAAATAAAGGATATGAAGTCGAACATGGAGGAAATTTTTTGATTACCGACCATTGATGAGGACTGTTAACAAATGCGAGGGAAACCACCACTAATGAAAATGGTCCCAAAGGTACCTAGTACATTCTAACAAGTGTGAATACAAAGTCTTGAAGTCGAACACTTGAAGAATCCATCGAGTAGGAGACATTAAAGTATTCATGCTACCCAATAGTGAGGGAAATTGCCACTGATGACTGCAATCCCCAAGGTACCGTCATAACTCTAAATCTCATTCCCATAGAAATATTTATTGGCGTCGATTGGAAGAGATCCATTGGAAGGAAGGAATTAAGGCATACTTCATCATCCAACATGAGGTAAGTCAGAGACTGATTGGATCAAGAGAGGGTACAAAGTTTTATGACAAGAGCCACCGAAGACATGATGTAATGAATTGATACTAGGGAATGGTCGACACAAAAGGTCAAGGAAACTATAGAATGACCGACAAAGTTTTAATCCTTGAATAGTGAGATCGACACAAAAGTGACTTAGGCATCTTTTTACACAAAGGGACTAATGACATAAATCTGCAATGTAGGAGACATTGACAGATTACCCATATAATTGGAAAAGAATCCAACTGGAGGATTGGAAACTTTGAATCGGGATAAGGTCAAAAACTGAGACCCAATTCTCGATAGAATCAAAAACGATGATTTTTTCAAGGAGACAAGACTTGCTGCCACGATGTAAAAAACATGCAAATGAAATTCCCTTTCCCTCTCTCTTGTAAATGTTTAACGAGTCCAAGAAAGAAAAATCGGGACCTTCTTCATTGATGGTAAGCTCAAAGAAGAGACAGAAGAATGTTTGATAAAGCACTGATTCGTGGATCTTACGAGCCTAAATTAGTGGATGCGCGACAGTGTTTTCATAGATTTGAGAGCCTAAAAACTCCAAATAAAACTCTATGGGGAGTTGTTTTTCGTAAAATTAGTATCCTAAGTCTGAAAACGTATAAAACAGTCCAAAGGATAACTCTCTTAGCTCAGGAGAACTAAGGTTTATATATTTTCATACTTAGTCAACAATGTTCGAAAAAGGGGTAAACTATCTCTAGGACGACGCTTATTCAAAATCAAGAAGAAATACTTTAGTTTTAACGAGTGTGAGGGGAAACAATATCGCTCAAAAAGTTCCATTTATTTATGAGAATGGTACAGTCAACAGTAAACTTGATGCTTTGTTCTAGAGTTTAACGAGCAGGAAAAAGACATAAAGAACACTCATAATATTTTTCATGATTAGATCCAGAGCACGAAAAGGAGAAAACTAAGCTTGACCGGGTTCCTTTTCTGTAAGCTTAGCCCTCTAGGTCCGAAAAAGAGATAAACCTGTGCCTGAAGATACTGTTCTAGATTCCGAATAAAATAGAGTATTCTTTTTTGTAAGTAATCCACATGGTCTGAAAAAGCAATAACCTACCATCGATGTGGATGATTGTTCAATTTACCTTAACGAGTATGAACACACAATTTTACTCGACAATCTAGTCAAATTTAAGGATTCAGACCAAGACTTAAAGATAACTCCATATATTTCCCATAAAGTTTTAACGAGCCTAGAAAATTCAAATCATGTCCTTCTTACAATTTTTAACGAGATCGAAGGAGAGCAGAAAGAATGCTCTAAATGTGAGGAGACGAGTATCACAGGAAGGAGAAACTAGTTCCAAGTGCAAGGAACAACCCTAAGCATAATGAAAGGAACTTGAGCAAGATAAAGACACTTGGGAAATGTCTCCTCAAGGTAAAAGGTGGCAAGTTGCAAAGGAAAAATGTTACAAGGCTAAGCGATGATGAGAGCAGAGATGAGGTCTTATACAACGAGCTAAAAGTGTGGAATCCGACATCAGGCTCAAAAGCACGAGTAGGGTACATGCAAATGCAGTTACAGCTTGAAAAATAAAATGAGACCAGTAAATAGTTGTGAATCCAACTAAAAATCCTGCCTCCAAGAAACAACAACATCGAGATCATATTCACAAGAAAATATCTGACGCATGTCACATTGGCAGAAACACATGCAACTTTTCTATCTTCTACAAAAGGCGTAGTCAAGGAAGAATCGACCAAAGAATATTCTATAGTTCCAAGGATAGAGGGTTTACAATCAGTAGAATCAACCTCATAAGGAAAGAAAAAATCAACAGGGGAGATAGAGTCTATAGGAACAAACTCAGTATCACAGGAGTTGATAAATATATAAGAACAATCAAACTCATCAGGATCATTGACTTGTTGTTCAAAGGGATATTCAAAAGACTCAACAATACCAACATAAGGAGATCAGCCAATGGAAAGATCAATATTATTAAGAAAGTTAGGGTAAGACTTAGTCACAACTGAACCAACATCCATAGGATGGTTAAACTATATCATAGATTCTAGAAAGACTTCATCAGATGGAAGTATACCATCCCAGATAGGAAACATGTCTAAACATTTAAATGGATAAATAGAGTGGATAGTAGGCTCCACGGTCTGTATAGGATGGATGACCTAGTCAACTGCTAGGACCGACTCCCAAGAAGGTAATCATGAACACAGAGGATTCTTCTTAGTAGGAACTAGACGTGAGGGATATGAGGCCACATAGCTCACCCATGGCAAGGTAGTGTCTACCGAGACACTAGGAATCAATAAAGGAAAGACCCAATCTCTAGTTGGGTCAAGAGAGGGATCAAGAAAATTCAACTAATTGATAGTGACAATGTCTCCATCATGTTTAAAGTACATTACACAAAATAACGTTGACACCACATCCTGCATGGCATAAACATAATCTTGCCCAAGGATCATATTGACATCTAAGGGGTCTTCTATCACCATGAAATTAACTAATATGATCTTCCCACCCAAAGTAATCAATGTTTGAGAAAGAATTCCCAAGGCTGTACTAGTTCTTCTATCGAAATCCAGTAACTAACTATCAGCTAACATAAGGCTGGGAGATCACATACCTCGCCAAGCATGTGCAGATAAAATACTAACTGAGGATCCTTCATCAACAATACAACTAGTAATTGTGTAATGTCCAACTTTGACCTTTATCTGGAAAGGTGCAACAGAAGGAAGGTATGGCTCAACTAGGCTATCCTAATCAAAGGAATAAATCCGAGATCTTGGTGGGGGTTCATCTGAAGCAAGGTCAGCTCCCCCTATCTAGAAGGTTCTAAACTAGTAGTGAATAAAATATGAATAACAGATGATTCACTCTCCAAAGGAAGAGTGGGATTGATCAAATATGGAATCGACTTGATCGCTTGATGGAAATCACTCTCTGAAGGGAGAGTGGAATTGACCAAAGATTGCATCAGTTAAATCTCTTGGTAAATATCACTCTCCAAAGGGAGAGTGGGATAGACCAAAGCTAACATTGGTTAGACCACTTGTTCAACCAAAGGTTGAGTAGGTTGTTGAGAAACTTCATGTTGCTCAAGAATGAGATGACCTTGGAACCATACCCTTCATACCTCCATGAAAGTGGGGCTTTGATGAGTAAGGTGTTCTCCCTCACAAATCCTACAAGGGAACTTGAGCTTGTGTTTCGAGCGATTAGTTTTATCAAAATTGTCAACATGACTAGAAGTGGTTGAATATTTCCCCCCAGCATGACCATGAGAGGTTGGGAGACTACCCCAGTATGACCATCAAAGTCTGAGTGACTTCCCCCAGCATAACCACCAGATTCTGGGTGACTAGGTCCAACATGACCTATAAAGTTTTGAAGGGTTCCACTAGCATGACCCACAGAGGCTAAGTGGTTAGGATCAACATACTTCCCATAAGTTGAGTGTGTGCCCCCAGCATGACCACCAGAGGCTGGGTGGATGGATCCATCATGACCTACAGAGGTTGGAGAAGGTTTCCCAGCATGACCTGCAGAGGTTGGAGAAGGTTTCCCAGCATGACCTGCAGAGGCTGGGTAATTGGATCCAACATGACATACTAAGGTTGGATGGGGAGGTTCAACTTGACCTGCAGAGGTTAAATGGGTTCCCTCAACATGAACTACAGAGGCTGAGTGACTGGGTTCGACATGACCTACAGAGGTTGGAAGGTTCCCACCATCATGACCTCCAGAGGTTGGATTTCGAATATCAACTTGAATTTCAAAGGCTAAATGGGTGCCCCTTTATTTCGAGTCTTATTTATATTCTTCCTTCTTTTAATCCTTTTATATTTTCAGTTACTAGTATCATAAATTTCATCGCATGAGGTAGAAGGAGGAGGAGAGGATTCTACAGGAGAATGGGAGGCTTTGTTTTGATGCCCTTGATATAAGGTTCTTACTTGAGAAGCATCATGAACATTTAGGATAGTCGGAATGGGAAAAAACCACACCGGTAGCCCTAGGGTGAATCTAGGTAGATTCAAGGTGGCCATCAAAGGAACACCAACATTCCTTGTGAGAGGAATAGTAGAAGGAGTCCCTAGCAAGGGGGTCTCCAAGTTGGTGTTCACGGGGGTTTTATCCATAGTTTCAAACAAGAAGAAAAATTCTGAGGTTGACAGGAGACAAATAGTACAAACAAAACAACACTAGCAGAAAATACCTAAGTATCAAATAGGAAAACAGAGGTACATTCCAAAGGAAATTCTGGGATGATGAGGGCCCATATCTAGCCGATGAAGGTTAGAGAGTAGTTACTTGGCATCTCATGAAGAGGTTTATGGGTACAAGTGCTAGAATCACCCAACTAACCTCCTAAATTGTTAACCGAGGTTGTCTTCCAAGTCTACCCTATGATCAATGGAAATATCCTTCCACTGCCACCTGTGTAAGATCCTAGCAGACAAGATACTAAGTTTACCAAAATTGTGGAGAAATCCTGGCGAAACAGTCGTCACTCCAACCGATGCACATCAGTAGGGTAGCTAAGCCTGAAACCTAAATAGTACCAGGCACCACATGGGGCTGGAAGGAGGTACTGAGTAAGTTCCCAAACGTGCAACATCTCTGGTGTATTCTTTATTGAGAAGACGAGGGCTATCTCCAACAACTCAGTATCACACGACCTCGTGCTTGACTCCTGTGTGAGAGGATATTTCTGGTGTCTTTCTCAATGAAGTTCGATTTACTAAAATATAGGCCACTATTTTTAAGTTTGAAGTTTTGGGAAGTTACGATATCCCTAACCCAAAACACTAGCCTAGACTAGTGTGTATCGTCCCTAGAAACAAACAGTTACTAATAGATTTTAGATATTAAGTGTTCATTTTAAAGGGATGTTGATTACTAAAAGGGTGGCGAAGGTGAAACCAATGGTGTTTTGACTCAATGTTGAAACAAGATTACTAAGCAAAAGAGAAATTGAAATTAAAAAATAAAAAAACTACTTCTCTTTCTTTTTCAAACAAAAACTTGAAAGCCACTAAAGAAAAACTTCTTTTTTTTTAGAAAAATGGCATGCAATTCATTTAAGATAAAAACCCTAATATGCATGCATATAAAACAAACATATGTTCTTTTTACTTTTATTTTATGAATGCAAAATAAAAAAACCTACAAACTTGTGTATGAAGATAACAAGAACATAGAAAAAGGACTCCCACTATACAACCACCCAAAAAAAGACTCTAGACTACCCTAAAGTCGATATAAAACATACTTGGAAGAGAGGCTTGGATAAGAGATAAGACCACTACTTCGCCATGGTGAATTTAACCAATAAGAAAAGAAGGAAACAAATACCAATAAGCTTCTGAATTCAGACAAATATCACTAACAGAGGCTGACCAGAATGTGCCAAAAGTCATGCCAAGCAAAGGGGTTTGGGGGAAAGAGAAAAGAGAAAACCCTAATGCTATAAAATGACTTACAAACCTAGATAAATATCACCTAACATATATGAAACTCACTCCCTAGAGTCATACACTTGTATAGGACCTTAAAATACCTCCCAAACAACCCTCAAACAACAAAAAGGACACAAAAAGGGGGAAAATTGTTTCAAGGGATTTTGTGGGTTGCTATACTGTTGAGGCATGAATGGCTCATAGGTTGACAGTGTACAGGGTCATGGTTACATAAGGAAGTCACAACTATTGAGTCCAGGACCTCCGAATAAGTGGGAAAAGTCCCCAAAAAGGTCAAAACTGCACTAGGAAGGAAGGGGAGGTGTACTATCAGGATCATATGGTGTCCCTAAGTTGTAAGAAGGACTTGAACCCTTACAAAATACTGGAAAGAATTAAAAGAAACACCAAATAGAGAAGGCTCTCTCCAATGGATTCTCCAGTTCTGTTGTAGAGGAAAGTATTCCTATGGCTGGGGGTTAAGAGGCCATTAACATACTAGGGTTGAAAGAGATATGCATATAGTCCTGCAAGTGAAAGTAAACAAGATTCATAGATCATATAGGTTCATACCTTATTCAAATGAAGAATGATCCAAGTATCCATTCAATCATCTTCTTGTTCCTCTTTCTCCAAGATACCTACAAAACAAACTTGACCTTCCTCAAACCAATTTGACTATATGAAAGGAGATTATGTTCAATGAAACATGAAACCCTAATATGATCAATAACATCATATAATCATAAACAAAGATTCAATATACAAGACACATTGATTGGAATAGGAATAGAATCACATCTTTATCAATCATGGAATAAGTACAAATATTACCTTCTCCTTGAGCTAGACGCCTCACAAAACCTTTGATATGGTTCTTCTGCTTCTCTTCTCCAAGGAACATGACCTCCAAGATTTGCAACATAAGGAGATGACATTTAGGGAAAAGGTAGAGGGGATAAGAGTCCCAATTCCTCCAGCATAAAAATGCAAAGGTTCAAGTCCCCTCTCATGACACTCTCTCCCTTTATTTATATGTTTCTGAAGAGATAGGGTTGAAGACAAAGTAGTTCCAACCGAAGGAGTCAGTTTCATTTTAATACCTTAGTTTTGACCCCAAGGGGGAAGGGAATGTGTGCCCTGGTTTTGACCCCATGGTATTGAATTGTACATGATGTATATATTATTGAGATCATGGGATGGAGCTCAAGACCAAATCCTTGTAATTGATCCGGTATTTTGTGTGAGGGTGATCAAGGTTGATGCTTGTGGTTCATTGTGCTAGTCAAGAACAACATGTTTTTGAATATCATGTGAATGTACAAATTAATAAAATACCACAGATAGCTATGGGACTACAACGTGAAAGAGATGGTAGCATGCTTCCACAAGGGATAGGGTGGGGAGTTAGTCAAACCCCCTGAGCCAATAGGGTGAGACCAAATGTCAATGGGGAAACTCATGAACCCTCAGCTGCCTTTTGTCCTCTATCCTCAATCATTAATTTATTCCACAAGTTGGATGAGGCAGTCAATGCCTTTGGAAGAGTAAGGCATGGCAGTCTGATTGCTTGACATAGAAATCCTGCAAGTCTGCATTCCAGGGAAGCCGCGTTCTTGCTTATGTAGCAAGGAAGCATGTGATGCGTGCCAGTCCATCCTTTCTCACATACGCAAAAAAAATTTGTTTTTCCTGATCATCGTGGTTGTTCATTATTCCCGACCATTCTACCCTTCTATCGTTCTATACCATTCAATCATTCCGATCAATTTGTTCATGTGCATTGTTGGTGGTTCACTACCTTGAGTCATGGAAGAAGGGTTCTGATGTGTTTATGTTGAGTGATTGGGTAGTGGAGGTCTCTTTATTTTATGAGAGTGTGGTCCTTCGTAGTTTCCCGATTTCCCTAGAGACGCGCATTTTGGTGGTTTGACCATATTGATTCACAGTAGTGTGGTTCTGTAGTGTTTTCCTGAGTGACATTGTGGTATGAGACCCTGTTCTCTCTGTGTTACAGAGTAGAGCCTATGTGGCTGTGTTTTCCTTGTGGATTGTTGTGATGTGCATCCCTGTTTTGGTTTTAAATACTTAGGAGTGGAAGATGCCTAGAATCGGTTGATAACCATAGTGAATAGAGGAACCTCACAGACAGATTAAGAGGGGTTGGAAAATCCTTTAATGCACACCGTGAAGAGCACTCAAAGGGAAGGTATGGCCTAAGGGATCTGTGTATCAGTGAAGGGAATACTTCCTTGTGTTGGGTGTGTAGGTATTGTGAAGTGCCAAGCTAGATAGATCTAGTGTAGGTGTCCATATATCTATGGTTGAGCTCACTAGCTAGCAATTCTACCTTTCCATTTCCTTAGCATCCTGAGAAACCCAACTGTAGGTTGGTTGGCTGTGTCTTGTTGTGTATTTGTCCTTGTGTGTAATCCTTGGCTAGATAGTTTGAGAAACCCAACTGTAGGTTGGTTTGATTGTGTTTTGATGTGTTTTGGATATGTGTGAGCCAGTTGTTCCCTAGTTCCTTGTGGAAATCATGCCCATCTTGGGGGTGGCAGTGTGTTGAGATATTAATGAACACATTGGCCTATGGTTGGGTAGAACGTTGCAGTTACAAAACTAGCTGTGGGACAGCTTGATCATTAAGATAAGTATCTTTGTTATGCTTTTCTATGCCATGTATTTTCTTATGATTTATTATGATCGTGTGGAATTCTTATTGATGGTTAAGTAGAATTTTACTTCTAATATGTTTTCATGCATTTCACTTCTATATATGCTTTGTGTTTTTGCAATGCATTTTCCTAAGTTCATGGAGGCTAGGATCATGTTACTGAGTCAGAAGGCATCACACAGAATGTTTCTACCGCTTGGAATCTGTCTGAGGGAGGTGAAAGGTGGAAGGCAGAAAACGAAATTGAAAACAAGGAAGAAAGTGTGTTTTTCGATTTTTGAAGTCCGAGGAAGGAAAGAGAAAGTCATAAGCGTAGAAAATTTATAAGGAAAAAAGATAACTTTTCGATTTTCGAAGTCCAAGGTCGGAAAGAGGAA
Organism: Pseudotsuga menziesii; assembly: GCA_001517045.1. Lineage (NCBI taxonomy): Eukaryota > Viridiplantae > Streptophyta > Pinopsida > Pinales > Pinaceae > Pseudotsuga > Pseudotsuga menziesii. Next base: position 17,267 of record LPNX010163409.1, on the reverse strand, counting down.
TTCAGAAGTGCAGAAAAAGACTAATGTTGTTTGTTTGTTTTTTTTTCAAGTTCTGTAGCGGAAGGTGAAAGGCATAATTTGGAAGGCGGAAAGTGGATAAAGGATTATGCCATTCTTTATGTTTCTGATTTTCAAGTTATGAGGTCGAAAGGGCAGAAAGCAAAAGGCAGAAGGCAGAAGGCGGAAGGAAAAAGAGTTGTTAAGTATTTCCCCTATTTGTTATGTTTCCAATTTCCGAGTTCTGAGGTTGGAAAGGGAAAAAGAAGAAGGTGGAAGGTGAAAGAGTCATTAAGTGTTTCTGTCACCCATTATGTTTCCGATTTCCAATTTACAAGGTCAGAAGGGTGGAAATTGGAAGTGCAGAAGGGGTAAGGCGGAAGGTTGACAATTCACTTCATTGATGCTTTGAGTTTCCAACTCCTGAGTTTCGAGGTTGGAAAGGTGGAAAGCAGAAGTGTGAAAGGCAGAAGATGAAGTGTGGAAAGGACAAGTCCAATGTGGAAATGATCATTCTAGTTGTAGAATGGATCTGTCAAGGGAGGGATGACTGTCACAGTAGTTTCTAAGCCTGAGAATGAAGGTTGAAGTGTGTGTTAATGTCCATTCCATGTGTTTTGAAGGAGAACAAGGGTTCATGAAGTAAAAATTTTAATTTATATGCATTATGGGGTATGGGGATGTTACATTGTGGTATCATAGATGCGGGTTGTAGCGTTGGGACTCAATGGTCCAGAATGAGTAGTTGACAGAGATAGGAATATCCTATGATACCAACATTATAGTACACTACATTGTGGTATCTGAGATAATGGTTGAAACATTGGGCATAGATGGGCCAGGTGACAGTAAGTAAATGGTTTTTAGTTCTGAAATTTCTATGCAACTAACAATTATGTTTATTAAAACATTTTTGCAGAGTTATAGTGCTGATTGGAAGAGTTGGTTTTTGTCTCAGCCATGAGAACCTACAGCATGAATGATGCATAGAATCCCTATGAGCACGAGGAAGATGCTATGGGAGAAAGTGTCCAAGTTGGAAATGCTGAGAAAGAGTCTAATGGAAGGAGATATCAAGATACTCCCCTAGATTTTGTAGCCACCATGAGAAGCCTCAGGGTGGAAATGAAAATATAAAAAGAAGATAATGAGAGAATGATTAAAGCTTAGGAAGAGTAGAATCAGCTGAATGTAGCCATGTTGCAAAGTTTGACATACATCTAGAGGCAGATGAACTCTGATCATCGGGAGGTAAATACATAAGGAAGTAGGAGTGGTTCCAGAGGAAGAAAGAGGCCTTCTAGTGGATCATCTAACATTGAAAGATCCACTGGGGGCTTAGTTTCTTCTTCTCACAGGAATAATAAAAAGAGGTGCTACTAAAAAAATTCACGTGATGAATTCAAGAAGGCTAAGCCTCCTACATTTGACGGTGAGGTAAAGAATGTTCAAGAAGCTAAATCTTGGTTTCTTGGGATGAGAAAATATTTCCAAGTCCAAGACTACTCTGGAAATATGAAGGTTAGGTTATCCATCTTTAATTTGACTGGAATATAATCCATATGGTAGGTTTACTTCAGGAAAGTAAAGAATATCCGTGAAAGCAAGATTGTGTGGAAGCAGTTCTAGAAGTATTTCAGGAAGAAGTACCTCTCTGATAGGTACTATGATGATAATATTAAAGAAATCCATGAGCTGATATTGGGGGAGCTAACCCTAGAAGAGTATGAAAATAAGTTCTTGGAACTGTTAAGGTATGTCAGGTATATCCGGGATGATAAAGTGAAAATCCAACATTTTTTGAGTGGGATACCTCAATCTTACAAAGATAGGATTGATTTTGATGATCCTAGCACTTTAGAAGAGGCTATCAGGAAGTTTAATTATTTCTATGAGAAAAGAAAATGCGAACTTGATTACCATAAGGCATGGGAGGACAAAAAGAATGAGAAGTCTAACCAAAGGAAGAAAGGTTTCAAACCTTCTCACTTCCGAAATTAGCAAAGGAAGCTATCACAAGATGTGAACCAACCAGCTAAAGTGATGGGGGAAAAGCCAAGAAATCCAAAAGAAATTAGAGAACCACTCCAATGTTGGAGATGTGGAGGAACCCATATGCGCGAGAATTTTCCACTTGATATTGGGTATGTGAGGAAAACTCACAACATTCAGGAAGAAGAAACTATGGGTAAGGTAGAAAGGACTGTCCCCGGGATTTATGCAGCATTGGAGGAATGTTAGGAATATCAACAGTCAATTCCGGTTAAAGTTTCAGGTAATATTGATGAGAAATCTATTTCTATTTTGATTGAACCTAGATCTACTCACAGTTATATTACTCCTAGAGTAGTTGAGATTTGTGATTTTAAGAAGTTAAAGCATAGCAAATCATAGTTAGTTCAGCTAGCCACTGGAACCAAGAGAAAAGTTAATGAAGTGGTATAAAAATGTCCATTGGTTATGAATGGGCTAGTCACTTGTGTAGATATGAATGTTCTATCACTCGGTTCCTATGATGTTCTCATTGGAATGGATTGGTTGAAACCACACGGAGTAAATCTTGACAGTTATAATAAGACTTTTGAGTGCATAGATGAAGAAGGAACCTTAAGGGTTGTAAGAGGCATTCCAAAGGTGATTTCTGTTAGGAAGATTTCAGAAATGCAGCTGAAGAAGTGTTGCAGAGTGTATGAATCTCATGTGTAGGAGGCAACAGAGAATGAAACTACTAGGTTGGAGGAATTTCATGTATTGCAGGAATTCAGGGATGTTTTTCCTGATGAAATTCTAGGACTTCCTCCAAAGAGGGATATATATTTTACAATTGAACTTGTGCCAAGAGCAGAAATAGTGTCGAATACACCCTATAGGATGAGCACACCAGAAATGCTAGAACTAAAGATGTAGCTACAAGAGTTGGTGGAGAATAAGTATATCAAGCCAAGTGTGTCTCCTTGGGGAGCACCAATTATGTTTGTGAAAAATAAGGATGGTACACTCAGTTTGTGTATTAGTTACAGACAACTAAACAAAGTCACTGTGAACAATAAATACCCTTTGCCTAGGATTGATGATCTCTTTGATCAAATGATAGGAGAAAAGATATTTTCCAATATTGACTTGAGGTCCGGTTACCATCAGGTAATAATCAAGGATGAATATATTCATAAGCCAACCTTCATAACAAGGTATGGACATTATGAGTTTATAGTGGTACCATTAGGTCTCACAAATGCACCAACTACATTTATGTGTCTCGTGAATAGTGTTTTTAGTAGGTATTTGGATAAGTTTGTTCTTGTATTCCTTTATGGCATTCTTATTTATTCTAAGAATGAAGAAGAACATGAAGAAAATATGAGATTGACTTTGAAATTGCTAAGGGAGCATAAGTTGTATGCAAAGTTGAGCAAATGTGACTTCTATAAAGATAGAATTCACTATTTGGGTCATATTATCTCAGATGAAGGAATATTTGTAGACCCTAAGAAGATTGAGGCCATTATGAATTGGCCTACTCCAAGAAATGTGGCAGATGTAAGATCTTTTATGGGACTTGCAGGATACTACATGAGATTCATAGAGGGATTCTCCAAGGTTACACATTCAATCACTTCTTTACAAAAAAAGGGGATAAAGTTTGAATGGACACCAAGGTGTGAAAAAAGCTTCCAACAGTTGAAGAATATTCTCATAAGTACACTAGTATTGAAGATTGCAGACCTAGAAACATATTTTGTGGTGTGTACCGATGCATGTGGTCAAGGACTTGTAGGAGTTCTTATGCAAGGAAACCATGTGGTATGCTATGAGTCTAGAAAGTTGAAGGATCATGAGAATAACTATGCCACTCATGATTTAGAACTTTCATCCATAGTAAATGCTCTCAAGATGAGGAGGCATTACTTAATGGGAAGAAAATTTGAGTTAAGGACAGACCATTGTGGTCTAAAATATTTGGTTGATCATCTAACTCTAAATGCTAAGCAAGCTAGATGGCTGGAGTTTTATGTGAGTTTGATTTTGAAATCAAACAAATAGAAGGAAAATGGAATAAAGTGGCCGTTGCACTCAACTGGAAGGTGCATGAAATGCATGTGGCATCTCTTAGTATTTTCCAATCAGATTTGAGACAGCAGATTGTTAATAATGCTGTTGAAGATTAAATGTATGTGCAGATAAAAGACAAATTGCAGCAGCAAAGTCTTGAGAAGAGGTATGAAGAATATAAATTGGAAGAAGATGGGATTATTACTTATAAAAACTGATTTATATTCTGAATGTAGTAGACTTGAGGAGAATTGTTATGGATGAGATCCATCAAGCTCCATATTCTGGTCACCTGGGATATCAGAATACAATTGCTATAGCCAAAAGGCGGTATTTTTGGCCAGGATTGAAAAAGGATATTGTTGAGTATATTTCAAAGTGCATGAAATGTTAGCAAGTGAAGGTTGAGTATAAACACCCAGCCGGTTTGTTGCATCCTTTTCCTATTCCAGAATGGAAATGGGAAGTTCTTTCCATGGATTTTATTACTGGGTTTCCAATGACTTGGGGACAACATGATTCCATATTGGTTGTGGTGGACAAGTTGACAAAGGAAGCACATTTTATAATGGTTAAGTCCACGTATAAGACTGATTCTATTGCAAAAATGTTCATGAAGGATATTTTCAGATTGCATGGATTTCCTAGAGCAATAATTTCTGACAGGGATCCCAAGTTAACTTCCAATTTTTGGAAGGGTTTGTATACATATTTGGGTACAAAGATGAACTTCATCACTGCCTACCATCCTCAGACTGATGGTCAGATAGAGAGAGTGAATCAAGTTTTGGAAGACATGCTTCACATGTATCTGATTGACAAACCAACCAAGTGGGAGGATTATTTACACTTGGTAGAATTTTCCTATAATAATGGACATCAAGCATCCTTGGGGATGAGTCCATATGAAGCTTGGGATGAAAGAAGGTGTAGGACACATGTGACATGGGATAATCCAGTGAAAAGGATTGTGCTTGGTCCATATTTTCTCAAGGAAATGGAGCAAGAGGTTGCAAATATCAGGAATAATCTGAAAGAAGCCCAGGACAAACAAAAAATCTATGTAGATAAGCATAGAGTGCACAAAGAGTTCAGTGTTGGGGATCATGTTTACCTCAGAGTGAGGGAAAGGAAGAGTTCCTTGCATCTTGGAAGTTGTGCCAAGCTGTCACCTAGTACTGTGGGTCGTTTTAAGTTCTTGAAATAATAGGGCAAGTTACATATAGACTTGCATTTCTTGCTAGCACGAGATCTCATAATGTTTTTCATGTTTCTTTGCTTAAGAAATACGTGCATGACCCTAATCATGTGATTGATTGGGATGTGATCCAGGTGGAACCCGAGGGAGAGTTCCAAACTAATCCATTGTGCATCCTAAACAGGAAGTTCACAGTGCTCTAGAATCGAGTCATTAGACAGGTGAAGGTGCAGTGGCAGCACTATGATCTTGAAGAGGCTACATGGGAGCTAGAGGATGCCATGCGATTGGAATCCATTTTTGTTCAATTTTGCAGAGCACTGAGGTAGTTCCAGTGTAGCATTTTTTGTGAATTTGCAAAGCACTAAGGACAATGTTGTTGTAAGGGGGAGGGGAATGTAATATCGGGGTTTGTACCCCTAGGGGGAGGGGAATGTGTGCCCTGGTTTTGACCCCATGGTATTGAATTGTACATAATGTATATATTATTGAGATCATCGCATGGATCTAAAGGCTAAGGCCCTGTCATTGATTTGGTGTTTTGTGTGAGGGTGATCAAGGTTGGTGCCTATGGTTCATTGTGTTAGTGAAGCGCATCATGTTTTTGAATATCATTTGAATTTACAAATTAATACAATACCACATCTAGTTGTGGGACTTCAACGTGAAAGAGATGGGGGCATGATTCCATAAGGGATAGAGTGGGGAGTTAGTCAAACACGTTGAGCCAATAGGGTGAGGCGAGCTTTCAATGGGGAAACCCATGAACCTTCAACTACCTTCTTTCCTCTGTCCTCAATCATTTATTCTTCTAGAAGTTGGATGAGGCAGTTAATGCCTTAGGCAGAGTAAGGCATGGAAGTTTGATTGCTTGACTGGGAAATCATGCAAGTCTGCAGTCTTAGGAAGTCGCATTCTTGCTTTTGTAGTAAGGAAGCACATTATGCATGCCAGTTCATCCTTTATCCCATACACAAAAAGGTTTTGTTGTTCCTGAGCATCATAGTTGTTCATTATTCAAAACCATTCTACCCTTCTATCATTCCATACCATTCGATCATTCTGATCAGTTTTTTCATGCACGTTGTTGGTGTTTCACTACCCTGAGTTGTGGAAGAAGGGTTTTGTAGTGTTTTTGCCCAGTGATTGGAAAGTGGAGATATCTTGAGAATGTGGTCCTCTTTAGTTTCTCGATTTCCTTAGAGATGCGCAGTGTGGTGGTTCAACCATCATGATTCGGGGAAGTGTGGTTCCATAGTGTTTTTTTGAGTGACATTGTGGTATTAGACCCTATTCTCTCTGTGTTACAGAGTGGAGCCTGTGTGGCTGTGTTTTCCTTATGGATTTTTGTGATGTGCATCCTTGTTTTGGCATCAAATACTTAGGAGTGGAAGAGGCCCAGAATTGGATGATAATCCTAGTGAAGAGAGGAAACTCATAGACAGATCAAGAGGGGTTGGAAAATTATTTAATGCACACCCTGAAGAGCACTGGAAGGGAAGGTATGGTCTAAGGGAACTGTATAGCAGTGAAGGGAATACTTACGTGTGTTGGGTGTGTAGGTATTGTGAACTTCCAAGTTGGATGGATCTGGTGTAGGTGTCCATAGCTCTATGGTTGAGCTCACTAGCTAGCAATTCTACCTTTCCATTGCCTTAGCAACCTCAGAAACACAAATGTAGGTTAGTTTGGCTATGTCTTGCTGTGTTTTTGGCCTTGTGTGTAATGCTTGGCTATATAGTATGAGAAACCAAACTATAGGTTGGTTTGACTGTGTTTTGATGTGTGTTGGATGTGTTTAAGTCTGTTGTTCCCTAGTTCCTTATGGAAATCATGCCGATCTCGGGGGTGGCAGTGTATTGAGAGATTAATGAACAAACTAGCCTATGGTTGGGTGGAACATTGTAGCGACATCGCTAGTTGCGAGACAACTTAATCATCAAGATAAGTATCTCTGTTATGCTTGTTTATGCCATGTATTTTCTTATGAGTTATTATGATCATGTTGAATGTTTATTGATGGTTAAGTAGAAGTTTACTTCTGTTATGTTTTCCTACATTTTACTTATGTATTTTTCTTGTGTTTTTGCAATGCATTTGCCTAAGTTCATGGAGGCTAGAATCCTGTTACTGAGTCAGGAGGTAGTTGACTTAGTGTTTCTGCACCCTGGAATCCACCTAAGGGAGGCGAAAGATGGATGGTGAAAAAGGCAGTTGAAAACAAGGAAGAAAGTGTGTTTTCTGATTTTTGAAGTCCGAGGTCAGAAAGCAAAAGTTGGAAGAGCAGAAAATTTCTAAGGAAAAAAGATAACTTTCTGATTCTCAAAGTCTGAGGTCAGAAAAGGGAAGTTGGAAGTGCATAAAAAGGATAATGTTCTTTTTTTTTTTTCCAATTTCTGAGTTCCAAGTTCCGTAGTGAAAGACGGAAGGAGAAAGTTGGAAGGCAAAAAGTGGATAAAGGATTATGTCATTCGTTATGTTTCTGATTTTCGAGTCTTGAGGTTGGAAGGGAAGAAAGCAGAATGTGGAAGGAAGAAGGCGGAAGATCTGTTAAGTATTTTTGTTGTTTGTTATGTTTCTGATTTTCGAGTTCTGAGGTTGAAAAGGTGAAAAGAGGAAGGAGGAAGGCAAAAGAACCGTTAAGTGTTTTCGTCGCCCATTATGTTTCCGATTTCCAATTTCCAAGGTTGAAAGGGACAAAAACGAAAGTGCGAAAGGTTGACGATTCACTTCGTCGAGCCTTTGATTTTTTGACTCTCGAGTTTTGAGGTCAAAAAGGCGGAAAGCGAAAGTGCAAAAGGCAGAAGGCGAAGTGCAGAAAGGACAGGTCTAGTGCATAAATGATCATTCTGGTCACAAAATGGATCTGTCAAGGGAAAACAAACTTTTACAGTAGTTTCTAAGCCTAATAATGAAGGTTGAAGTGTGTGTTAACGTCCATGCTTTGTGTTTCAAAGGAGAACAAGGGTTCGTGAAGTAAAAATTTTAATTTATCCACATTATGGGGTATGGGGATGTTACATTCATAACCACCAAAACTACCCAAAATTCGAGAAACATTCATTTTTTGACATGTACAAGACAAATTCATGGGTTGTGTGAAAACAATCGTGAATGCAAAGCCAAAATCAAGGGATGCAGAAACAAGAGTCGTGAATAAAAAGGAATGTGTGGGTTCAACTGCATAAAAGTTGTGAATACAATAGGTTAACCATGGGTCAAACTTAGGACAAGTCACTAATACAAAATTATAACCGTGGGTACCATGAAGGAAAAGTCATAATTACATTCAAAAAAACTCATTTTAAGGGTACTTGTTGGAATTTTCAGGCTTTTTTAACTTCTGAAAAGTTTTTCCTTACTCAAATGCCTTTCCAACTGCCCAATGAAGAGGTCAATCGAAGTTACAAAAGTTGAGATATTTCTCCTCCAATATAGGTGTGTTTTCAGTGACATTCATGAAGTGTCGTCATAGAAGTGTCGACATGCGACGAAAACATGAGAAAGTGGTCATAGGAACATATGTGTAATTTTGGGATATAACAATGGTCACTAGAGAAAAATTATCCTCATAATAAATTCCCTCTTTCTTAGAAAATCCACGGGAAACAATCCTAGCTTTGTACTTTTCCACACTTTCATCTGCAACAATCTTTATCTTGTAAATCCATATGGAATTTAAAAATGACTTCATCTCAGGTCTGGGAACAATATCCCAAACATCATTCTTCGTAATAGAATTATATTCCTCTGTCATAACATATTTCCACACTTTCCTCCTTGCAGCCTCTTCATATGATGAAAGCTCCGAGTCACTTATGTTGCTCATCAATGCAATATGTCTTGAATACCTATCAAGTTGCTTGTTCTCTCTAGAAGTGCCTATTGGTGCTCCATGATTCTCAACATTTTTCAATACATCTCATCACAATGCTAACCTCCTCTTTGTAGAAGTTTCATCAACCAGTTCAATTGCTTCATCAATGACAAGTAGTTATGCATGCTCTGCTAGATTTTCCCTCTAAACTTCAGAAGGGGAAGAATCATGATCATGATCCTCTAATATAGAATCCTCAGCCTCCTCAATATTTGGATCACATTCAATCTCTTTTGGGCACTTGAATGTTTCCTCCTCATGGAAAGTCACATCACAACTAACATCAACATGTATCTCACTAGGTACATGAATTCAGAATGCCTTGGAGGTCTCATTGTAGACAACAAAAGTTAGCTTCTTTCCAAAAGGGTCCATCTTAGTTCTATTTTCTTTTGGAATGTGAATATACATAGGACATCCAAAAATCCAAAGATGTTATATGTCTGGTTTCTCACTAGTGAAAAAATATTCAGGTGTTTTCTCATGAAGAACCGCATGTGAACTTTTGTTTTGTATGTACACTATTGTACTAATATATTCTTCCCACAAATAAGCAGATAGATCTTGATCATGTAACATGTATATTGTAGCCTCACAAATATTTATTTTCTTTATCTCTACAACCCCATTTTGTTGAAGGTTGTAAGGAACCGTTAACTATCTACATATCCCTGCATCGCTACAAAACTCATTAAAAACATTTGATTCAAATTTTCCACAATTATGATATCTTAGGGCACGTATACGCCTAATTGTCTGATTCTCAACTAAGGCTTTATACTCTTGGAATTTACTGAAGGTTTCACTTTTGGATTTCATGAAGTAAATCTAGGCCTTACGGGAGAAATCATCAACGAATAACTAAGGGATGGGGAAGACATGGGTCCACACACATATGAGTGCACTAAATATAGGATTCCTTTAGATATAGTATGTCTCCAACCTGTATACACAGTGTCATGTACAGAATCAAAACTAGGCATACCTTTCACCATTCATTGTAAACCAGGTAGTGATTTGAAGTGGAGATGTCCAATCCTCCTATTCCATAGATCACATGGGATGATAGTATGATGTGTCATGGCTACAATATACTTTCTTGGGACCTTGTAAATTCCTCATTCTCGAGCTCCAATAATAGTAGCAGTATCAATGTTCTGGTTCTACGGCCACAAGTATGCTTGCTTCAACATGAAGATGAACTGGAATCCTTTATATTCAAGGATAGAAACAAATAGCAGGTTCTTATTCAATCCAGGGACATAAATAATGTCCTCCATAGTTATTTTGTCTCCCGAATTCAGCTTGAAGGATGTGGATCCAACTCCGTGGATTGAGTATGTGGAATTGTCTCCAAATTCTACCATGCATTAAAATTGTTTCTCTTTGATGTTGAACATTGCGCCCTTGTATACTGACATGTTCTCTGAATCACCACCGTCAATCAACTATGTGTCTTCTCCTTTGATGAGAGATTTGGACAAAGCAGAGACGAGGTAATACTCCCTCCCTGTCTATTTCCCTTCGGGTGCATCTTCTTTCGAATTTTCTTCTACGGAGGTGGAAGCATGAAATCTTCCTTCTTTTCTTTTCTTCGCACAGAAATCCCACATAAAGTGTCCCGAAATTTGAAAATAAAAACATAGCAGATTTTATTTGTCAAAACCTTTATTTGTCTATTTCTTCTTATCATGGATGGAATTCTTGGGAGAGAATGGCTTCCTCCCTTTCTTGGTTCTATCCATGAGAGGTAGATTATCCTCCTTAGTGTGCACCACTTTATTCTCAATGCACCCTTCTTCTTGAATGCATTCAGGCCAAATTATTTCAAATTTGGGACTCTCTTCTCTTCCATTTACCATAGAAATAAAGGTCTCCCATGAGGGGAGAAGGCCATCGATGGAAATTTTGAGAATATCATCCTCATCTATCTCCACGCCAATGTTTTCAAGTTGATCTTTCACTTGTGAAATATTTGTGAAGAATGAGGCTACATTCTCATCTCTTTCCATCTTCATGTTGCGCAACTTATTCTTCAAATCCCTCTTTTGAGTAGGGGCCTTCTTCTCATAAATATTTGTTAGTGTGTCAAAACACTCCTTTGTCATCTTCAATGGCGTGATCACCGATGTGAGGTTGTCCTTCAAGGATTCATATATGATCCTCTTTTCCATTGCTTGATTCTTCTTGTAAATGGTTATTCTTGCATTTGTAGTAGGATATTCGATCATGGAGGTCACAAAATAATCAAGATCATGTTCTTCGAGAATTTTGATCACTCTTGCATTCCATGTGTTGAATTTTGATGTGCCTTCAAGTCAATCTTTCGTTCGGATGGATAATGATGCCATTGCTTCAAGCTTTGATCAATGCTTCAAGATCTACGTAGGTTTAGAATGTTTACACAATAATAAGATATTGCATGCCCTTGATTTGATACCATGTCAATGTTTGAGAAAATATGAATATACTTTGAACTGTCATACTTTTGATAAACAAATCCAGTGCATGTAGATCTCATAAAACAATTCAAACAAACAAATTATTCAATACATAAGACACATGATGTACCCTAGGAAAACCCTCCAAAATATGGAGGATGAAAAACCCAACAAACAATCCTTTAAGTATGATTGATAATGGAAGAGAATGATTTTACAACACTTGCAGATTGCTTGATAAGAGATATCTAAGCAGCACTAGATAATAGAGATTGTTATAGCATGTTTTTGTTTTCTATTTTTGAACCATTTGCTTGTCTTAAAAATATGATTTTTCTTATTGTTTTAAAGTTTTGACCTTGGTTTCTTTTAAAATATTTTGATTTTAGGTTTATGTTTATAGTTGATTTAATAGGTTTTAATTTTTAATTTTGGCTTTACTTAATTAATTTCATGGTTTTTATGGGCTTATAGGATGTATATATTCCTGAAAGGTTCTAAAGAAATATCATATGACCTTATTTAAAGTTATTTACCAAAAAATAACACTTTGTTTGGAGTTTTGGTTAAAAAAATCATAAAACAAGTATTCTTGTAGCGCAATCTCAGAAAAGTTACACAGGCACGCTACAAGAAAGTCACGCTATCTAAAAATCATGATTTTTGGTTCAAATTTTTGGAAATTCACGCATAGGAGATGTCATTCACACTTGTTAATGGGTTTGATACGTGTTCTTGTCCAGAATGATCATTATAACAGGTGTTGATCCTTCAAGTAAATCATCATGAGGGCAAGTGCGTCGGTCTGTTGCAGAGTGATGGAATAATGATGATTAAACACAATGAGACAAATTCGCCTTGAATTTCGTATCCCCTGAAGTGCAGGAAGATCAGATGAGTTCGTGGCAAAGTATTAGTAGTGTGTAATCAAATACTAAAGCAGGTCAAAAATTTAGGGCTTTGAGGGGAAATCGTTTGGAGTTATCGTAGTTGTTAGAGAAGATTGAGGAATGAAATTGGACACCTAACAGTCAAGAAAGCACAATTCTAGCATCTAGATTCATCACTTTGACAGGTAGGCTGCGAATTGATATCAAAGTCCATGTATTTGGGTTTTTACTAAGCAAAGGATTAATGATGGAATTGAATGAAGATTATTAGTATGTAAACCTAATTCATACTTAATTTCAAATTCTCCGTCAATGGAATTAAGGCATTTATCAGTTTAAAGCGATAGAGTCCAATTTGGGGTTTTGGTTTCCCAATATAGCATTGTTTGTCAAATTTTCAAGATTTGAATAGATTTAGAGTTTGTTTTACTGAAAGAAGCAATTTGACAGTCATTCAAAATGAAAAGAAGTGGTAAAACCAATAGAGCTGAACCTTCAAACGTGAGTTGGGTTCAGACTTTTCCAGACTGTGCAAAACTATTTTTAGAGGCAGGGTGGTTAATTTTTTTCGAAAGAATTGAGGGATATCACTCAGAAGTCTCTTATAAATTTGCTCAGTGTTTGGATAAAGATATGGTGACTTTTGATACTTTGAAGTTTAAGTTGACTAGAGAATTGTTAGCAGGAGCTATAGGGATCTTAGATGAGGGTGAATACTGGTTTTAAAAAGTACCTTTCACCTTTGATGCACATAAACACTTACTTCCAGATGCAGTAGCAAATTTGGGAAAGGGAGTACCTATTCAGAAATTTAAACCAGAATGGATAGAGCCAATTAAAATCCTGCAGAGTTATATCACTTGTGAAGGGAGATTTGCATTTGTTTTCAAGTATAATTTTAGGTTTTTTCAACATCTCAGCCATGAAGCCAAAATGAATTTCCCTTTCTTCTTCTTGAAAAGTTTACAAAAGATGTCTAGCAGGGTGAAGGAACATCAGGATCACACCAAACAATATGTGTTTCATCATGGGCTTATAAAACTTGTTATAAGTACTTAGCTTCAAAAAGGGGAGAAAACATGGGAATATTTCCTATTTTGGTCTGGTTTCCGAACATAGAAGGAAGAGCAGTCTCAGAAGAGACAGTTAGTTAAAGGTCAGAATTTGATCAAGAAGCTTAAAAAGAAAGTCACAGTCAAGAATGAAGAAGGTAGTGAAACAGAAAAATCTATGAACCAAGAAGATGAAAACATTGAAATTGAACAACAAATCAATATTGAAGAAAACAAAGTTTCAAAGCTAGAAGTGAAGGAGGTGGATCCTGTAGGAAATATTTTTCATGCAGAACTGAACCAAGGTGTAAAGGAAGATGTGAAATAATAGGAACAAGTTTTTATTATAGCACAGTCTGAAGATGAGGAAAAGTCATTGTCTTATGAAGCTAGGGTTGACACTAAACAGGATGTATAGAAACAGTCTGAAATAGGAGGAATCCACATAGAACTCATTGGTAGTGAATACATTGCAACTTTGATTGAAGAAAATAGTTAAAGAACAGCCATTGCAAGACATGGAGTGTGCAAAGATTATTGAGAATTATGCTCTGTTTTTCCTATTTTGGGTTATTGCAATTGAGTGCAGATCACGAGCTGATGGAGATGAATTTTAGAAAGAAAAAAAAAAAGATTTGTGTTCATAATATACTCATTCACAAAAAACTCTCTCATTTTTGCAACATATGTCAAGGTTTGAAAGATTCAATTTAATCTTTACAGCCTATTTTTCAGGGTTTTAAAAATATTTAATATTTTCCTGTTTTAGTCTTCATCTTGCGAGGCATATTCTGATTGATTGGAGATGAATTTTTAAAAAACAAGAGAGGTTTATGTCCATAACGGACCCATTCACAAAAATCTCTCTCATTTTTTGCACAGGTGTCACGGATTGAGAGATATGGAAGCTTCTTTGACACCTAGTTTTCAGAAATTCGCCAAATTTACCAGGAATCTGATTTCGCTATTTTTAGTCAATTAGTTGAAAGTTGGTTAATGTAACTGCTGAGTAGTTTCAAATTAGACCTAATGAAGGGAATATAGAACTACTTATTTGTAATTATAAAATATGGACAAGGGTACAGTGCAGTGGTTCGATTTTTGTTGCAAGGGGAGGCTATCAAGCTGTGGTTTATGAGCTAAGTGTAAAAACTCTTATGTGTTTTTGATGATTGAATTATGAAATATATGCAACTATAAGCCCTTTTTAGACTGTTGACTGGTTTAATTTCTGATTTGTGTTAATCACTCAGTTGATATATGTTAGAATAATCGACCCATAGTTAGCTACCTTAGACATTAATTAATCCATTTTTGTCTTATTTGCCTAGTTTCCATATTCCACCTTATTGAAGTTGTCGTCTACACATCCATAGTGGTCCAACTTGCTAATTTTGAGTCATGGAGTGCTTGGGAAACGTCCTGGAATCAAATCTAATTTATTCCTGGCCTTCCTAGTGCATGTCTGCTTTTTCTGCTTTATTGCCTACTTTTTCAGTGCTTTAAGGCAATTGGGAAAATTTGACTAGGTGAAGTTAACTTGTTTTTTGTCCACCACATACTCCACTCTTTTCTCCTATGAAAAGCATGTATTATTTGTCCTTCCATTACCTTTTATCTTGCCTAATTTATTTTTCCAATTCGTGAGCTCCTTGACAGTTTTGGAAACTGCTTTATGCACCTATGGGGGATTTGCTTAGATTTAGTAAGCCTGCTTTTGACTAGATTCGAATGGCAACTTCATGCATTAAAATACCTCATGTAATTATTTATTGTGGTAGCCTATGACTTCACATGGTTGGCTATTGTACACTTATTCAATACAGTTTAGTGTTTAGCTCCATATTCAGTCTCTTTTGTGAGTAATTTTGCATGTACAATTGATAATTGTTGTGAGTGTAATTGTTCTATCACTGGGTTCAATTTACACATGGTATCAGAGCCTTTGTATATCAATTTCTCTCCTTCCAATTTGTTTTGCAGGTTCGACATCATTGACTGGGAGCCCTCTACTGACTGCCGAGACAATTTCTGAGCTATGGATCAATCTCAGAAGATCATCTTGACTCCATTTAAATTATTTGAATGCAAAGTAGAGATGGAGATACTGTTGAGAGAGAAAGGCCTCTACAGAGTTACTATGGCAATAGAAGCAGAGCCCAATGCAGCTGCAAAGAAGATAAAATGGCACAACAGGAGGGATGAGGCCTATGGTCTCTTGTGTCTGAGTATATCTAGAGACCTCCTTTTCCATCTTGATGGATTGACATCACCGAATGAATTATGGGAGAAGCTTGTTGATCTTTTTGGAAATAAATATGAGATGAGGGGACATGAAATCGAAAATGAACTGATCTCCCTGAGTCCAAATAGCTTTGAATTCCTGCAACTCTATTTATCCAAGTTCAAAGCACTTGTTTTGCAGCTAAAACAATGTGGGATTGAAAAGAAGGATGATCAGCTAGTCTTGGCCATACTCTCAAAGTTTTGCCCTGACTATTCAGTGTTTGTTTCAACCTTCTATGCCACAAAGTTGACAGCTCGAACCTGGAAGATGCCTAGCCTTGCAGATTTCATGGAATCTCTCACACAAGAACAAGATAAGTTGGTGATGATGGGCACCATAAAACCATCCAAAGACCAAGCTCTGGTTGCTGGAGATTCAAGGGTGGATTCAAAAAGCAAAAAGAAAGCTAAAAAGCCACCTGAGCAAAAGAGAGACAAGAACAAGTCTCCGGAGGAGCCTCAAGGTTCCAAGAAGAACTACCAGAAGAAGAAGAACAAAGGAAAAATGAGCAAGTGCGCATACTGCAGTAAGGGAAATCATACTGAGAGCTCCTGCATGAAGAAGCAAATAGACATGCTGACCCAACTCTTGGAGAATAATGGCATCTCCCTTCTAGACAGCTCAAAGAAGAGGGAAGGAGGATCAAGTTCAGAAGACAGAGAGAGAGTTCATGCATTGGTTGCTGGCACATCAAGCTCACCTAGTTTCATCATTGGGTCTAGAGCTTCAAGACATATGGTTTCGACCAAGGAGGCATTCACCTCACTTGACATGTCGAAAGGTCCACCAATAGTACTGGGAGATGACTCTCTCACTAAAAGTTTGGGAAAAGGGAGGATTGATCTTGATCATGGTAAGTTCAACAATGTGTTGTATGTTCCAGGTATTGCCTCTAACCTCTTATCAGTGTATCAGATGACCCACACAGGGTCTCCAAAGAAGGTCATATTCTCCCCTGATGAAGTTGAGATCACAGAGATCTCAAGTGGTAAATTCATTGCAAAAGGAGTTGCAAATCATACTTCGAAGGTATACATGGTCTCACACTTCCTACCCTACTCAAACCCATCTGCTCTTCTGATTCATGCTAATGAGGCAAGCAAGATTTGGCATGAAATATTTGGCCACCTAAATTACAAGTATCTTTCTAATCTTAGTGAAAAAGAGATGGTCATAGGGTTACCAAAGATAAAATTTTCCAAAGGAGTCTATCAAGGTTGCATCCTAGGAAAACACCCAAAGCATAAATTTGAGAGAGCTAGTCATGAGAGAACCTCTGCACCTCTTGAGTTGATCCACAGTGATGTTGCTGTCCCATTCCCTCATATGTCCATGAGCCAGGCCAAATATGCATTGACTTTCATAGATTACTTTTCCAGGTATTGCTGGGTTTACTTCCTGAAACACAAGTCTGAAGTTTTTGGCCTCTTCAAAGTCTTTAAAGCTTTGGTTGAAAACCAGTCTGGGAGGAAACT
>LPNX010163387.1:588643-681952 GCA_001517045.1 Pseudotsuga menziesii | reverse complement strand
ATATATGATTTTCAGTATTCAGGTCGCTCCCTATGTCTGCCATCGATCTACTTTCTGTATGGAGTACATAAGGTAATTCTTGCATCATTACTGATCCATGTTGTGAATAATGCCTCTGTTTGGGGTTCATGTTCAAAATGGAAGTAATGGGTTGAAGGCTGAGTTTAGTTTAGATGTTTTTCATACCCTAAAATACGGATTCTGTAATAATGTATTGTTGAAAGATGGAATTTAAAAATGTTTTAGAGTTATATGTTTTATGTCTTAAAGATTGAAACTCTTTCAGATCTAAAAGGAGTCAAAGACAAAGTAGCCTATTGTCGTAAGAACTTAATTTGTCTTTTCTTGCCAAGTACTAACTCAGGGTGTTTTTCATGGGATCATTCTCAAATAAAGGGGTATTGTTTGTTTGCAAACTGGTTGGGCAGAGCTGAGCCGTGAACATCCCTTTTGGGGATTAGGAAATGCAAATTTCCACTGCGCTCGCCTTGTTTCGAGGCTGAATCGAATTGCAGCTACTAAGCCGCATCATTGTACCCCCTTTATGGAAGAATTAATAAAACAACTAACAAAGCTTGGTGGATGTAGCCTCGTGGACCAGGTGAACCACGCAAATATGGTTGTCTCATCTTTTTTATTCCTTTTATGTTTTGCATGCTCCTTTTCTTTAGATAATGATGTTAGTATAAATGTTTACTGGTGAAAAGGTTACTAAACGTATTTGTAGACATTCAATTCAGAAGCACATTACATGGATGGTTTAAAGATTTAAATAAAAATGAAAATTTTTTACCCATTTTATCTAACTTTGCAACAAGGTATTGCGGGGGCGTCACAGGTCAGTTCAAGCCTTCAATTCTGCACATATTGTGTTTGCATCTCATAGGATTCCTTCCCGGGTTGACAATTAAGTGTTGAATTAAATAGTGCATATTTTACCCAACATGGAGGTGCATTCATCTCTTATTGTTCGTCCAATGGTTTATGCCATGAACTACATTAATCGAAAATGCCACATGACTCAAAAATGCCTACAAGACCATTGATTCCATATTTCAATTTATGAGGTATATTGATTTTATATTTGAATTTATAGCTCATTTATTTTTCCAATTTTTTAATGCGATATTACTTTTAGGAAAAAATTAAACTAGGGTATTTACTTCTAATTTCAATGTCTGAGTTGTTTGTTAAAGCATATTTAAATTGCGAAAAGAGAAAATTTTCTAGTTATGGTTTCTATCTTTGATCTCACATATTAGTTTCTTATGACAGGGCTGTATTAGTTGATATATTAGTTCGGGTGTCAACTTTCAAAATAGATGCAACTAAAGAGTTCAATACGAGAGACAATCTCATGGCCACTTTAATGATGTGAAAAATTGTTTTTCAATGGTAAAAAGTATTTAGAATCTATTATTACATGGTGTATAGAAAAATTCTATAAATAATGATCAACACTGCAATTACTCAGGGAGCATAAGATGTATTTAATGTTGATCAAGTGTGACTTCTATAAAGATAGAATTCAGTATTTGGGTCACATTATCTCAAAAGATGGTATATTTGTGGACCCTGACAAGATTGAATCCATTATGAGTTGGCCTACTCCAAGAAATGTGATTGATGTAAGGTCTTTTATCGAACTTGCAGGCTACTACAAGAGATTCATTGATGGATTCTTCAAGGTTGCACATGCCATATCTTCTTTGCAAAGGAAGGGGATAAAGTTTGAATGAACATCGAGGTGTGAAGAAAGCTTCGAGCAGCAGAAGAATCTTCTCACAAGTTCACTAGTATTGAAATTGTAGACCCAGAGAAATATTTTTTGGTTTTTACTGATGCATGTGGTCGGGGACTTGGAGGATTTTTTATGCAAGACAAACACGTAATATGTTATGGGTCAAGAAATTTGAAGGAGCATGAGAAGAACTATGCCACTCATGATTTGGAACTTGCAACCATAGTAGATGCTCTCAAGATGTGGAGGAATTACTTTATGGGAAGAAAATTTGAGCTAAGGATAGAACATTATGGTTTGAAATATTTGTTTGATCAGCGTACTCTAAATGATAGGAAATCTAGATGGCTGGAGTTTTTATGTGAGTTTGATTTTCAAATGAAGTAGATAAAGGGAAAATAGAATAAGGTAGATGATGCAATGAGTAGGAAGGTGGAGGAAATGCACGTGGCATCTCTTAATATTTCCCAATCAGATTTGAGATAACATATTATTAGTCATCCTACTGAACATGAAATGTATGTGCAGGTAAAGGACAAGTTACATCAACAAATACTTGAAAAGAAGTATGAGGGATGTAAATTAGAAGAACATAATTTATATTCCAAACATAGCGGATTTGAGGAGGGTTCTTATTGATGAGAACCATCAAGCTCCATATTCTGGTCACCCATGATATCAGAAGACAATTTATACAGCTAGAAAAAAGTACTCTTGGCCAAGAATGAAAAAGGACACGGCTGAATATATTTCAAGGTGCTTCAAATGTCAGCAGATGAAGGTTGAGCACCAACACCCAACAGGTTTGTTGCAACCTTTTCCAATTCCAGAATGGAAATGGGAATTTATTTCCATGGATTTTATTACAGGATTTCCAATGACTTGGAGACAAAATTATTCCATCATGGTTGTGGTGGACAAGTTGACAAAGGAAGCACATTTTATACCGATTAAGTATATGCATAAGACTGATGATATTGAAAATATATTCATGAAGGAGATTTTAAAATTGCATGGATTTCCTAAGGAAATACTCTCTAAGATAGATGTCAAGTTCACTTCCAATTTTGTGAAGGGATTGTTTGCAGATTTGGGTACAAAGTTGAATTTCAGTGTTGCCTACCATCCTCAGACTAATGGACAGATAGAGAGAGTTAACCAGGTGCTTGAAGACATGATTCACATGTATGTGATGGACAAACCAACCAAGTGGGAATATTATTTACACTTGGTAGAATTTGCTTATAACAATGGAAACCAAGCATCCTTAGGGATGAGTCCCTATGAAGCTTTGTATGGGAGGAGGTGTAGGACACCAATGAATTTGGATAATCTAGTGAACAAGGTTGTACTTGGTCCATAATTACTCAAGGAGATGGAGTAGGAGGTTTTGAAGATCAAGAAGAATCTGAATGCAGCCTAGGATAGACAAAATCTATGCAAATAAGCATAGGGTGACTAGAGAGTTCAGTGTTGGGGATCATGTTTACCTCAGAGTGAGGGAAAACAAGAGTTCCTTGAAGATTGGAATTTTTTCCAATATGTCACCTAAATACTGTGGGCCATTTGAACTGCTTGAAAGAATATGGCTAGTTGAATATAGACTTACATTTCTTGCTAGCACTGGGGCTCATAATGTTTTTCATGTTTCTTTTCTTAAGAGATATTTACATTATCGTAAGCATGTGATAAATTGGAATGTTATTCAAGTCGAACCCAAGGGAGAATTCCAAATTGAGCCAATGCACATCCTCGGTAGGAAGGTCACAATGTTCTGGAGCTGATCCATAGGGAAAGTGAAGGTGTAATGGGAGCATTATGGTCCTGAAGAAGCGACATGGGGGCTGCAAGATGCCATGCAATTGGCAGATCCATTTTTGTTCAATTCTATGGATCACTAAGGCCAGTACCAGTGTAGTATTTTTGTTCAATTTTGTAAAGTACTGAGGACAGTGATGTTGAAGTGGGAGGGGAATGTAATACCCTAGTTTTGACCTCATTTGCATTAAATATATATCATGTAATATTGTAATTAATCATGGTGTGGAGCTAAAGGAAAAATACCCACCATTGATTTAGCATTTTATGTTTCAATTGCGATGGTATTTTGTGCTAGCTGAGACATTATAATTTTGGACATCATATAAATATGCAATTTAATTAAAAACCCACAACAAGCTATGTCAATGAAATAAATAATGAGATATGGGCATGATTAGATAAGGATGCGGGTGCAGGGAATGTTTAACCTTGAGCCATTAGGGAAAATCCATGTGTCAAAAGAAAACACCTAAATTGTATGCCCATTCCCTCATGCATTCACGTTTTCATCTTCCTTCTTGTTTTGGAGCGGGGCAGGATGTTTTCGATAATTCATCCTTCACGTTTAAGTTTCTTTCCTCAATGTGCATCCCTAGTCCATAATCTAGATCTAACTGAAATCTTGTGGTCCATTCTGATCATTCTCTATTTCATTATGTTCATGTACATTGAGTGTTTGTCCTGCTAGCAGAACCATGTTTTGTTCTGGTTTCTTCACGTGTTGTTACCATCCTCAACCGTGCAAAGGTTTGGGGTCTGCTTTGTTTGTTGAATGAATGAGTAGTGAATATCACTCAATTTTATGAGAAAAGTGGTCATCTAAGGATTCCTTAGTATTGTTGTGTAATGGTCTCCTCTGTCACAGAGTGAGTGGAAGCCTCTTTTTTGATGTATTTGTAACTTCAAAATGTATTCACTTGTATATCTTATGTATTGTACACCGATGTTTATTCTGGGAAGTGTCTGTAATGTATTTGAGTCATGTCATGCCGTGATGTTCCTATCAGGAGATTCAATAATGTAAACAAGTCATGTAAATTCATTGTGGGTAACTCTCCTATTGATCAAGGGTTAAAGTCTCCATAGTTGTGGGGCCCTAGGGTTATTATACTCTTCTAGAGAAGTAGGCCCTAGTGAGTTTATGTCAAGTCAGAAATTAGTATAAATAGAGAGTGAGCCTTTTTATTTATCACACATTCACTCACACTCAGTTGTAGTGCATAAATGAGAGAGAAGAAGTTGTCAGGACAAGAGATAGAGAGACTACTGTTGTCAGGAGATCATCTTATTGTTTTGGGGTTTTGCTTTTGGTTCTGATTCTATCTCTGAGGAAGTTGCGGGGTTTTCTCCTTTTTGGTTTCCCCAAGGAAAATATTTGTGTCTATTGTCTCTTGTGTTTGATTGTTGTGCTTGTTACTCTCTCAGTTAAAGATCCTAAGATAATGCTAGCTTCAATGATAAAAATATAACATGGTATCAGAGCTAACCTGAGAAGAAGACACTATGGAGCTGCATAAAGTAGGGCTTCCTACTTTTTGGATCTCTCTCCATAGACTTTCAGCAAAAGAAGGATAGGCTGACTCTCCTCTCCAGGGCGCATCTTTCTATCGAAACCGAATCCGATTATGAACATTTTTAGTTTTTGGACTCACATTGCTACAGAAAGTTAGGAATTTCCATAGAAGTGGAATTTTTGAGTGAGCCTAATCCTGGATTGATCTCCTCCTCAAAATTGAAGTTTAGAGATCAATATCAAAGTTTTTGGTTGGGCAGAACTCCGTGAAATTCAAACCCTAATCTGCTCCTGAACCAACTCTCTAGAAATTCAGCTCGAGATCCAGTTCTGACATCTTAACCTGGTAAGATATAAATCTTTTGCATTTCCATTTGAGGTTCTCTGTTAAGATATCTCATCATACCAAGCTTGATGAAAATATCGAGGGAGTTGATAACTTCCGATCTTGGAAGTATAGGATCTCCCTCGTCCTAGAAGAAAATTAGTTGGACTCTTACCTTAATGAGGAGGTTCCAATTCCAGAAGGAGATGAGGCTAAGTCCTTACACAAGAAGAAATTGGTCATGGATAAGAGGATTATTGCTGATTCAATGAAGGATCACCTCATACCATAGGTGTCTTCTGTAAAGACACCTAAAGTTATGTTTGATGCCTTGACCAAATAGTTTGAAGGAAAGAACATAAATCAGAAGATGACTTTGAGAAACCAATTGAAGAATGTAAAGATCCAGAATGTGGAAACCATCTAGTCTTAATTTACAAGGGTCTCTTAGATCAAGGAATAGCTTGAAGCAGTGGATGAAGAAGTAGAGAATGCAGGAATTGTGATGGCCACCTTGAATGGTATCCCTAGGACATGGGACTCTTTGATTCAAGGGATCTATGCCAGAAAGAATCTAATCAAGTTTAGCAGACTATTGGAAGAATTCTCATAAGAATAAGCTCGAATAGCAGCTCAAGAAGAAAAGATGGGAAATGAAGATCAAGCTCTCATAGTACAATCCAAGAAGAGAAAAACAAATCATCACCAAGGTAAGAACTTAATTCTAAAAGATCTAATAAGAATCTACCTAAATTCAGATGCTTTACATGTGATGAAAGAGGACACTATGCTAGAGATTATCCTAAGAACAAAAATGGCTCTCTCAAGAAGAAAGGGAACAAGAGAAGACATCATGCTCATGTTGCAGAAGATGATGAACCTTCAACAAAAAGAGTTAAGAAAGAAAGTGATGATTCTTTAAGTGATGAGGAATATGTTTTGATTTCCGCTCTCATGTGAAACATCACACATGGAAGCAATGATTGGATTTTAGACAGTGGGAATTCCAAACACATGAAGGGATTCAAAGAATCATTTGTGAAACTATCAGAATATGAATCACCCCACAAGGTGAAACTTGGGGATGACTACCAGTATCCAATAAAAGGTAGTGGAGAATCCTCCTACAAATTAGACTCTAGAAAGTCTATGAAATGAAGTATGTCCTATTTGTACTAGGACTTAAGAAGAACCTCCTCTCCATCTATGCATTGGATGCAAAAGGTGTGAGGGTTGCATTTATAGATGGCCAAGTCCTCATGTGGCCAAAAGGAAAGACTATTGATGATGCAGTAGTGATTGGGGAATAAGAGGGAGGGATATACAAATTGAACAGCCAACCGGAACAAACTTTGGTTCATGACTCAGTAGAACCATATGAACTTTGGCATAGAAGGCTTGCACATGTGCATTACATAGCACTACCACTTGCAAGCAAATTTGTTGAAGGTCTTCCAGAAATTTAGGAAAAAAACGATGGTGTATGCAAAGGATGTGTGAAAGGAAAGAACACAGAGAAGACATTTCCAAGTAGCGAGAGCAAGGAAAAAGGAATCTTGGAAATCATCCACTCCGATGTATGTGGTCCGATGTCATCCAGTTCATTAAGCAGGTATGTATACTATGTTTCTTTTATTGATGATTTGTCTAGGAAGACATGGATATACTTCTTGAAGAACAAAGATAAAGTATTCAACAAGTTCAAGGAATTCAAAGCCTTGATCGTGAACCCTACTGAAAAAAAATATCAAAACATTTTGATCAGATAATGGTGGATAATTCACATCAAATTAATTCAAAGCATTATGCAAATATTTAGGGATTAAGAGGGAGTTAACTACTCCATATAATCCACAATAGAATGGGGTTGCAGAAAGGAAGAATAAAATGATCATGTAAGCTGCAAGGGTAATGATTCATGATCAAGATCTTCCCAAGCATCTATGGGCAGAAGCTGCAAGAACAACGGTGTATGTACAGAACCATACTCCACAAAGAGTACTCGAGTACAAGACACCTGAAGAAGTATTTTCCAGCAAGAAACCAGAAGTCAGCCATCTCAGAATATTTGGCTATCCATTGTACATACACATTCCAAAAGAAAAGAGGACAAAGTTAGATCCTTCAGGAAGTTAGGGTATATTTGTGGGATACTCCGAAAGCTTGAAGGATTATAGAATATACTTACCAAGATTCAAGAAGATCGACATTAGCAAGGACGCAAAATTTGATGAAGACTCAGCTTACAACAAATGTAGAAAGAGAACTACTGAAGAACCTAAAGAAACAAAAGTACACATAATTCATGACACAACCATGAATGAAGAAATTCAAGAAGAAGATCGAGAAATATAAGAACCTCAAGAACCTGTAGATCAACTTTAGGAGAAGAATCCTCACAAGAGGAAACTTGCTTGGGTACGAGAAGCTATCCAAGGTGCAAAAAGATATGGGGCTCCAGAAGAAATACACAAAGAAAGGAAAAGAACCAGGTCCTGCTCCGGTTATGTAGCCTTATTATGTGACTTCATCAATAAAGAACCTTCCAACTATGAAGAAGCGACATAAAGGAAAGAATTGAAGGATGCTATGATCAAATATTATCAATCGATCATGAAGAATGATGTCTGGGATTTTTTCCAAAGACCAGAAGGGAAGTATTCTATAACTTCCAAATGGATCTACAAGATCAAGCATGCTGCAGATGGAAGCATAGAGAAATATAAAGCAAGATTTGTGGCTCGTGGATTCTCGCAAAAAGAGGGAATAGATTATGAATAAACTTTTGCACCTGTAGCCAGATACACTTCCATCAGGTCAGTACTTTCTCTGGCTACAATGATGAAATGGAAGATACACCAGATGGATGTCAAGACTATTTTCTTGAATGGTGTAGTGGAAGAGGAAGTGTATGTGGACAAGCCATTCGGTTTTGAGACACATGACAGGGAGTCAAGTGTGTAAATTGAAGAAATCCCTGTACGATTTTAAATAGGAACCCATGACATGGTACAACATAATTGATAGATTTCTATCTAGTTTGGGATTTCCCAATAGTAAAGCAAATTCCAACTTTTACTACAAGGTTGAATAAGGTAACCCAGTGATACTCCTACTATATGTAGATGATCTGTTTGTAATAGGTATGGATGGGTTGATTGCTGATACAAAGAGGAAGCTTGCTGCCAAGTTTAAAATGAAAGAATTGGGTATGATGCATTATTTTCTAGGCATGGAGGTGTGGAAAAATACAGATGGAATCTCCCTCAGACAAGGGAAATATGGAGTAGAGATCCTGAAGATATTCGTGATGATGGACTGCAAGGCCATGGCCACACCTATGCCATCGAACTTAAAGTTATTGAGTGATGCTTCATCACAGACTGTTGATGCTACGATGTATCATCACATGATTGGGTCCTTGATGTACCTAACGAATACGAGACCAGATAGCTGTGAAAAACTTGAGCCAGTTCCTGACAGATTTGAGACATGTTCACTTGATTGCTGCAAAGCATATTCTGAGGTACCTGAAGGGTACAATTGATTATGGGCTCAAGTATGAGGTGAATCAGAAGATTAACCTTAATACATTATGTTGACTCAGATTGGGTAGGAAATACCATCGATAGGAAGAGCACTTGAGGGTGTTTCTTCAATATGGAATCAGGTGTGATCTCTTGGTTTAGCAGGAAACAGTCTTGCATGGCACTAAGTATAGCTAAAGTAGAGTATGCCACAGCTTGTTCAGCTACTTGTGAGGTATTATGGCTGAGGAAGCTACTGTCTAGTATATTTGATCTCCAGTTGGCTACTACTTGTATATATTGCGATAGCCATATTTATGTGAAGTTGTCTTAGAATCTGATTTTGCATGACAAGTCAAAGCATATCTAGATCAAATATCACTATATCAGGGACATGGTGTAGAGAGGGGAAGTGAATCTCTAGCATGTTGTGATAGATGAAAAAATAGTTGATGTGTTGACTAAGCCATTGGCCAGAATGAAGTTTGAGTACTTCAGGGAGACATTTTTTGTTCTCCAGATTGAGGTTCCCTCCAAGGGGAAGTGATGAGTCCGTGAGCCATTCTGACATGGTGAGAGGATTGGTTCCTTCCATGGTCAGATGTAAGTGCCAAGAAATTATGATGTGACTGCGGGATTGGATCCCACATGATCAGATCTAAGTGCTGAAGGTCATTCTATCGGAGAATGGAGGTACCTCATCAGTTACAAGGAAATTGATTTAGTCTGGGACTGAAGCTCAACTTAGAGTTAAGAGGTCATTCTCTAGAAGAATGGAGGCACCTGGTCAGTCACCAGGAAATTGATTCAGTCTGGGACTGAAGCTAAGCTTAGTGTTGAGAGTCCATTCTATGGAAGAATGGAAGCACTTGGTCAGTTACCAGGAAATTGATTCAGTCTAGGACTGAAGCTCAACTTGGTGCTAAGAGGCCATTATCTGGGAGAATGGAGGCACCTGGTCAGTTACCAGGAATTTGTTTCAGTCTAGGACTGAGATCCATTCTAATGTGACTGCAGGATGTGTTCATTCCACATGATCATATATAAGTGCAGATCCCTTGTGACATGGTTGATGCATTCATCCCATGGTCAAATATAAGTGTTGATCCCTTCTTACATGGTTGATGTGTTCATCTCATGGAAAGATATAACTGTTGAGCCCTTCTTACATGGTTGATGTGTTCATCCCATGGTAAGATATAAGTGTTGGGCCTTTCTGACATGGTTGGTGTGCTCATCCCATGGTCAGATGTGAGTGCTGGGCCTTTGTGACATGGTTGATGTGTTCATCCCATTATCATCTATGAGTGTCAGGCGTGCCTTTCTTACATTGTCGATGTGTTCATCCCATGGTCAGATGTAAGTGTTGGGCGGGCCTTTCTGACTGGTTCAGATATAAGTGTTGAAGAAGATGAAGACCTACTTCGAGGATAGGCCTACAACCAACATGAGAAAGGGATGGCTCTGTAGAACTTCTTGTGATGAGAAAAATTAAGAGATAGCACCAGTGAAGATGATCCAATAGTGATGATCCAGATCCAGTGATGATGACCCAGTAATGATCTAAATCGAGTGATGATCCAGATCTAGTGATGAATATGACTTAAAGATGAAGATGACTTGAAGATGAAGTCAACTTGATGATGATACATAGAAGAATACTTGCGCTGATAAATTGTGTCGAGAGAATACCTTCCTAGTTAAGAGGGAGTGTTGATGTATTTGTATCTTTGGAATGTATTCACTTGTATATATTATGTATTGTACCCCAATGTTTATTCCAAAAAGTGTCTATAATGTATTTGAGTCATGTCATGCCCCGATGTTCCTATCAGGAGATTCAACAATGTAAACAAGTTATGTAAAGTCATTGTGGGTAACCCTCATATTGATAAAGGGTTAAAGTCCCCACAATTGTGGGGGCCTAGGGTTATTAGACTCTCCTATAGAAGTCGGCCCTAGTGAGTTATTGTCAAGTCAGGAATTAGTATAAATAGAGAGTGAGCCTCTCTATTTATCACACCTTCACTCACACTTACTTTTAGTGCATAAATGAGAGAGAAGAAGTTGCTGGGACAAGAGAGAGAGAGACTACTACTATTGAGAGATCGTCTTACTATTTTGGGGTTTTTCTTTTGGTGCTAATTTCATCTCTAAGGAAGTTGTGGGGTTTTCTCCTTTATGGTTTCCCCAAGGAAAATATTTGTGTCTATTGTATCTTGTGTTTGATTATTGTTCTTGTTATTCTCCCAGTTAAAGATCCTAAGATAATGCCAGCTTGAATGATAAAAATCTAACACTCTTTTGTTGTGTTGACCTTGTGGTTGTTGTGTGTTCATTTTTTTCCTTGGTATGAACTATTTTGGAGTGGAATTGGGTCTTTAATAGCTTGATAAATATAGTGTAGGAAGGAACTTCACAAATATATCTAGAGGGGTTGGTTTTCTTCTTTTCATACCATAAACAACACTGGAATGGAAGGAATAATATGATGGACTTAGTAGCAGAGAATGAGATGCTTCCTTGTACTAGGTTTGTAGATTTTTTAGGAGCTAACTACAATCTTGTGCAGGTGTCCATAGCTCAGTGGTTGAGCTCACTAGCTTAGTAGTTCAATATTTCCAGCTCCTTTGCATCCTGATAAACCCATCTATTAGTTGGATTGGGTGGTCCTTTTTCTGAATGTTGGATCGATTGACTGTAGTTTGATAAACCCAACAGTATATTGGCTTGCTAGTTCGTAGCCTGATAGACCCAACTTTGTTGGCTTGGATGAGTTTTGTTGTATCCTTGGCTATGTGTGAGCCTGCTAGTCTTTGTTATTCCTTATGGGAATCATGCCTAGCTAGGGGGTGGAAGTGCTACTGAGAGATTGATGAGCACACTGGCCTATGGTTGGGTGGAACGTTGCAGTGACGTAGCTGGTTGTGGGACAATCTTCTTTCAAGAAAAGTATTTCTTGTGTGTAATCTCTGCAACTGTATCTTGTTTGATGAATTGTGATGAAAATGTTGAATAGGATTTGCTAAATGTATTTACTTCCACTATATATTGCATGTTTTACACATCTATGTATGTTTTTAGATTCAATGCATTCTATATTATGTTATGGGGCTTAGAATGTTGGATTGGTGATGGACTAAATGAACAAATCTTCCCAAGACTTCTGTTATGTGTGAGTCTGCTAGTGTTTGTTATTCCTTATGGGAATCATGCCTAGCTAGGGGGTGGAAGTGCTACTGAGATATTGATGAGCGCACTGGCCTATGGTTGGGTGGAACTTTGCGGTGACGTAGCTGGTTGCGGGATAATCTTCTTTCAAGAAAAGTATTTCTTGTGTGTAATCTCTGCAACTATATTTTGTTTAATGAATTGTGATGAAAATGTTGAATAGGATTTGCTAAATGTATTTACTTCCACTAGATATTTCATGTATTACACATCTGTGTATGTTTTTAGATTCAATGCATTCTATATTACGTTATGGGGCTTCGATTGTTGGATTGGTGATGGACTGAAGGAACAAATCTGCCCAAGACTTCCACAACTCTCCTTTCCATATGTTACGGGATGCGAGATGCGAGATGCAGGATGAGGAAATGTTCTTCTGTAAATTATGTTCCCCACATATTTCCTTCTGTAACTCTCCTTTCTGCAACTTACGGCATGCAGGATGCGACCTCACAGATCTCTATTTCCACAACTTTCAATTCCGGAACAATCTGTTATGCATACGAGATGCGAGATGCAGGATCACAATTTCCATATTTCCCCTATTCCACAAACTCAAGATTTCCGCACCATTGATTCTTGCAGGTTTATTCTAAGCCATTGATCTTTCTCCAGATGTGGAATAGATGGTGACCATCGATTTCCATCCATATATTTCTCCGCCATTCGATCTCCTCTAAGATATTACTTCGTAGATCGTCAAATTGATCACTCACAGGGTCAATTTATCTATTGTTGGGAATTTGAAGAATTTATCCGCAGATTTGAATAGAGTGACTGAAAGGTGTGTTCATGCCTCTATAGATATTTGAAAAATTGGGAATCCATCAAAATACATACAAATTTCAATGAAATTCAAGTTGGATGCTCTTGCAAGAATCAGAGCGACCATTTATGGTCGCATTCTCTCTCTAGAGGAAGGGAGGGGACCTGACAACATGGTGTCAGAGCATGAATATTGAAGAGTGTTTTCACAGCCATGATTACTGATTCAAAGAGGAACAAAGTTTCTTTAAGAAATTTTCAATTCCGCATGATAATTGGGGTATGGGTACATGACAGTGTGGTATCAGAGCTACGGGTTGTAGCATTGGTCCTTGATGGGCCAAGTTGAACAATTAATAGAGTTCTTGGTAAAAAAAATTTACTTCTAATTTTATTATGTAGCTAACAGTTTTGTTTATTAACACATTTTGTATAATTATAGTCACCTTCAAAGGAAAATATTCGAGATAATGCAGTTCGGTAAAGTTGGTTTGGCTGAGTGTTGTAATGGAAAGTCTCCTATGGCTAGGGTTTAAGAGGCCATCAATGTAGTGGGGTTGAAAGGTGGATGCAAATGGTTCTACAAGTAAATACAAACAATATTCATAGATTAGAATGGTTCATACCTTATCCAAATGAAAGTTTATCCAAGCAGCCCTTCAATCCTCTTCTTGCTCCTCTCGCTCCTCTCGCTCCAAGAGACCTGCAAAACGAATTGTACCTTCCTCAAGCTAATATGACCACATATAAAGCAATGATAATCAAATAAACATGAAATAATGATCTGACTAACATCATCATATGATAATAAACAGAGATTCAATCACACATTGAACAATTATTTGGGAAGAAGAAGGACATCACATCTTTATTAATCTTGAAAACAAGTACAAGTAAACCTTCTCTTCAAGTTCGGCACCTCATAAAACCTTGATCTGGTTCTGATTCTTCTCTTCTCCAAGGAACTTAGCATCCAAGCTCTGCAACACAAGGAGAATGCTTCTAGGGCAAAGGTGTGGGCAAAGAGAGTCTCAATTCCTCCAGCATGACAATGCAAAATTTCAAGTCCCCTCTCATGGAACTCCCTACCTCTATTTATATGCTTAATGAAGAGTTAGTGTCGAAGACAAAGTGGTTACAACTGAAGAAGTTAGTTGCATAACTACCCAAACTAATCGAATTGCAAAATACATTTTTTTTTACATTTTCAAGAGGCGTACGTAGGTTGCAGAAACAAAATTCATGTACATGAGGAGCTATATGTGGGTTGAAAATTAGAAAGTCAGGTATTTAAGGTGTATGCAACTATTCTATATAGCAACTCATGTATGTATGTGGGTTTCCTTATCAAAAGTCTCGTACACATCAAAAACTCATTTTTGGAGTATTTCTGGGCATTTTCAAACTTTGGTGTCTTCTGGAAAGTTTTAGCTAAATGAAATATATTTCCAACGGTGTAGAGATGATGGAAAACAAGGTTACAAAACTAAAGCTATGGGTCGTCCAAGTTAGGTGATTTTTTAATGAATTTTCATGAAGTGTCATCATGGAAGTGTAGACATGCGACGAAAACATAGGAAAGTGGTCACAGGCAGAGATGTGTCATTTTGAGTTATAACAGATGCCCTCTAATGTATGAGGTTAGAGGGGAAGATGATAGCCAAAATACATTATAAAGGAAACAACTGAGTATGGAGAGAGGAAAGAATCCAAGATCGAAAGGCTCGAACAAAGATACCTAAGAGAGAGATAAATGTCAGACAAAACTGATCTCTGGGACATACAAGTCCATATACAAATCATCACCATAAAGATACATGTAGATCCAACATATGTATAACTTATGAAACTATGATGTTCACTTAATATGCAAAAAGGCGCCATATCAAATCTAAAGGAGTCATGGCCACATATGAACAAGGTGGATGCATGCTCAACAATCAATCATAGCCACAAGAATACGAGGTGGATCTATCTCTGAGAAAAACATCATATAAAGTGCGATAAGGTCTTGCACAGATTGGGCAATAGAAAAACATGACAATGCTACTATCAACCCAAGGTCTTAAATCCAAACTGCCCAAAAGGTGCAAATCCTAACCATGCGAATAAAAGAGTTGAATTAAAACATGGAGGAAACCGTTTGATTACTGGTCAATAATGAAAATAATTAACAAACGTGAGGGAAACCACCATTAATGAAAATGGTCCCCAAGGTACCTAGTGCATTCTAACAAGTGTGAATACAAGTACTTGAATTCAAACACCTAAAGAATCCATCGAGTAGGAGACATTAAAGTATTCCCACTACCCAATAGTGAGGGAAATTGCCACTGCTGACTACAATCCCCAAGGTACTCTCATAAAACTCTAAATCTCATTCCCAGAGCAAGGTATGTTGCAGTCGATAGGAAGAGATCCGTATGAAGGAAGACATTAAGTAATTCTCCATCATCCAACATGAGGTAAGTCAAAGACTAATTGGATCTAGAATTGGTACTAAATTTCATGACAAGAAACACTGAAGACATGATGTAATGAACTGATACCAGGGAATGGCCGACAAAAAAGTTCAAGGAAATTACAAAATGGACGACAAAGGTTTAATCCTTAAACAATGATAATGACACAAAAGTGACTTAGGAAGCTTTTGACACAAAAGGAACCAATGACACAAATATACAATGTAGGAGACCTTGACAAATTCCCCATATAATTGGAAAAGAGACCAACTGGAGGAGTATGAAACTCTGAATTAGGATAAGGTCAAGATACTAGGACCCAACTGTTCATAGAGTCAAAACTGGTGCTTTGTTCAATAAAACAAGACTTGCTGCCATGATGTAAAATACATGTGAATGAACTTTTCTTGTAAATGTTTGACGAGTCCAAGAAAGAAAACTCAGGACCATCTTCATTTTTGGCAACCTCAAAGAAAAGAAAGAACAATGCTTAATAAAGCACTAATTCAATGATTTTACGATCCCAAACTAGTACATGCTCGATGGTGTTTTCATAGTTTAGAGAGTCTGAAAAGTCCAAAGAAGACTTCAGGGGGGTGATTTTTCATACAATTTAGTCTCTTAAGGCCATAAAAGTATAAAACAAACCATAGAATAACTCTCTTAGCTTTCGAAGAAGTAAGGTGCACCGTTTTCGTACTTAGTCAGGAAGGTCCAAAAAAGGTTAAATTACCACCTACCCAATGCTCCTTCAAAAACAACATATAGCCTGAGTTTTACGAGTGTAAAAGAAGGCAAGATCACTAGGAAAGATCCATTTGACTACGAGAAATGGGGATTACAACAATAAACTTGATGCTTTGTTCTTTAGGGTTTAATGGGCATGACAAAGACATAAAGTACACTTGGAATATTTTTCACGTTTAGGTCCATAGCATGAAAAAGAGAAAACTAAGCTCATACTGAAGGTTCTTTTTCTATAAATTTAGTCCCTCAGGTTCGGAAAAGTGATAAACCTATGCCTGAGAATACTCTTCTCAATTCCGAAGAAAAGAGAGTGTTCCTTTCTTGTATTATTCCACATGATCTGAGAAAGTGATAACCTACCACCAATGTGGATGCTAATTCACATATTATTAACAAGATTGAACGAACAAGTTTACTCGGAAGTCAAGTCTATTTTGAGGAGTTAGACCCAGGCCTAAAGAAACTCAATATCTTTCCCATGAAGTTTTAACGAGTACGAAAATGTCAACTCGTGTCCTCCTTACTATTTTTAATGAGCTCAAAGGAGAGAAAAATGAATGCTCTAAATACAAGGAGATGAGTGTAAGAGGCAAGCGAAACTAGTTCCAAGCGCGAGGAACAAACCTATGCATAATGCAAGGAACAAGAGAAAGGTAAGGAAACTCGAGGAACATATCCTCAAGGTAAAGGGTTTCAAGTTGAAAAGGAAAAATGATACAAGGCTTAGTGATGATGAGAACAAAGATGAGGGCTTATACAATGAACTAAAAGTGTGGAAGCCGGCATCAGGATCAAAAGTGCAAGCAGGATACATGCAAATGCAGTTACAACTTGAAGAACAAGACAAGGCCAGTAAACAGTTTTGAATCCAACTAAGAATTCTATCTCCGAGAAACAACAACATCAAGACCATATTCAGAAGAAAAGATCCGATGCAGGTCACTTTAGCAGAAACACATGTGACTTTGCTATCTTCTATAAAGGGTAAATTCAAGGTAGAATAAACTGAAGAATATTCTATAGCACCAAGGATCGAGAGTTTATAATCGGTATGATCAACCTCAGAAGGAGAGCAATAATAAACAAGGGATATAGAGTCTGCAAAAACAAACTCAATATCATAGGATTTGAAAATTTCATAAGAAAAATCAAACTCATTAGGATCACTGACTTGCTGTTCAAAGAAAGAGTCAAAGGACTCAACAAGACCAACATAAGAAGAAAGGTCACGATTACTAGGAAAATCAGGGTTAGACTTAGTCACAAATGAACCAACATCGAATATAAGATCAGACTGTATCAAAGACTCAAGGAAGACTTCATCCAAAGGAAGGAGATCATCCGAGATAGGAAACATGTCTAAACTTTCAAATGGATCAACAAAGTGGAGAGCACACTCCATGGTCTGTATAGGATGACTCACCTAGTTAACTGCGGGGATCATGTCTCAAGAAGGTAAGCATGAAAATAGAGGCTGCTTCTCAGTAGCAATTGAATGCAAATGACATAAGGCCACATAGCTCACCTGTGGCGGGGTAGTGTCTATAGAAACACTGGGAGTCAATAAAGGAAAAACCTAGTCTCTAGTTGGGTCAGGAGACAGATCAAGAAAATCCAACTGATCGATACGGACAATTTCTTTGCCATGATTAAAGTACATCACATGAAAGAATGTTGACACCACAGCTTGCATGGCATAGACATAATCATGTCCAAGTAGTATATTGAAGTCCAAGGGTTCGTCTATTACCATGAAGTCAACTAAGACAGTATTCCCACCAAAAGTAACAGGTGTTTGAGTGAGAATTCCCAAGGTTATAATAGTTCTTCTATCAAATGCCAGTAAATGACTAGTAGCCAGTGTAAGGCTGGGAGATCCCATGACTCTCCAAGCATGAGCAGACAAAATACTCACTGAGGCTTCTTCATCAACAATACAATTAGCAATAGTGTATTGTTCAACTTTGAACTTTACCTAGAAAGGTGCATCAGAAGGAAGGCATGGCTCAACTAGGCTATTCCAATCAAAGGAAGCAATCTGAGAGATTGGTGGGGGTTGATCTGAAATGAGTTTAGTGCCCCCTTGTTCAGTAAGTTCCGAACTGGCAGTGAAGAGAATGTGACTAGCAGACACTTCACTCTCCAAAGGAAGAGTAGGATTGATCAACAATGGAATCGATTCAACTGCTTCATGAAAGTCACTCTCTGAAGGGAGAGTGGGATTGACCAAATATGACATTGGTTCAATCACATCAGGATAAATCTCTGAAACAAGAGTGGGATCGACTAGATCTGAGATTGGTTTGACCACTTCATCAACCAAAGGTTGAGTAGGTTGTTGAGAAACTATAGGTTGTTCAGGAGAAGGAAATTCTTGAGTCTTGGACCACACTCTTCACACCTCTGCGATACCAAGGCACTGGTGAGTAAGATGATATCCCTCACATAAATTACAAGGGAACTTAAGTTTGCACTTCAAATGACCATTTTTCTTAAGGGCTTCAACATGATTAGCATTGGATGATTGTTTTCTCTCAACATGACCTAAAGAGGTTCAGAATTTTCCCCCAGCATGACCACCAGAGGCTGGGTAACTAGGTCCAACCTGACTAAGAGAGGTTGGTTGTTGAAAAGCTTCAGAATGTTCAAAAATGGGATGACCATGAAACCAAACTCCACACCTCCATGATAGAAGGGAATTTATAAGTAAGGTGGTCTCCCTTACAAAGCTTACAAGGAAACTTGGGCTTGTGTTTTGAACGGTTAGTCTTTTCAACAGTGTCAACATGATTCGCAGTGGCTGACGGATTGTCTTCAACATGAACCACATAGGCTGAGAGACTGCCTCCAGCATGAATTGCAGAGGCAGAGAGACTAGGTCCAACATGATTTGCAGAGGTTGGACGAGAACCACCATCATGAACAACAAAGGTTGAATGGTTAAGATCAACATTCTTTGGAGCAGTTGAGATTGTGCCCCGGCATGAGCTGCATAGGTTGGGTGGATGGATCCAACATGACTTGCAGAGGTTGGGTGGGGAGGTTCAACTTGAACAATAGAGGTTGAACTGGTGCCCTCAGCATTAACTACATAGGCTAAGTGACTGGATCTGATGTGACATGGAAAGGTTGGAAGGATCTCACATGCATGAACATCAGAGGCTAGATGGTGAATATCAACTTGACTTGTAGAGGTTGAGTGCTTAGATTCAACATGAGCTGCAGAGGTTGGATGGGTGCCCCCAGCATGAACTTTGGAGGCTGGGTGGTGAGGTTCAACTTGACTTCCAGAGGTTGAATCGGTGCCCCCTTTCTATGTTCCTTCTTCCTATTCCTCCTTCTTGTACTCCTTTTATACTGTCTGTTACTAGTATCGGTACTTTCACCGCATGAGGTAGAAGGAGGAGGAGAACCAACTACAGGTGAAGGGGAAGTATTGTTTTGATGCCCTTGATATATGGAGATTACTTGAGAAGCATCAGGAGCATTCAGGATGGTTGGAGTGAAAAACAACCACACTAATATCCCTACGGCGAATCCAGGTAGATTCAGGGTGGCCATCAAGGGAACACAAACATTCCCCGTGAGAGGAATAGTACAAGGAGTTCCCAGCATGGGGATATCTTGGTTGGTGTTTAAAGGCATGTTAGCCATAGTTTCAAACTAGGAGACAAAGTCTGAGGTTAATAGTCAACCAAAATTAAAAAGCACACACCTAAATGCACACTAAGCACAGATAAACCAGACAACACTCACTAAAAAATCCTAAAGCCAAACAGACAAATAGGTATAAGGTATGCTTTCCAAAATAAAGTTGATAGATAGTTACTTAGCATCCTTGTAGATTTTCTTAGGCACAAGCAGAGGAATCACCCACCTCCCTCTCACACATTCTATAAGGGTTACCTTCCAAGCCCATCCAAGGTCAACCAAAAATAACATTCTGGTGTACCTGTGTATGAACCCTAGATTTCAAAGAGACTAAAGGATACCTTAACTATATTAGCAGTCTGGGGGGATAGTTGAAATCTTGGTTCATGTGGATGGGCAGGGTAGAAAATCCAAAAACCTTGTCTAAGATAGAATCCCTAGATTCACAAAAACCCTGGTCTACACTTTGACAAGGAATGAGAGGGTTATCTTCTCATTTCAAGTCTCCACGTGGCCTCGTGCTTAACTCCCATTTGAGAGGAGCTTCCTAGATACAATCAACATACAAAAGGGTTTACCAGGTGATTGGCCAACTACGTCTAAAATTTTAACAGTTGTGGAGAGTTGAAACTCCCTAATACACAAGTCTAGCCTAAGCTAGTTTGTGTATGACCCTATAAAATAAAACTTACTAATAATTTATAAATTATATCATTCATTTTAAGGGCTATTTTTTTAGTCAGAGGGTAAATGTCATGAAACCTATGTGGTGTTTTGACTCAAAGTTGAAACAAAATTACTAAGAAAAGAGAAATCAAATGCAAAAAGCAAAAACTATTCTCTTTCTTTTCAAATAGAAACTTGAAAGCCACAAAAGAACAAATTGT
The DNA here is from genome assembly GCA_001517045.1 of Pseudotsuga menziesii. NCBI lineage: Eukaryota > Viridiplantae > Streptophyta > Pinopsida > Pinales > Pinaceae > Pseudotsuga > Pseudotsuga menziesii. The sequence goes on along the minus strand of LPNX010163387.1, from coordinate 661,282 downwards.
TTTTTATTTTTTTCAAAAGTAATGATATGCCATGCAATCTAGACTAAAAACCTATTCTACATGCATATAAAGTAAACATGTGTTTTTGTCTTTTTCTTTTATAAATACAAAATAAAAAATAGCCTATCAATTAATGCAAGCAAGTAACTGTAAGCAGAGAAAATAGACAACTACTATACACCCCACAGACAAACCCTATGTTTCCCTAAAGTTAGATATAACCTCTCTTGGAAGGAAATCTCACAAAGGTAAACAAGCCAAAAACTTTGGAATGAAGAGGCCGAGCAAATAAGACTGACATAAACAAAGGTCAAGAAGTCCCAAGAATCAATCTAAACCTACAAACAAAGGCTGCTCAGTACCTTGTCCAACAAGGTCAAGCCAAAGAAGGAGGTGTGGGGGAAGGCAGCAAAAACAAGTTCAAATAATTGAAAGAGACTTAAAAGATAGAGAAAGAGCACCTAACAGAGATAAAACAACCTATCAGGAGTCATGCACGTGTAGAGGACTCTTGAAAACCCTATAAACAGCCCTCAAGTCACCCAAAAACCCTAAAAAATGATGAAAGAACACAAATTAAGGTGCATACGCGCGTTTCCTTAAGGTAGGTCACGTATGACACATGGGTTGTAGGTAGTGCAAGTCACATGTACAACACAGACATGTGATTGTTTATCTTGATAGTCACGTATGGATGACAAAAGGCACAAAAATGATCAAAAATTGAACTAGGAAGGCAGGAAAGGTCTTCCAACAAACTCAAAAGGTGTTCCTAACTTGTAATAAGGACACGAAACTTTAGAAAAGGATGAAAGAAAGACAAAGAAAACCCAAATAGAAAATGCAATCCCCAACAGAGTCGCTAGTTCTGTTGTAAAGGAGAGTTTCCTATGGCTAGGGTTTAAGAGGCCATCAACGTACTAGGGTTGAAAGGTGGATGCAAATAGTCCTACAAGTAAATACAAACAATATTAATAGATTAGAATGGTTCATACCTTAGCCAAATGAAGGTTGATCAAAGCATCCCTTCAATCCTCTTCTTGGTCCTCTCGCTCCAAGAGACCTGCAAAATGAATAATACCTTCCTCAAACCAATATCACCACATATAAAGCAATGATAATAAAATAAACATGAAATAATGATCTGACTAACATCATCATATGATCATAAATAGAGATTCAATCACACATTGAAAAATTGTTTGGGAAGAATAAGGACATCACATCTTTATTAATCTTGAAAACAAGTACAAGTATACCTTCTATTCAAGTTTGCCACCTCATGAAACCTTGATCTGGTTCTTCTGCTTCTCATCTCCAAGGAACTCAGTCTCCAAGCTCTGCAACACAAGGAGGATGATTCTAGGGAAAAGGTGTGGGCAAAGAGAGTCCCAATTCCTCTAGCATGACAATGAAAAAGTTCAAGTCCCCTCTCATGGACCTCCATACCTCTATTTATATGCTTAATGAAGATTTAGGGTCGAAGACAAAGTGGTTACAACTGAAGAAGTCAGTTGCATAACTACCCAAACAAACCAAATTTCAAAATATGTTTTGTTTACATTTTTAGGATGCGTACGTGGGTTGCAGAAACAACATTCGCATACATGAGGAGACATACATGGTTTGAAATGTAGAAAGTCATGTATTTAAGGTGTATGCGACTATTATATATAGAAACTCGCGTACGCACGTGAGTTTCATTAAGGAAAGTCGCATACGCATCAAAAACTCATTTTTAGGGTATTTCTGGGCATTTTCAGACTTTGGTGTCTTCTAGAAAGGTTTAGATAACTAAAATATATTTCCAATGGCATAGAGATGAGGTCAAATATATTTACAAAACTCAAGATATGGGTCCTCCAAGTTAGGTGTTTTTCAGTGACTTTTAGTGACTTTTCATGAAGTCTCGTCATGGAAGTGTCGACATGCGACGAGAACATAGGAAAGTGGTCACAAGCAGAGATGTGTCATTTTGAGCTATAACAATGAGCCATCAGAACTGACATGTTTGAGGATGCACATAACCCCAATGAATGCTAGGAAGATGCTATGGGGGAAAATGTCCAAGCTGGAAATGTTGAGACAAAGTATAATGGGAGGAGGTTTCAAGACANGTTTGAGGATGCACATAACCCCAATGAATGCTAGGAAGATGCTATGGGGGAAAATGTCCAAGCTGGAAATGTTGAGACAAAGTATAATGGGAGGAGGTTTCAAGACCCCCCGCCATGAGAAGCCTAAGGGTGGAGATGAAACATTACAGGAAAGATAATGAATTATTGGTTAAGGCTCAAAAAGAGAAGAATCAACTGAATGCAGCCATGTTGAAAATTTTGATAAAAATTCAGAGGCGTATGAACTTTGAGGACTGAACATTAAGACCAGAAGGAAGTAAGAGCACTGCTAGAAGAAGAAAGAGATCTCCTAGTGGGCCATTTGACTCTGAAGGATCCAATGGTGGTTCATGTTCTTCTTCTCATGACAATAAGAGAAAGAGGTGCTACCAGAACCATTCAATCCATGAATTTTAGAAGGCAAGGCCTCCTACCTCCAATGGTGAGATAAACAATGGTCAAGAAGCTAAAAGATGGCTTCTTGGGATGAGGAAATATTGTTTGTTTTTCAACATTAAGCTAGCATTATGTTAGGATCTTTACTGAGAGAATAAGAAGTACAAAAATCAAACACAAGAGACAATGGACACTGTGCTTTTTATTGGGGAAACCATAAATGGATAAAACCACGCAACTTCCTCAGAGATAGAATCAACACAAGATGTAAAACCCCAAAACAATAAGATGCACTCTCAACAACAGTAGTCTTCTTCTTGTCTAGCCCCGGTGTCTTTCCTTCCTCAACTATGTGCTATTCTTGAGTGTGTGAGTGATGTGTGCTAAATAGAGATCCCAGATATCTATTTATAGTAATCCTAGCAAGGTTGAAACCCTACTAGGGCCGACCTCTACTTAAAGAGTCTAATAACCCTAGTGCCCCGGAACTGCGGGGACTTTAACCCTTACACTATTGGAGGGTTACCCACTATGACTTGACATGACTTGTTTACATTATTGATTCTCCCGATTGGAACATCAAGGGATGATAAAATGACTCAATTACATAATAGATACATCTCGGAATAAACATCGGGTTACAATATATAAGATACATAGATGAATACATTCCGAAGTTACAAATACATCAACACTCCCTCTTAACTAGGAAGGTATTCTTTCGACACAATTTTTAGCACTCGTCTTCTTCTATGTATCAAATGGATCATCTCGTCATTTTCATCTTACGTCTTTTGAGTCTTCAAGTCATATTCATCTTCAAGTCATCGTCATCCTTCGAATCCGGATCATCTCTCAATCTAGATGATCATGGAACATCATCACTAGATCTGGATCAAAATCACTGGACTGGATCTGGATCATCACTTGATTTGGATCTGGATTTGGATCATCACTGCTAGATCTGGATCATCACTCGATCTGGATCTCTCGGAGTCATCATAATTGGATCTGGATCATAGCTCAATCTGTATCTCACTTGGTCATCATCATGTGTGTACTATCTCATCATAGGAAGTTCTACAGAGCCAACCTTATTTCATGTTGGTTGTAGGCCTAGCCATCAGGTAGGTCTTCTCCTAGCACTTATATCTGACCTACTCATCAGAAAGGCATTCCCAGCACTCACATCTGATCATGTAGTAAACTACAATCACATCAAAAATGCCCCACACTCACATTCACCAGCATGAAAAGACATCACTATCATCTATGAAAATGATTCAGCACTTATATATGACCTACTCATCAGAAAGGCATACTTCCATCCAGGTGGGAACACATCCTACTCACAGTGATGAAAGATTTCCATACTTTCATCTAGGCTGGAATCACATCCTGCTCACAATGATGGAATACTTCTATCCAGGCGGGAACACATCCTACTCACAGTAATGAAATATTTCCATACTTTCATCTAGGATGGAATCACATTCTGCTCACAGTGATAGAAGAGTTCTGCACTTACATCTGACCTAGTAGGAACCAAATCCTGCACCCTCATCAGAAGGGCATGCACTCACATCTGACCTAGTAGGAACTGAATCCTACACCCTTGTGAGAATGGCCCCCAGTCCCATACTGAGCTACCTGGTAATGGACCAGGTGCCTCCACTCTCCCAGAGAGTGGCAGTTTCCCTTACGTCCGTCCTACTCGACAGAATGTCCAGCACTCATATCTAACATGGAAGAAACTGAATCCTCTCACCATGACAGAATAGATCAGCCCTTACATCTGACCTACTCATCATAATGGATTTGGGATCTTTAGCACTCATATCTCACATAGAAGGAACTGAATTCTCTTACCATGACATAATGGCTCAACTCTTACATCTGACCTGCTCGTCAGAATGGATTTGGGACTCATCAATTTCCCTTGGAGGAAACCTCGATCTAGAGAACACCAAGCTTCTTCTTGAAGTACTTGAACTTCAGCCTAGCCAATGGCTTTGTCAATACATCAGCTATCTATTCCTCCGTCACAACATATTGGAGCTTCACTGCTACCCTCTGCACCATATCCCTGATATAGTGATACTTGATCTCGATATGCTTTGACTTGTCATGGAACACTGGATTCTCTGACAACTTCATGCAACTTTGATTGTCACAATGTATACAAGTAGCATCCAACTGGAGATCAAATATATCAGACAGTAGCTTCCATAGCCATACTGCCTCACAACTAGCTGAGAAAGCTACGACATACTTTGCTTTAGCTATACTCAGTGCCACACATGATTGATTCCTGCTAAACCAAGAGATCACACTTGATCCCATACTGAAGCAACATCTTGAAGTGCTCTTCCTATCAATGGCAATGCGTACCCAATCTGAATCAACATAACCCTCCAGGTTAATCTTTTGATTCACATCATACTTGAGCCCATAATCAATTGTACCCCTCAAGTACCTCATAATATGCTTTGCAGCAATCAAGTGAACAATTCTCGGATCTGTTAAGAAATAGCTCAAGGTGTTCATATCAAAGCAAATGTCTGGTCTTGTGTTCGTCAGGTACATCAATGACCCAATCATCTGACGATACACTGTAGCATCAACTTTCTCTGAAGAAGCATCATTCAATAGCTTCAGGTTTGATGCCATAGGTGTGGCCATAATATTGCAGTCCATCATCCCAAACCTCTTCAGGATCTCTACTGCATACTTACCTTGTCCAAGGAAGATTCCATCCACACTCTGCCACACCTCCATACGTAGAAAGTAATGCATCATACCCAATTCCTTCATCTCGTACTCAGCAGCAAGCTTTCTCTTTGTATCAGTAATCAACCCATCCATACCTGTCACAAATAGATCATCTACATATAGTAGAAGCATCATTGGGTTTCCATCTTCAACTTTATAGTAAATGTTGGAATCTGCTTTACTCTTGGTAAAGCCCAAACTGGATCGAAAGTTGTCAATTCTGCTGTACCAGGTCCTGGGTGCCTATTTCAAACCGTATAGGGATTTTTTCAATATGCATACATGAGACTCTCTGTCACGTGTCTCAAAACTAAGTGGTTTTTATACATACACTTCCTCTTCCACTACACCATTCAAGAAGGAAGTCTTGACATCCATTTGGTGTATCTTCCATTTCATTATTGCAGCTAGAGCAAGTACTGATCTGATGGAAGTGTATCTGGCTACAAGTGCAAAGGTCTCTTCATAGTCTATTCCCTCTTTCTGAGAGAAACCTCGAGCTACAAATCTTTCCTTATATTTTTCAATGCTATCATCTTTAGCATGCTTGATCTTGTAGATCCATTTGGAAGTTACAACTGACTTCCCGTCTGGTCTTGGGACAACATCCCAAACATCATTCTTCATGATTGATTGGTACTCTTCAATCATAGCATCCTTCCATTCTTTCTGTTCTGCATCTTCTTCATAACTGGAAGGTTCTTTATCAATGAAATCACATAGTAAAGCTACATACCTAGAATTGGATCTGGTTCTCTTTCTTTATTTGTGATTCTCTTATGGAGCCCCATATCTTTCCACACCTTGGATAAGTTCTCATACCCAAGCAGGTTTCCTCTTATGAGGATTCTTCTCCAGAGGTGGATCTACAGGCCTTTTTGGTTCTTCAAATTCTCGATCTTCTTCTCGAGTTTCTTCATTCATGGTTGTATCATGAATTCTGGGTGCTTCTTCTTCTTCAGGTTCTTTAGCAGGTCTCTTTCTGGATTTGTTGTAAGCTGTATCTTCATCAAATGTCACATCCCTACTGATGTCAATCTTCTTATATCCTGGGAAATATATTCTGTAATCCTTCGAGCTTTTAGAGTATCCCACAAATATACCATTCTTTCTTGAAGGATCTAATTTAGTCCTATTCTCTTTTGGAATGTGGATGTACATAGGACAACCAAATATTCTGAAATGGATGACTTCAGGTTTCTTGCCAGAGAAGACTTCTTCAGGAGTCTTGTTCTTGAGTACTCTATGTGGAGTACAGTTCTGTACATACACCGTTGTTCTAGCAGCTTCTGCCCAAAGATGCATAGGAAGGTCTTGATCATGAAGCATTGCTTTCGCAACTTCCGTGATAGTTATGTTCTTCTGTTCTACAACCCCATTTTGTTGTGGATTATAGGGAGTGGACAACTCCCTCTTAATCCTTGATTCTTTGCATATCTCTTTGAATTCATTTGAAGTGAATTCTCCACCATTATATGATCGAATGGTCTTGATCTTCTTTTCAGTATGGTTTTCGATCAAGGCTTTGAATTCTTTGAATTTACTGAATACTTCATCTTTGTTCTTCATGAAGTAAACCCATCTCTTCCTAGAAAAATCATCAATAAAAGAAACATAATATGCATACCTACTTAGAGAGTTTGATGACATAGCACCGCATACATCAGAGTGGATGATTTCCAAGATTCTTTTAACTTTTCTTTCACTGCTTGGAAATGTCTTCTTTGTATTCTTTCCTTTCACACATCCTTTGCAGACCCCATCATGTTTTGCTTGAATTTCTGGAAGACCTTCGACAACTTTTCTTGCAATAGGTAGTGCTCTGTAATGCACATGTGCAAGCCTTCTATACCAAAGTTCACTTGGCTCTACTATTTCATGGACCAAGGCTTGTTCTGGATGGCCCTTCAGTTTGTATAATCCTCCTTCATGTTCTCCAATTACTACCGCATCATCGATAGTCTTTCCTTTTGGCCACATGATGACTTGACCATCTATGAATGAAACCCGCATTCATTTTGAATCTAATGCTGATATGGAGAGAAGGTTCTTCTTCAGTCCTAGCACAAACAATACTTCTTTCATTGTTAGATATTTTCCAGAGTCTAAATTATATGAAGATTCCCCACTACCTTTGATTGGATATTGGTAGTCATCTCCTAGCTTTACCTTGTGAGGTGATTCATGTTCTTACAGTCTTACAAAGGATTCCTTGAATCCAGTCATATCTTTGGAAGCCCCACTATCTATAAGCCAATCATCACTACCATGAGTAATGTTACTTGTGAGATCTGATATCATAACATATTCATCCTCACTTGAAGAATCTTCACTTTCATATCTGGATCTCTTTCTGGATGGTTCATCATCCTCTGCAGCTTGACCATGATGTCTTCTTTTGTTGCTCTTCTTTACTATCTTCAGTTTGTTAGGACAATTCCTTTCATAGTGTCCTGCTTCATCACAAGTATATCATATGATCCTAGATACATCTCTTCTAGTATTATCTTTGTGAGAGTGCTTACCTCTGAAGTGATGAGTTTTCTTTCTTGTTGACATGGAGTGAGTCTTGGAGTATATTGTGAGAGCTTGGTCTTCACTTCCCATATTCTCTTCTCGAGCTGATATCTGATATTTGTCTTGAGAGCACTCTTCCCATAGTCTGCTGAACTTGACTAACTTCTTCCTAGCACAGATTCCTTGGATGAAAGAATCCCATGACCTAGGAAGGCCATTCAATGTAGTCATTACAACCTCTGCATTTTCCACTTCTTTGTCAACTACTTCTAGTTACTCTTTGATTTGAGAAACTCTTGTGAAGTAAGATTGGATGGTTTATGCATTCTGAATCTTCACATCCTTCAGTTGGCTTCTCAGGGTCATCTTCTGATTGTTGTTCTTTCCTTCAAACAATTTGGTTAAGGCATCAAACATAGCTTTAGGTGTCTTGAGAGAGGACACCTGTGGGATAAGGTGATCCTTGATAGAATCAGCAATGATCCTTTTTTCCATAACCATCTTCTTCTTATGTAAGGCCTTTTCCTCATCTCCCTCTAGAACTGGAACCTCCTCATGGATGTAGGAGTCTAATTCATTTTCTTCCAGGACCAAGGAGATCCTATACTTCCAGGCTCGGAAGTTTTCATCTTCCTCAAGATTTTCATGAAGCTTGGTATGATGAGACATCTTAAATGAGAACCTCAAATGGAAATACGAAATATTTTAGATCTTACCAAGTTCAAGATGTCGGATCTGAAACTTGAGCTGAAATCCTGCAGAGCTGGTTCAGGAGCAAATTAGGGTTTTTCTTTTTCGGAGTTCTGTCAACCGAAATGCCTTGAAATTTGTCCCTAAATTTTATTTTGGGGAGGAGATCAATCTAGGTCTGGGCTCACTGAAAAATTCCTCTTCTGTAAAAAGACCTAATTTCCGAAAGTAGTGACAGGTCCAAAACTGAAAAACCTCAGAATTGGATTCTGCTTCGATAGAAAGATGCGCCCTAAGGAGGAGAGTTGTTCCACCTTACTTTTGCTGAAAATATGTGGAGGAAGATCCACAAACTAGGAAACCCTAGTTCCTGCGGCTACATAGTGTCTTGTTCTCAGGTTAGCTCTGATACCATGTTAGTTTTTCAACATTAAGCTAGCATTATGTTAGGATCCATTTGACTCCTAGTGGGCCATTTGACTCTGAAGGATCCAATGGTGGTTCATGTTCTTCTTCTCATGACAATAAGAGAAAGAGGTGCTACCAGAACCATTCAATCCATGAATTTCAGAAGGCAAGGCCTCCTACCTCCAATGGTGAGATAAACAATGGTCAAGAAGCTAAAACATGGCTTCTTGGGATGAGGAAATATTGTTTTTTTTTCAACATTAAGCTAGCATTATGTTAGGATCTTTACTGAGAGAATAAGAAGTACAAAAATCAAACACAAGAGACAATGGACACTGTGCTTTTTATTGGGGAAACCATAAATGGAGAAAACCCCGCAACTTCCTCAGAGATAGAATCATCACAAGATGTAAAACCCTAAAACAATAAGATGCACTCTCGACAACAGTAGTCTTCTTCTTGTCTAGCTCCAGTGTCTTTCCTTCCTCAACTATGTGCTAAATAGAGATCCCAGATCTTTATTTATACTAATCCCAGCATTACTAAAACCCTACTAGGGCTGACCTCTACTTGGAGAGTCTAATAACCCTAGTGCCCCAGAACTGCGGGGACTTTAACCCTTACACAATCAGAGGGTTACCCACTATGACTTGACATGACTTGTTTACATTATTGATTCTCCCGATTGGAACATCGGGGCATGATAACATGACTCAATTACATAATAGATACATCCCGGAATAAACATCGGGTTACAATATATAAGATACATAGATGAATACATTCCGAAGTTAGAAATACATCAACAAATATTTTAAAGTCCTAGACTACAATGGAAATATGAAGGATAGAGTAGACATCTTCAATTTCACTGGAAGAGAATTCATATGGTGGAAGCACTTCTAGAAAGTGAAAAAGATTAATGAAAGGAAGATTGTGCAGAAACAGTTCCAGAAGTATTTCAAGCAGAAGTACCTCGCTCACATGTACTATGATGATAAGGTCAAAGAATTCAATGAGCTAAGATTGGTACAATAGACCATGGAAGAGTATGCAAACAAGTACTTGGAGTTGTTGAGGTATGTAAGGTACATCAAAGATGAAAAAGTTAAAATCGAATGTTTTCCAATTGGATTACCTCAGCCTTACAAAGAAATAATTGCATTTTATGAACCTAGAACTCTAGAAGAAGCAATAAGGGAAGCGAAATATTGCTATGAGAAAAGAAAATGCAAACCTGATTATCATAAGACATGGAAGGACAAGAAGAATGATAATTATGACCAAAGGAATAAATTTTTCAAATGTTCTAACTTTAGAAATCAACAAAAGAAGCCATCCCAAGTTGAGAAGCAACTAGCTAGAGTGGTGGAAGAAAATCCAAGAGAACAACAACATAACAGAGAACCACTCAAATATTGGATATGTGAAGGACCCCACATGTGCAGGAAGTGTCTGCTTGAGAATGAGAATGTAAGGCCATCTTACAATATTCAAGAGGCAAAAATAGTGGATCAAGTAGCAAGGGCCATCCCTAGGATCTATGCAACAATGGAGGACCGCTAGGCAGATCACCAGTCAACTATGCTCGAAAATGCAGCTAATATTGTTGAGCAATTTTTTTCTATTTTGATTGACCCTAGATCTAATTAGAGTTACATTTCTCCTAGAGTATTTTATATTTGTGCTTTTAAGAAAGTAAATCATAGAAAATCATGGTTAGTTCAGCTAGCCACTAGAACTAAGAGAGAGGTTAGTGAAGTGGTAGAGAAATGCCCATTGGTGATGAATGGATTGGTCACTTGTGTAGATATAAATGTTCTACCAGTTGGTTCCTATGATGTTCTCATTAAAATGGATTGGTTAGAATCTCATAGGGTAAAGCTCGACTTCTATAATAAGAATTTTGAATGCATGGATGAAGAAGGAAACCCAAGAGTTGTAAGAGGCATTCCAAATGTGATTTCTATGAGGTATATTTCAGAAATGCAGTTGAAGAAGTTTTGTAGGAAAGGTTTCCAGTTGTATGCAGCGCATATTATAGAGGCAATAGAGAATGAAACGCCTAGGTTGGAGGACTTTCATGTGTTACAGGAATTCAAGGATGTTTTTCCTGATGAGATCCCAGGGATTCCTCCAAAGAGAGGTGACATTTATGTGCCTTCTGAATAGTGTCTTCAATAGGTATTTGGATAATTTTGTTCTTGTTTTGGACAAGTATTTGTTTGATAAACCTACTCTAAATTCTAGGAAATCTAGATGGCTGGAGTTTTTATGTGAGTTTGATTTTGAAATCAAGCACATAAAGTGAAAAGAGAATAAGGTAGTTGATACATGCACAAGGAAGGTGTAGGAAATGCATCTCTTAGTATTTTCCAATCAGATTTGAAACAACAGATCGTTAGTCATACTGCTGAAGATGAAATTTATGTGCAGGTAAAGGACAAGCTACAACATCAAAGGCTTGAAAAGAAGTATGAGGGATATAAATTGAAAGAAGATGGAATTTTTACTTATAAGAACAAATTTTTTATTCCAAATGTACCAGATTTGAGGAGGGTTGTTATGGATGAGATCCATCAAGCTCCATATTCTGGTCACCCGAGGTATTACAAGACAATTGCTATAGCTAGAAAGTAGTACTTTTGGCTAGGAATGAAAAATAACATGGCTGAACATATTTCAAGGTGCATGAAATGTCAACAGGTGAAGGTTGAGCACCAACACCCAGCAAGTTTTTTACATCCTTTGATAATTCCATAATCGAAATGGGAAGTTATTTCCATGGATTTTATTACGAGATTGCTAATGACTTGGATACAACTTGATTCCATCATGGTTGTGGTTGACAAGCTGAGAAAGGAACACATTTTATATGGGTTAAGTCTACGCATAACACTGATGACATTGAAAACATCTTCATGAAGGATATTTTCAAGTTTGCATGGATTGCCTAAGGCAATAGTCTCTGACAAAGATGTCAAGTTCACTTCCAATTTTTGGAAGGAATTGTTTGCATATTTCAGTACAAAGTTGAATTTTAGCACTGCCTACAATCCTCATACTTATGGGTATACAGAGAGAGTTAACCATGTGCTTGAAGACATGTTTCACATGTATGTGATGGACAAACCAACCAAGTGGGAAGATTATTTACACTTGGTAGAGTTTTCTTATAACAATGTACATCAAGCATCCTTGGAGATGGTATCCTATGAAGCTTTGTATGGAAGGAGGTGTAGGACACCAGTGACTTGGGATAATCTAGTGAACATGGTTGTGCTTGGACCAGAATTCCTCAAGGAGATGGAGCAGGAGGTTGTGAGGATCATGAAGATTCTAAAATCAGCCCAGGATAGACAAAAAAGATATGTAGATAAGCATAGGGTGAGAAAAGAGTTCATCATTTGGCATCATGTTTACCTCAAAGTGATGGAAAAGAAGAGTTCCTTGAAGCTTGGAAGTGGTTCCAATATGTCACCCAGATATTGTGGGCCGTTTAATGTGCTTGAAAGAATAGGTCCAGTTGCATATATACCTGTATTTCTTGCTACAACTAGCGTTCAAATTTTTTTTCATGTTTATTTCCTTAATAGATATGTACATGATCCTAAACATGTGATTAATTGGGATGTGATTCAGGTGCAACCTGAGGGAGAATTCCAAATTGATCAAATCCACATCCTCGACAGGAAGCTCACAATGCTTCGGAACCAAGCCATAGGGTAGGTGAAGGTGCAAGGGGAGCACTAAGGTCCTAAAGTGGCTACATGGGAGGTAGAGGATGCCATACGATTGGCACATCCATTTTTGTTCAATTCTGTGGAGCACTAAGGGCACTACTAACGTTGCATTTTTGTTCAATTTTGTAAAGCACTGGGGACAATGCTATTGAAGGGGGAGGGGAATGTAACACCCTGGTTTTTACCATGTTTGCATTAAATATATATTATGTAATATTGCAATTAATCATGGTGTGAAGATAAAGGAAAAATCCCCACCATTGATTTATCGTTTTATGTTTCGATGCCAATGGTATTTTGTGCTATCTGACAGATTATAGTTTTGGACATCATATAAATATGCCATTTAATTAATAACCCACAATGAGCTATGTTAATGCAAAAAATAATGAGATAGGGGCATGATTTCCTAAAGATGAGGGGGGAGGGAATGTTTAATCTTGAGCCATTGGTAAAATCCATGTGTCAAAAGAAAACACCCAAAAATGTATGCCCATTCCCTCATGCATTCATGTTTTATCTTCCTTCACATTTTTGAGGGGGGTATGACGTTTTTTATCATCCATCCTCCACGTTTCCAGTTTCTTTCATCAGTGTGCATGCCCAGTCCATCATCTGTCTCTCACCAAAACGTTGTGGTCCATTCTAATCATGCTCTATTCCATTCTGTTAATGTGCATGGTGCATTCGTCCTGCTTACACAATGTCATTTTGTTCTCGGTTGTTCTCCTGTTGTTACCATCCTTATCCGTGGAAAGGTTCAGGGTCTCCTTTCTTTGCTGAATAAATGAGTAGTGGAATATCACTCAATTTTATGAGAAAAGTGGTCATCTATGGTTTTTTCAGTATTTTTGTGTAATGGTCTCCTCTGTGACAAAGTGAGTGGAATCCTGTTTTGTTGTGTTGACCTTGTGGTTGTTGTGTGTGCATATTTTTCCTTGGTCTGACCTGATTTTGAGTGGAATTGGGTATGAACTAGATTTATAAATCGAGTGTAGGAAGGAACCTCACAAATAGATCTAGAGGGGTTGGTTTTCTTCTTTGCACACCCTTGACAACACTGGAATGGAAGTCATAGCTTAAGGGTTTGAGTAGCAGAGAAGAGGATGCTTCCTTGTGTTGGGTGTGTAGATGTTTTAGGAGCCAAGCCTGATCTAGTGCAGGTGTCCATAACTTGGTGGTTGAGCTCACTAGCTTAGTAGTTCATTATTTCCAGCTCCTTTTCATCCTGATAAACCCATCTATTAGTTGGATTTGTTGGTCCTTAATGTGAATGTTGGCTTAAATAAATGTAGTCTGATAAACAAAACAGTATATTGGTCTGTCTGTTTATAGCCTGATAAACCCAACTGTGTTGGCTTAGCTGAGTTTTGTTGTATCCTTAGCTATGTGTGAACCTTATAGTGTTCTTTATTCCTTATGGGAATCATGCCAAGCTTGTAAGTGGCAGTGCTACTGAGAGATTGATCAATGCACTGACCTATGATTGGGTGGAACATTGCAGAGATGTAGCTAGTTGTGGGACAAGATTCTTTTATGAAAAGTACTTTTTGTGTGTAATCTCTGCAATTGTATCTTATTTAATGAATTATGGTGAACTTGTTGAATACTTTGATGAATGTATATACTTTCTCTATATATTACATGTTTCACACATATGTGTATGTTTTTACATTCAATGCATTCTATATTACATTATGGGGCTTAGATTGTTGGATTGGTGATGGCCCGAAAGAAAAAATCTTCCCAAGACTTATGTTAATGGGTTGAATTTCCTTCCGCAACTCTCATTTCCACAACTTGGAGTATGCGGGATGTGGAAACGTTCTTTTGTAAATTTTGTTCCACATAGATTTCATTGTCTAACTTTCCTTTTCATGAACTGTGGGATTTGGGATATGATATGCAGGATGCGGGTTCACATATCTCTATTTCCACAACTTTCCTTTCTGCAACAATCTATTCTGCATGCAGGATGTAGGATGCAGAATTGCAATTTCCATATTTCCTCAATTCAGAAAACTCAATATTTTCACACCGTTGATTCTCACAGGTTGATTTTAAGCACTTGATCTATCTCTAGATGCATAATAGATGGTGACCGTCTATTTCCATCGATATCTTTCTCCACTAGTCGATCTCCTCTGAGATATTTCTTCGTAGATCGTTGAATTGATCACTGACAGGGTCAATTTCTCTGATGTTGGGAAGTTGGAGAATTTATCCACATATTTGAATAGAGTGAATGCAAGATGAGTTCATGCCTCTATATATCTCTAAAAAATTGGGAATCCATCAATATAGATATAGAATTCAATGAAATTCGAGTTGGATGCTCCTGCAAAAATCAAAGCGAGCAGTTATGGTCGTGTTTTATCCCTAGAGGATGGGAGGGGACCTAACAACATGTATCAGAGCATGAATGTTGAAGAGTGTTTTCATAGCCATGACCAGTGATTGAAAGAAGAAGAAAGTTTCTTTAAAACAAAATCAATTCTGAATGATAATCGGGATATATGTGTACATGACATATATATAAAGAAGATCAGAGCCTTTCAGACTACTTTCTTAGGTCTTTCGTTTCAAAAAAGATGATGAGATTATTATTATTTTCTTAGAATTACATATGATGCAATATTGGGGTTAATATTACCCCTTTCCCCAATTTTTAAAGGGTTCTAGCTCAATGGAAAAGTCCCTGATTTACAAGAAGGAGGTTGAAGGTTTGTTTCCTTCGTGCCATAATGATATTAAGATATTGATATTTTTATTAAAATATATTTATTATTATTTACTATGGCTATGAGGGGGTTCTAAATTGAATTCATATGTCACTATGAGGGAGGTTCAAAACTTCCCTTGTCGGTTACAACAAGGGGGGGCTCAAAAAACCAATGTACATTTATATGCGGGGGGTTCATAACCACCCCAAAATTTTTGTAAATACTTTTAGGGGGGTTTCGAACCACCTCCGTAGGTACCTACAAGGGGGGTGTATAACCTCCCCGAAAAGTTTTCAAATAGTTTTAGAGGGGGTTTCGAGCCGCCTCCACAGCTACGTATGAGGGGGGTTTATAACCACCCCCAAAGGTTTGTAAAGAGTTTTAGGGGGCGTTCCAAACCACCTCCATAGGTACCTACAAGGGGGGTTTATAATCAATCCCAAATTTTTGTAATAAAGATTCTTATGGGGGGATTGAACTACCTCAGTAGGTACCTATGAGGGAGGTTTATAACTGCTCCCAAATTTTTGCAATAAATACTTTTAGGGGGGGGTTGAAATTCCCCAAAAATTCAATGTTAGTGTCAGTTCTATTGGGGGTTGAGGGGTTTGTTAATACCACCCCCAAATATTAAAAATATTTATTTTTAGGGGGGTTAGAACCTATGGGGGGGAGGGGTTGAAATCATCCCCGTCGTTACCTACGGGGGTGGTTTACAACCGCCCCGAAAGTTTGTAATAAGTAATTTTGGTGGGGGGGGTTTGAACCACCCCAATGGATGTCTATGAGGGGGATTTAGAACCTCCCTTAAAAGTGACTTTGGGGGGGGGGGGGTGGTAGAACCACCCCCAAAAGTCACTTTTAGGGGAAGTTTTTATCTCTTCCAAAACCGCCCCTAAGTGTCAAAATTTTTATTGTTTGTGCTATTAGGGGTGGTTTTTAAAGAACACCTCCAAATCCAAAACCACCCCTAAGAGTGACTTTTGGAGGTGGAAGAAAACCCCCCCTCAAATTCAAATTTTTTGTACTTGTATATCCGATGATAAGGTAGCTTTTATCCTTCAATCCTTAATTTTGTCGATATTCCCATGGGAATGTCGTGGGACATTTCAAAGTCTGAAGATATACTAAGATATCTCTATACCAAGGGTCAAATGTTGATCTTAATAAAATGTTCTCATACAAAAATGATTCATTTTCTATCACTAAGCTCTCATCACTCAAGAACTCTGAGATAAGTTCTGCAAATACGAGGGACTGTTTTTACTTGGAGGACCGAAATTATAAGTCAAACTCTTGGAGTATGATGATCCACTTATTGAATTTTCCCTCTATTATGCATCGGGATAAGACATACTGAAATGGATTCACGTCTACAACTACAATAGTTTTCCTCAGAAACATGTAATTTCGCATCCTCTAGACGACATAGACCACTTCCAAAGGAAGTTTATCTACATGTGAATACCTAAGCTCGGGACCAGCCAAATCATGATTGAGATAATAGACGACATGCTCTTATAGATTGTCATAATAATGAAATAGCACTACACCAATGGTAGACTCTTATGCATCTAGGCAGAATATAAATTCCTTCATGTAATGTAGCAAACACAAAAGAGGAGTTGATAACAAGGCTTTCTTTAATTCCTTGAATGATTGTTTTGCAGTTTCCTCCCATATAAATGGGGTGCCTTTCTTGAGAAACCATAAACATTTGTATATATTGGAATAATTCATAGTAAACCATCTCAGAAAGTTGGACTTCCCTTGTACACTGTGTAGTTGTCGAATTGTTAGAGGAGGAGGTAGATTGACAATTTCTTTGACTTTTAATGGATCAACCCTTATACCTTTTCTAGAGACTATAAAACCTAGAAGTCACCCAAAATCGATAGAGAAGACACACTTGTGGGGATTTGAGTGGATATTATAGTGCCTGCATATTTAAAAAAAGAAATGAAGATGATATCAATGATCTTTTATTTTATGAGAATGAGACGAAATATAATATAAGTACGCCTCTACAATGTGCTTAATATCTGGAAACATGAAATTCATAGCGCATTGAAAGGTTTCCATGGAATTATTCAAGCCAAATGACATTTTATTGTACAGAAACATACCCAAGGGGCAGATAAAGGGTTTTCTACTGGTCCCCGGGTTTAATCTGAATCTCATTATATGCTGACAAGCCATTTATAATTGAGAAAACTTCACTACCTACAAACGCATCAATAATATGATCTATAAATCGTGTGGGGTAGTTATCCTTAGGGAATTTCTTATTTAAATCCATGAAATTGGTACAAAGTCATATGCTCCCTTTTTTCTTATCGACCAGAATGGAGTTGGATACCCATTTTGTGAGAGATATAGGGCATATGAAAACCACCTTCAACATTTTTCTACTTAATCCTTGACGGTTCCCTCTTTCCATGGATTAATAGATCAAAGCTTTTGATAAATAGGCTTGACATTATGGTATATTATAATCTCATCCTCTACAATGAATTGGTCGATTCTTAGAATATCCTCATAAAAATAGGGAAAGACATCATTTAACTCCTTAAATAAGGCAGTATAATTGGCAATCTATTCAGGTGAAAAGTTTACTCCCATATGAACATTCTCCACGACATGAGGTTTGGTCGAGATATTGATCGGCATGGTGGAATATTTTTTTTCACATTCACCTTGAAAAGTAGTTCCCCCTTAGAAAAAGGGTTCACATGTTGATCAATACCTTTAGCTAGTCTCACTTTGAACTTATAGTTCTCTATCCAGCTCAGAACCGGTAGTAATTAGGACTAGTGATGTAAGTATTCACAAAGTTTCCTGGGTCCTATCATAACCTCTCAAATGGATTCATTGGACGGTAAAACCACATCCAAAAAGTCATAGGAATAAGTGAAATTCTCTTCCCATGTGTGAAAATAAGATTCATCTAACTCTTTTGACATGGGAGGAATGGAGATGGAAACAATAGTAGCATTGAATATAGCTTCATAGGCTACTTCTGTTGTTGATAAGCGAACTTTAGGCTCGTCTTAAGAAGGGAGAACCCATGGGTCAGTTATATCTACAACTTTACAAATTTTCTTCTCTACATCCGAACTCCTAAGCTCTCATTCAATCGATGGGATTGATCAATCAAAGGTATGTTAGAATCTCAAGTATCCATACAACCCTTATGAGTATATGAAAGTTGATAAACAATCACCAACTTTCCTTTATGTGGGAACACGAGGAATAAAAAAATGGATGATAAAATATCCCTCCTAGCATAGGTCCATGTCCTCTCTAAGAGTAAGTTATTATCCATAGGGGCATCAACAAAGTCAATTTCTACAGAGACGGTTTTCCCTGATAGTTTTATGTCAAAATATGGAAGGATACCATGTGGGAGAAATGATATTCCATCGAAAGCGGTCAACAAAGTGTTAGATGGACATAAATCAAAAGATCCCAAAGCTTTCTAACATGAAATAAGAATTACACATGTGGAGTGTTGGACCTCAAAATTGTCTTTTATAATGGCTTTATTTACATTAAATTCCTGGCCTATTTACCGAAATCGAATACCTCTATCTTTAATCTGTCTATCTTTTAATATGTTTTCATCAATTGTAACCTATAAATGTAAAAGACTCTTAATTCATCATTTTTAATGTGTTATTTCATTTAGTGAACATTTTGGCAGTTCATCCAGCCCCTTCTTTCAGTCCCAAGTTCTACACTGAGTTTTGATGACATGTTCCTTATTGGTTTCTTGACTTGACTTGTCTCTATCTTTTGGTCCTCACTGATTCCATACTACTTCCATATACATAAATAGAATCATGGGTTGATGTTAAGAATTTGTCCCATTTTTTATAATAATCAACCCATATTTACCTACCTTAGACATTAATTTAATCATTTTTGTCTTAATACCTAGTTTCCTAGATTCCACTCTATGCTAGTTGCCTTCTACATGTCCTAGAAGTTAACACATGCTAAAAATGAGTCATGGAGCGCTTGGGAAACATCCTGAAAACCCATTTTAGCATGTCTTGTTTATTCCAAATTCTCCAAAGCACATATCTACTTTTTCTGTAAAGCTGCCTTGTTTTATTTCTGATTTAAGGCAAAGGGAACGCTAGACTAGTGGTAACTTCCTTGTTTTCTGCCCACGTCATCCTCCCTCCTTTTCTTCAAATAAAAGCGTGTATGAGTTTTTTTTCTATCCCTATTTAGCTTTCCCACTTGAATTATCCAATTTGTGAACATCTACCTGGATTTGGAAACTGCTTTATGCACCTATGGGGGATTTGACTAGTTTTGGTAAGCCTACTTTTTGACTATATCGAATAGCATGTTTATGCATTCAAATATCTCATGTAATTATATATTACAGCAGCATATTACTTAAGAATGTTGGATATTGTACACTTACTCATTACAGATTAGTGTTATGCTCCAATTTCAATCTCCTTTGGTGTTAATTTTGCATGTTTGATTAGCAATTTTGTGAGTGTATTTGTACTATCTCTTAGGTTCAATTTCCACACCATTAATTTGTAATGTCATAAATTAACTGAAGAGGGAATGCATTTAAAATACTATGATTTCTTAAACTATGGAAAAGAAAAATGTTAAATATAAAACCATTCATTATTCAAGTGAATTAAAAAGTTCCACTTAGAACTTTAAGAAATGAAAGTTTAATATATTTTCAAATCCATATAAAATTTTGCCACCAAATTTTTGGGCCGAGGCTATAAAATGTACATCCTACATATAGAATAGGGTGCCTCATAAGCAGCTTGATGGTATGACTCCTTTCAATGCTTGGAGTGGGCACAAGCCAGATGTGACCCATTTTAGGATTTTTTGGCTCGATGGCTTAGGCCAGAATTCCAAATGACAAGAGAAAGTATCTACAGCCCCAAATACAAAAGTGCCTATTTATTGGGTATTCTAAATATTCAAAAGGGTACAAATCTATCATTGAAGGAAGTGTTCAGTTCCAAGAAGAGCCTTTAGCAGCAGTTGAAGTTGGAGAGTCCTCTTCACCACTAGATCCATTGATTGTAAGTGAAGAGACTAATGAGTTTGTTGATTCTGATATTTCTGATAATGATGATTTGATTGCCGATCCTAACAGTCCTAAAATACGAAAATGGGCATCAAATACCATTCATGCCGCTGGGGAACTAGCTGGAAATCCTAATGACACTACGATGACTAGATCTCAATTTGAGAGTGCCCTTTGTGTGAAAGATTCTCTATTTGTTGAGAAGTGCTATGTGATGGTTAAATTATATCCACATACATATGAATATGTAGTACATGATCCAAGATGGAAAACAACCGTGAAATAAGAATTCAGCTCGCTCCAGAAGAACAACACTTGGGAACTGGCTGATCTTCCCCCAAGGAGGAAGCTAGTTAAATGTAAGTGGGTTTTCAAAGATTAAGTTTGTTGCTGATGGTTCACCTTTGAAATATAAGGCAATATTGGTATCCGAGGGATAATCACAAGTACATGGTATTGACTCAATGAAACCTTTGCACCGGTGGCAAAGATGGACTCCATAAGGCTAGCTTTAGCCATTGCAGCTTCGAAGCAGTGGGAGGTACATCACATGGATGTGAAGTGTGCTTTCATAAATGGAGATATCACTGAAGAGATTCATATGTAGAAACCTAAATGGTTTGTTTCTAATCCATATTTAGTGTGTAGGTTAAAGAAATCATTGTATGGGCTCAAGAAAGCCCCCGGGGCTTGGTATGCCAAGATTGACGGATTTCTGCTGTCATTGAGTTTTGTTCGATGGAGGTCTTATACTAATTTATATTTGAAGCTGATTCATGATTCTTTGATGATTATTTTCATGTATGTGGATGACCTTATGATTACAGGAAGTTCAAAAAAAGAGACTGCCTCCTTGAAGGATGCAATGAACCATTCATTTTCTATGACAGTTTTGGGATTGTTGAGCCAATTCATGGGTCTTGAAATCACTCAATCAAAACATGGAATAAACGTACATCAGTCCAAGTATGCCTTATATTTTCTTAACAAGTTCAACATGAAATATTGCAAGCCAAGCAAGAATTCCTTCCTTTTAGGAGTTAAGCTTGAAGAAGCAAGTTCTTCTCCTATGGTAAATAATACATTGTATAGGTAGTTGATTGGGTGTTTGATTTATCTTCCACACACTAAACCTGAATTATATTATGCAGTTAGTGTGGCTTAGAGATACATGGATCAGCCTCATGAGATCCACTGCAGGGAATCCAAAAGGATCCTAAACTTTGTTCAAGGAACAAGAACTCATGGGATCTTCTACAAAGCAAAATCTGATCTTGATTTGATTTAGTTTACTAACAGTGATTGGGTAGGTGACAACATAGATCTAAATTACACATCAAAATATGTGTTTATGCTTGTATAATGACCAATTATCTATTCAAGAAAGAAGCAAAGTGCCATAGCACTCTCATGTACAGAAGTAGAGTATAGAGGAGTTGTAAATGCAGCAACTCAATGTTTGTGGTTGCAGGGATTACTTCGATAATGTGGCTTCGAATTAGAGTTTTCAACTATTATCTACTGTGATAATCAGAGCACCATTCCAATATACAATGATCCAGTTCAAAGACAGTGAACCAAGCACATTGAGATCCATATGCAATACATCAGATAGCTTGTGCATGATGGTACCATTCATCTACTCTTCTGTGCATATTCAGAACAAGTAGCAGACATCTTCAGCAAAGTTGTTTGTGAGAAGACATTCAGAAATATCAAATCACTGTTAGGTATTGATGAGCATGCTATGAAGCATGATTGATACCAATATTTCCAAATTTTGTTTTCCTGTCCATGTTTAAGGTAGTATTTTCCCACTAGGTTTTTGCCTCTTTCCTTGGTTGTATGGACAAGCAGTATGTAAAGGGTGACTAAGCCTTGTTTATAGTCCCTATAGTTTTCTAATATTTACTAATAAAGTCATGCTTAAGGGGGGGTTTTATAATAATAAACCCATAGTTACCTACCTTAGACATTAATCTAATCATTTTTTTTTTATTACCTAGTTTCCTAGATTCCACTCTATGATAGTTTCCTTCTACATGTCCTAGAAGTCAACACATGCTAAAACTGAGTCATGGAGATCTTGGGAAACATCCTGGAAACCCATTTTAGCATGTCTAATTTATTCTAGATTCTCCAATTCCCATATCTGATTTTTCTATAAAGCTGCCTTGTTTTATTTCTGATTTAAGGGAAATGGAAAACTAGACTAGTGGTAACGGCCTTGTTTTTTTTCCACATCATCCTCCCTCCTTTTATCCAAATAAAAGCATGTATGATTTTCCTTTTCATCCCTCTTTATCTTTCCCACTTGACTTAACCAATTTGTGAGCATCTACCTAGATTTGGAAACTGCTTTATGCACCTATGGGGGATTGGACTAGTTTTGGTAAGCGTTCTTTTTGACTATTTCAAATGCCATATTTATGCATTTGAATCTCTCATGTAATTTTATATTACAACATCCTATTACTTTACAAGGTTGGTTATTGTACACTTACTCAATATAGATTAGTGTTATGCTCCAATTTCAATCTCATTTGGTGTTAATTTTGCATGTTTGACTAGCAATTTTGTGAGTGTAATTGTTCTATCTCTTAGGTTAAATTTCCACACCATTAATTTGTAATGTATTAAAGTAATTGAAGAGGGAATGCATTTAAAATATTATGATTTCTTAAACTATGGAAAAGAAAAATGTTAAATATAAAACCATTCATTATTCAAGTGAATTAAATAGTTCCACTTAGAACTTTAAGAAATGAGAGTTTAATATATTTTCAAATCCATATAAAATTTTATTATAAACTTTAATATAAACTTGCATTGTAAACTTGCTTAATAAAATATGCATTATTTTCAAATCCATATAAAATATGGATCATTTTCAAATCAATATAAAATATGCATTATAAATTTGTTAAATATGCTTAATAAATCCATATAAACTTTAATATGAAATAAAACTTGGAACTATGAGCCACTTTATTCCACCTCATATAGTCCTCCTTTTGTTTTAGAATAAGAAAATGTAAATATATTCCGTTGGATTTCCATGAACCATTTTAACACATATCTTTTTTTTGCAGGATTTATGTTATGAACATGTCGTGGAATAATTCACGCACAGACATGGAGTACAACTCTCACATAGTCACGAAATGGATAGCGATGTAGCAAATAAAATCTAGCCATAGTTTAAACAAGCACTCATCAAATGAACCCACCACCCAACCAATAGAATTCAGCCATGCATTAAGCTGACTATCTAGCTCACTCATAGCCAAATAAATAGACAACACATTCAGCTTACTCTCCAGCTTATGACGTAGCTCACCACTCAGCTCATTAATTAAGAATTGCGGTGTTGATAATAAAATATCTAAGGCATTAAACATCAAAACATATTTGCAATGCACCTACAATCCAAGCCTGTGTTTGTTGGAGACACTCATCAATTTAGAAGGCTCGTTGTCATGATGCCTTTGCTCACCACCACATCACTAGTCTACGCACTTGAATGAGGAACGACCTGTGCTTTAGAGACTTTCCCCTATGTAATCCTCACTTCCCAACATGCTGCCATCATGCATGCTGGAGAAGATCAGTCCACATGAAACAAGGAGTAGGCAGACCATACCATGCCACGTCCATGCTGAAAAGAACCAGATACACGTTGAAGGAGATCTGTTCGCATTGAAGAAGAAAGATGTTGTGCATTGGAGTTTGATTTGTTAGATGCCTTTATGATTTACTAAATTTAGAGAGTAGTTGACGACTAAAGCGTCAAATTTTTCATCTATGTAGACAGCTATATATACCAACCTCTTCCTGAGAGTTGAGTAGCTAGTCGCGGTGAAAAGACTCCATAAAAAACTATGTTCAAATTGAATAAAACTCTATTTTCAGTTGTGTATGCATGTTTCAGTCTTCTGTGAAGTAATTCATTGACATAGACTAGCCTCTGATTGCTGAGAAGGGCCCCTCAACAACCAGAGGTTCTATTTGTACATATTCAGCAGTTTCTTTTCATTTTTTTTGCAGATAAGTAATTTTGTTTTTATGTCTATATATTGAGTTTTTCTGTAGATAATATTTTACTGTTAATAAACTGTAATTTTCCATAGTTTCTACACGATTTTCCACATGGGCGGCCATTCGTCCATCTGTGTAGACTGTCTTTTCAGGCTTCGCTTCGTCCCTCTCTGCAGACTATTTTTCATCCTTTTGTTTGCACCTTACTCTAGTATGTCCTTCAACCTTTAATTTGAATTTAGATAGAATTTTACAGAATTTTCATTCATTTCAAGAATTTCTAATATTACGTTTTGTGTAGAAGTAACTAGCTAGGGTATAGGATAGTTTTCCATCATTTTACTATGTCTTGTAGTTAGTGGGGAGTCAAATCCATCTTCAACATTTGATATTCTATTTTATATTAATGCATAAGATTAATTGTTTCAATTTTAATGATGATGAAATTCAGAATATAAATGAGTATAAATGTTTTCTTGTTTTATATGTTAAATTTGTATTGTATTAATAAAGTAATTTGAATTGGTTTATAATTTTTTAATATAGGTTAACGTGTTTCATTATAATTAAATTTATTTTATATTTAGTTTCATACCTTTAATATACAAGTGAGAATTTATATAACTCTATTATATTTTTGTATTTAATATGTGTATTATATTTATTTTGTATTTTGAATTCCTTTCATTTATATTTTGTTATTAAATTGCTTAATGTGTTGTTGAATGAGTGACACCATGAATAGAGGGTTATTTTATGATAAATTTGTTTTAGGTTAATTTATCTAGTTTACTTCCACTATTTTGTTTAGTTTCATTTTAGTTTAGTTCATGAAATTCTTTTGGTTTAGTTTAGTTTTATTTTTAGTGTAAATTCTATTTATTTGCATTAGTCTAATTTATTTTATTTTGAACTTAGTTTAGTCTCCTTTATTTTTATCTTTAACTTTTATTTATTTTTACTCTTGTATGAATTTAAAAAACTTTGCATGATAGATTCTCAACATTAGGAAGAGGGATTAGTTTAGACTGTTTTCATTTTTCCTTTTGTATTAGATGCATTAATCTTCATTATTTTAAAAGTTATATCTTAAAAGTACTCATACCTTAGTTTAATATAAGTTTACTTTTTAAATTCATAGATTAGTTGGTGATTAGATTAGATTTGTTAAATTAGTTTGCCTACATTAGTTTATGATTCCTTGCAAAGTATTTTTTTACACTTGGTCCTTAGATTAGTGTTTCAATTTTCTTTATATGATTGCATAAGTTCGATAACGAGAGTAGGATAGCTAGATAGTTTTATCTTTTGAAAGTATAGAGTAGTTTCACTCATAGAATAAATAGATTCGTTGCTCTTTTCACTTGCAGTATAATTTCCTATTTTATAGTGATTAATCTCATATTTGCTCTCATAATTAATTTCAGTATTTGCTTTCATAATTAATCGCATGGTTAAGTAGATTCTTATCCCTGCATAAGCATATAGTTCATGCATTCATGGAATAGTTTATTTTATTTGTTACCTATTTTGAATAAGCTAAAATTACTTTCATTAGATTAAAATTGCTTTCAAACCAAGTGACTGCTTTCCTAGATTACTTGTTGCAATTTCATTTCATAGAATAGATTAGCATAGCATTATACTAGTTTGAATAGTCTCCTGCCTTTATAGAATAGATTAATATAACATTAGATTAGATTTGAATTTGTAGTTGCTTTTCCAAAGTTCTCAGTTAATTTCTTGTTTTTATAGATAGATTAAATTCTTGCATTTGAATTATGAAAGTTATGCATGTAGATTAAAATCGTATAGTTTCATGTTAGCGCATTTGCATATTTAGTTAGCTTAGGCTAGTTCAAGCCTTCAATTCTGCACATATTTTGTTTGCATCTCATAAGCTCCATTCCTGGGTTGACAATTAAGTGTTGAATTAAATAGTGCATATTTTTCCTGACATTTTGGTGCCATTATCGGAAAGGTGCTAAAGGGATTGGAGTCTAGGTAGATAGGGGTAGATAGGTTGCATTTACATTACGCAAAAGGGGGTAGGGGAGAACAGTAAGACGAGAGGTAAGAACCTACGCATCCACTAAAGTGGGGTGCCCCAAAGCCTTGTTATTCCTTTTTCGCACAAGTGTGCTTACTTCACGGAAAGTTTGATTTACTTCTCTCAAGTGTGCTTTTCCTTCCGCAAACGTAGATAATTTACTTTTCCATAGTTTAATTTCATGTACGTGTGTCTTGAAAATTTAGGTAGTTTACTTTCCTACCATTTACTCTTATACAAGTGTGTTATCTCTTCAGCAAGCTTAGGTTTTTCATGTAGATTTGTTACGTTCGATTCAGTTTTTTTAGGTGNACAAAAAAAATTGGCGCTGTAAGAACACCAGAGACTAATAATTTTGTGAAGCAGAACCGACAAAATGGATTCAAAGGCGCTCATTAGCATGAAATAACTTTCTCAAATCCTAGCAACAGTTGGGATCCCGATCTATCAAGAATAAAAAATATTGACAGCAGTTAAGAGCTTATCAACCTCTCCTGAAATAACAGATGAACCATCCAAAGAACTACAAATATATGTTCTTTGCGAGACTGCAAAAGAAGTTGATACATTGGGGGTTACATCCGAAGGAGAGTAACCAAAAATTAAAGAGTTCTCGATATACATGACAACAGATTGATCATGTGCTCAAACAACTGCTCAACTAGAAGAAGAAGATCTGTATGACATAGAAAAGGAAGGTGAGTGTCAAGACTACATAAAAAGATGGTTTCAGGAGGTAACTCGACCATAATACCATTCCTTCATTCGACACCTATTGATGCAAAGAAAAGTAAGTTTGTTGAACTTCCACATTTAGGTAATCACTGCAATAATGTTTTGATATGTGTATAAAGGTACAATTCTGATTTTGCTTCGCACTTGGTTTCATTGGAAAAGCTCATATACTTGAATAAATGTGTTTTCTTTCTTCTTAGGGTAGGGAAATATATATATAAATAAAATGTTGCATTCTTAGTTTAGGGAATAATGAAACTTTGTTTTTCTTTGTTTTCTTTTTTGAATAAAAGAACTAAGAAAAAGATCATGTTAATGACTAAACCAAAACAATTTTACATCATTATTCATTTTCATACATGCATATTTCTAATTATACAAGTTAGTCAAGACCAACTTTAAACCTCATAGGGATTTTTCATAAACTAAGGTCTATATAAAACCTTGAGGTCACTTGTACATCCTAGCTTCATTATCAGGGCATGTTATTTACGCATCTTTACTATAGGGTAGCATAAGGTTGAATGAAATTCCTAGTTTCTGTGGAACACTACTATAATTCTATATGAAAGAAACAAGTTTTGGCACTAGAGCCACCTTTCACTCATTATATTATGGATTCATCAACTTTACAATAAATCCATCAATCATGTGTATCTTTGATTCATTAGATTCCTCTTGCAATCTTTATTTTGGTTCCATGATAATAAAAAAGAGAAGACTAGCTATCCTCCAATCTATATACCATCCCACCCCGTAGCATGGTTTTTAGAGTTTCTCCCCCACCACTACTTCATAGGAAAAATCATTTGCCGAATATCTATAGGGACTCGAAACTTTGGGACAAGAGCTTCTGATAGAAAATGGGTTTAAGAGGTTAACTTGCCGGGGTAGTGAACAGGATCACTGGTAGTGAGCACCAGCCTATGGTATGACCAGGTAAACCTAACAAGGTAATGAATAGCCCCAACCGAAAGAGGGGAATCTGTGTGGGAAGGACAACTTGTTAAAAAAGAGAGAGAAAAAGTCCCAAAAAAAAGGAAAAAAAATATGAAAATGACTCTGTGATAATAAATGTTGTTGTGGGTCTACTCGAGGAAGGTATGCTTGGTTGATCTAAATAAAATGAACTCCATCAATCTACCATTTGAGAATGTTTGTAATTTTCACTTAAGACCTTATTGTCTAAATTCATGCCATACCTAAGATATCACTATCCTAGAGGTGGGACCCATAAACTTAGGAGTCTAATGAACTTGAAATGCAAACTTTGTCCATAATTACTTGAATAACGATAAACCTTTTAGAAGTAGCAGGGATGACTAGTTTCCTATAATATTTATTGAGTATTTACACCCTCATGTTTTCTATTTTAACCCAGTCTTAATTCATTCATGGCACGGAGACATGCCTTACCTTCGGTCTAGGGGAGGGAGTCTTGATTTATATGGTCTTCATAAGCATGAATTATTACTAGTATCAGAATTGTATGTATTAATAAATCTTTAATAATACAAAGTTTTTTGGTCATATCATAACATAACTTTTTTTTCTCTAAGTTTCAGTTTTCATGTAGTAATAAAGATGGCTTCATTTTGTTGAATGATTTCCTATAAACAATTAATGATCAAATAGATTTTTGAAGAATTGAAAGACCACTTTCGATTCATTTATGGCACAAGGATGTGCCATACCTTTTGTCTAGGGGTATGTTGGGCCTCGAAATTGTATTTTATAATGGCTTTATTTACATTAATTTCCTGGCCTATTTACCGAAATCGAATACATCTATGTTTAATTTGTCTATCTTTTACTGTGTTTTCATCGATTATAACCTATAAATGTAAAAGAATATTAATTCATCATTTTTAATGTGTTATTGCATTTAGTGCGTATTTCGGCACTCCATCCAGCCCCTTCTTTCATTCTTAAGTTTGGCACTAAGTTTTGATGACATGTTCCTTATTGGTTTATTGAATTGACTTGTCTCTATCTTCTGGTCCTCACTGATTCCATACTACTTGCATGTACATAACTAGAATCATGGGTTGATGTTAAGACTTTGTCCCATTAATTTGTAATGTCTTAAAGTAATTAAAGAGGGACTACATTTAAAATATTATGATTTCTTAAACTATGGAAAATGAAAAATGTTAAGTATAAAACCATTCATTATTCAAGTGAATTAAATAGTTCCACTTAGAACTTTAAGAAATGAACTTTTATATAAAACCATTCATTATTCAAATCCATATAAAATATGCGTTATAAAGTTGTCAAATATGCTTAATAAATCCATATAAAATTTAATATGAAATAAAACTTTGAACTATGAGCCACTTTATTCCACCTCATATAGTCCTCTTTTTGTTTTAGAATAAAAAAATGTAAATATATTCCGTTGGCTTTCCATGAAACATTTGTATAATGTAATTCCCTTATCTTCTTAAATCGCAATGCCATGATATAAAACTGAAGCATATATTTTTTTTGGAGGCTTTATGTTATGAACATGCCATGGAGTAATTCATGCACGGACATGGAATAGAAATCTTGCACAGTCACGAAATGGATAGCGGTGTAGCAAATAAAATCCAGCCATAGTTAAACCAAGCACTTAGCAAAAGAACCTAGCACCCAACCAATAGAATTTAGCCATGCATTAAACTGACCATCTCGCTCTCTCACAGCCAAATAAATAAATAGCACATTCAGCTTACTATCTAGCTTATGACGCATCTCACCACTCAACTCATTAATTAAGCTGTGCACTATTGATGATAAAATATCTCAGGTGTTAAACATTGAAACATATTTGCAACCCACCTACATTCCACTTGTTTGTTTGTTGGAGATGCTCATTAATTTAGAAGCCTCACTATCACGATGCCATTGCTCACCACCACATCACCATTCTGCGCGCTTGAATGAGGAACGACCTGCGTTATAGAGACTTGCCCCTGTGTACTCCTCATTTCCAAACACGCCACCATCATGCATGCTAAAGAAGATCATTCCATGCGAAAGGAGGAGCGGGAAGACCATATCATGCCATGTCCATGCTGAAAAGAACTAGATGCACATTGGAGGAGATCTGTTCGCACTGAAGAAGGAATATGCTATGCGTTGGAGTTTGATTTGTTATATGCCTTTATGATTTACTAAATTTAGAGAGTAGTCAACCACTAAAGGGTCGACTTGCTCATTTCTGTAAGCAACTATGTATACCATCCTCTTCCTGAGAGTTGAGTAGCTAGTCGCCAGTGAATAGACTCTATAAAAAACTCTGTTCAAATTGAATAAAACTCTATTTTCAGCTATGTAAGCATGTTTCAGTCTTTTCTGAAGTAATTCATTGACTTAGACTAGCCTCTGATTGTTGAGAACGGCCCCTCAACAATTGAAGGTTCTATTTGTAAATATTCAGCAGTTTCTTTCCATTTTTTTTGTAGATAAGAAATTTCATTTTTATGTCTATATATTTAGTTTTCCTATAGATAATGTTTTGCTATTAATAAACTGTAATTTTCGTGAGTTTTTATGCAATTTTCCACACGGCCGGCCATTCATCTCTCTGTACAGACTGTCTTTTCAGCCTTCTATTCGTCCCTCTCTGCAGACTATTTTCAGCCTTCTGTTCACAACTTAATCAAGTCTGTCCTTCAACCTTTAATTGGAATTTAGATAAAATTTTACATAATTTTCATTCATTTTTAGATATTCTAATATTATGTTTTGTGTAGAAATAATTAACTAGGGTATATGATAGTTTTTCATCATTTTACTGTGTTTTGTAGTTAGTGGGGATTCGAATCCATCTTCAACATTTCATATTCAGTTTTACATTAATGCATAAGATTAATTGTTTCAGTTTTAATTATGATGAAATTGAGAATATAAATGAGTATAAATGTTTTCATCTTTTATATGTTAATTTTGTATCATATTAATAAAGTAATTTGAATTGGTTTATAATTTTTTAATATAGGTTAAAGTGTTTCTTTATAATTGAATTTATTTTATATTTAGTTTCATATCTTTAATATACAAGTGAGAATTTATATAACTATATTATATTTTTTTATTTAATATGTGTATTGTATTTATTTTGTATTTTGAATTTCTTTCATTTATATTTTGTTATTAAATTTCTTAATGTGTTGTTGAATGAGTGACATTGTGAATAGAGGGTTATTTTATGATAAATTTGTTTTAGGTTAATTAATCTAGTTTATTTCCACTATTTTGTTTAGTTTCATTTTAGTTTAGTCCATGAAATTATTTTGGTTTAGCTTCGTTTTATTTTTAGTGTGAATTCTAATTATTTGCATTAGTCTAATTTATTTTATTTTGAGCTTAGTTTAGTCTCCATTATTTTCATCTTTAACTTTAATTTAGTTTTATGCTTGTATGAATTTAATAATCTTTACATGATAGATTATGAGCATGAGGAAGAGGGATTGGTTTAGACTGTTTTCATTTTTCCTTTTGTATTAGATGCATTAATTTTCAGTATGTTAAAATTTTTATCTTGAAAGTTCTCATAGCTTAGTATAATATAAGTTTACATTTTAAATTGGATTTGTTAAATTTGTTTTCTTACATTAGATTATGATTCCTTGCAAAGTTAATGTTTACACTGGTCCTTAGATTAGTGTTTCATTTTGCTTTATACGATTGCATAAGTTCAATAGCGAGAGTAGGATAGTTAGTTAGTTTTCTCTTCTGAAAGTATACAGTAGTTTCGCTCATAAAATAAATATATTAGTTTCTCTTTTCACTTGCCGTATAATTTCATGTTTTATAGTGATTAATCTCATATTTTCTCTCCTAATTAATTAAAGTATTTTCTTCCGTAGTTAATCGCATGGTTAAATATATTAGTTTCTCTTCTGATTAGATTGGATTTGTTAAATTTGTTTGCTTACATTAGTTTATGATTCCTTGCAAAGTTAATGTTTACAATTGGTCCTTAGATTAGTGTTTCAATTTGCTTTATACGATTGCATAAGTTCAATAACGAGAGTAGGATAGTTAGTTAGTTTTCTCTTCTGAAAGTATACAGTAGTTTCACTCATAAAATAAAAAGATTAGTTTCTCTTTTCACTTGCAGTATAATTTCATGTTTTATAGTGATTAATCTCATATTTTCTCTTGTAATTAATTAAAGTATTTTCTTCCGTAGTTAATCGCATGGTTAAGTAGATTCTCATCCCTGCATGATCATATAGTTCATGCATTCATGGAATAGTATAGTTTATTTGTTACATGTTTTGAATAATTTAAAATTACTTTCATTATATTAAATTTCTTTCGGACCATGTGACATACCCATATCAAAAAAATGATTAAATTCAATGAAAAGCTTCTTCCGCTTTTGGACCACCATCCTAGAAAATTTCGGAATGGTAATATACCCATAAACATTTGTGTGTCAACCATATAAACATTTGAATCAATGACATAAGGGTCATTTATTACAAACATTCCTAAGACTAAGATTTATATAACACTTAACGTGTTAGGGAGGAACCTTAGAAAAAGTGCTAGCTTTTACCCCACATATGCAAGTTGTCTAGCATACATTAAAATCATCAAAATAAGGAGATATTCCCATTATTAGACTATTTACATATCATAAACATTAAATTAGGATTTCCTTTGTATTTGGAATTCTCATAAGAAAAACCATCCCCTATTTACATCATCATTTTAAGGTGACTTGAACATATAAAAGACATGTAGTGATCATAACATAACAAACACATCAAGAGCACACAAGAATGATACATCGATATACATGGTTTACCAAATCCATGGGTTACATCCACGAAATTGTCACATTTGTGACACTTATTTTATTAAAAGTTACATTCTGCAATAGCTCTGTTGCCATACATTTTTCCTATTACATCTCATATGCTACTCCTCATAGAGTGTTTCTAGCTTTGAAATACTATTATTATTTCTATGATCACATTTCACTCTAGAGAACATCTTCAAAGCACGTTAGGATTTAACTTGAATTCCATAAGATCATTAGCAACCCCAACCCAAAGCTAGACATACCCAATCGCATCCATTGGGTCCATACAATTACATGAGTAGAATATATGTCTAGGAAATGTAGTCAGTAAATTAATATAGTAAGTTTTTTACACACCTATATTGCTAAATTATGAAAAAATGACCCGAGGAACATACCTCAAGTACAGCTAGGAAGGATCCATAAAACATATTAACATATTCAAATAGCTACGTCAGAGTCATTGTCATTGACATGACAAGGCATACTTTATAAAACACGAGTATATAGGGTTTCTTGTCACGACCAGCTATAATCTAAGTCATATGGCTATTTTCAGTAGGCTCAGATCTACAAACTCTTTGAATAGGCTTAGATATACAGAATGCATGTAGGCACAAAATTTACACTTATGAACCTATAGACTTATACCGCATAATACGATCTAATTCTCTTTATATTCGCTTATAAGAAATTAAGTATATGTGCATAGGGGTCACAGTTTATACTCCTTGAAAAAATATCAGAAAACAGAGGCCCCACTAAGGACATAAGAATATGATCGGCGTTTGGATGTAGGTAGATGGGATCACAATTTAGGCATACTCGAATATAAAATATCAAATTGAGATGAACCCCAATAGTATATGTACTATTAATGAGATCTAAAGTGAAAATTGTAGAATCTTGATTCTTCTGATTTTTGAAATCATAGTACAATCTCAGAAAGAACTTGACCTTTGGCAACCAAAAAACATACAGCGAGCAGGGAGTGCAGTCAATCTTTGAAGGAGGAAAAGGGGCGTATAGCATTCCTGTAGAAATCTTTCATGGTGGTGACCATAATTTAATGTCTTGGGTTCCATATTTACAAAGTAACGAGTAGTCCATAGAGTAATGAAATAATCCAGGAAGGGCCCGAATGTCTGTACTTGTTCAGTGTTGATAGATTTCATAACTAGTCATATGTTTAGAAAATCTATAAGGTCGCAGAGGAGTCATTTGTGACTTTAGTGCAATGAGGGGCTAAATAATGCCAGACTCTACATATTAATAACAACTCTTAATATTATGAAATTTATCTTCAATCAAATTGATTAATACTATTTTTGAGCATCAATGGCATCAATAGTGTGTTTATGTTTAAGGATAAAATCCTTCTCGGAGAGGCAAGAGACATTGTATCCATGATGCAAGAATGAATTCCTTACTTGAATAAATCCAAATGCAGACATCTTTTCCAATGTGAACATTGGATCAAAATCGAATCTCAGAAACATTAAAAAGTATAGGAAAAATCAGACATTGCAAGACATAGTAAACCCTCACCAATGTGTATTAAGAATGTAGACGCTTTGTCAAAGCTCATGGGAATAAATAAAAATGAATCTATAGATTTAGTCCCCACCTACACAAACAATTCCAATATTTACTATGCATATCAGTGATTTATTAAAAAAAAAACGTATAAGAAGTCACAGGCAGTGGATGCATGGATTTCGACTGGACCCAGTTCCATGAGGCTAGAATGGTCACTGTCTTGGTATACCAATTGAAACCTAGAAACAAAAATCCATATTGCATGACTTGGATTCAAAGGTTTAAGAATTTCCATACCACACAAATCACAGAGCTTTACAACACAGAACTATAGGGAAACAACGCCTATCCTCTAGATCTAGGTTTTTAGTTGCATCAAGTGAAATACATAGCCAGAGATGCACCCTTTTGTAATGTCCCTCTTGTAAAACCCCCGAATGCTCTGTAAAATTTTGAATATGTTGTAATTGTTCTCTGGTGAGGAGCTCAAGGCCAAGGCCCCACCAACAGAACCTTATATGTTAAAGTAATTTCCTAAGTGAAAGACTTGGGAGACTAAGGCAGGGACGAACTTAAACAATGGGAAACTACATCTACTAGGAGAGGGAAAGGTTAAAATGGTGAGTGAGTCTCGGGAATTGGATGAAGGAGTACATATTTTTGTTTTTCTAAAACCGAAGGTCTTAGGTGTCATCCAAGGTTAAGGTATGTCATAAGTAGACTGACATACCTATTGGGTTTCAAGGATGAATCCACCTAACATATCTGAAGAAAAATCTTGTGCCACAGAGTTCTCCCTAGGACCTAGATCAAAAATCCGAAGCTTTATATTAAGAAAACATTATAGTCGTCTCAAAATTTATAAAAAGTAATACACCTCAAAAGGTTTAACTACAATATCTAATCCCAAAAGGGGATTTAGGTAGTGACTTACCTTTCTAGATACATATTATGCTCTATAAATACATGAAAGGATACATACATTATATATATATAGTATCCTTGGAAAAAGGGATCTATGAACAAAAATGCAAATAAAAATGCATGTAACAACCAATGGGAAAGCCATGATTCCTAATTAACTAGTGTAGAGATACATTGTAAAGAAAGTTACTATATTATATATATATTTGTATATATATATAATAACAAGTTTAAGAGGGATTCACATATTTATGAGAAAAGGGAGTATGTCTCCAAAATTCCGTTCAGTAACCAAAAGGAAACTTGTAAGCATAATTTTGCCACTTGTCTCCTTGGATCTTTATTCCAAGCAAGGTTGGTATTGAAGATAATTTATTTCTAGGACAAGCTCCTAGAAAAATCAGTTGCCACTGATTTCATGGGATTTGCCACAAGAAAAGGGGCGAGGGCCGTTAGAGAAAATTTAATCCTTCCTATTCACTTGGGCGAGATATCCTCTTTTAGAATTACTTCATAAAAGGCAGAGGCAGCGCGATAGGCATGCTTATTTCATGGAAGGAATAATGGCAGGTACTCTGCCATATGGCACTAATTAAGGAGGTAACTCGGGGCCTGCAAAACAGTTAAATGTCAAAGGGTTTGCGATGGGAGGGGACACTCTCTTGTTTTCTGGGGAATAGGAAATGGGATGATCTTTGGGGGAGAACTCGTGCCTCTAGCCTCGAAGGGATCTGTCGAATCCCTATGTGAAGGCGGAGGAGTCCAATGGTCCAGGATCCTGTATGCTGAGCGTGATATAGGTTCTGATCGATCGAAAATAGGAAAAATGGCGAATAGTGGTCTGTTAGATGAAGGCGCCTCTATTTTTCTGTTTGCGTGGGATCGCCTCACCAAAGTATCGCCGTTTGGTCATGACTGGTAAGTGTTTTTTCTTTTCCTGCGAGTAACTGCATTGTTTGAACCGTAAGCAATGATGCTGCGATTTATTTTACCTGCACGTTAGCTCTTTGATAAAATCCATGGGTTGCCTGCAAATTTGATCTTATGCACAATCTTGAGTCTACAATTCGATCTGAAGGGGAATAAAAATTTATTTTTTTATCTTGACCTCGGACCAAATTCTCAGTAGCTACATTTTATTAGCCAAGTATGTTTTTACTGCGTAAAAGCTAGCAAATCTGGTAGAAATCATTCTACTTAAGCCTACAATACATTCCTGCAATTCAGTTGATTACGAGTTTCCAACATTTTATTTATTTAAGAGATGGATTCTGTTTATACATTTTAGAATTTTGAAGATCCCTGCGATTTCTCTCAGGCCGATTTTGTGAACCTTTACACTTACCGAAAATAATCTTTTCCTTGATCACGGACAGATGCGTGTTGCTTGGTAGGTGTGATTCCTGGATCCAGCCTTTAATGGCTAGTAGGTATAGATGATATAGGTGGCATATAATCGAAAAATTTTGTTTATAAAGTTTTCGTTGGACTATAGATCTGATTTTTCAAATCTGGACTTATAACTTACCGTATGATCCATACGATAGAGATCGTGTTCTTTTTTATATGAATTCATTTATATAATTTCTGCCTTTGTTTTCGGGAGCTAAATATATAAAACACAGAGATGTCAATACGACTAAGACCGTGTCTAATATGGATCTGAATTTTATTACTTGTGTATATAAACCCATAACCTGTGTAGGCGTTCGTATGGATCCTTCTTAGCAGTATTACAGGTAGATTTGGCATTCATGTCGTTTGGACCCTCACATATGTTGGTTTATCATTAGCAGTGGCACATAGTCCTGGACTTCTATTAAATTGGATCACTGGAATTAGAGGTATTCAGGATGACTACATGGGGTCAATACAATCCAAGTGAGCTAGTGTTTTGTTTAAATCAGTTCGGAATCACTTGTTTTACTGCACTTATAGACCCAACATTGTGGATTGGGTATGTCTAGTTACGGGATTACCTACAACTTATGGATTAATCCTAGCTTGTTTTAGAAGAGGACAAAATGATAGATTGTTCGTGAGAACAAAATGGTAGGAGGATAAAGATAGCAATAGTGTCTCAACATCTTAAAAATACTCTGTAAAGAGGGAGTCTTGGAGACGTACATAAATGTATGACAATAGTTTTGTTGTGGATTTAAATCTTTAATGAAATAAATGTCACAGGACGTGATAGTTTGGTGGACATAACCCATGAATTGGGTGAACCACGTACATTGGTGTCCTTTCGATTTTGTGTCTAAATGTTGTATCTTCCTTGTATTTCGTTAAGTATTTCTAATGTTGTTGTGCAACTGATTTTTAATACCTTAGAATGATAAACTCATTAGAATGATCATGAAGACATTTGCGCCAACACTACTAACATATTGTGAATTGAAGATTTCAATGGTATGCTATGAAATGGACAGTCCTTAATTATAACATCTTTGCTTCAATGGGATGGTAATGTGGTAACTCTACACCCTTGCTAATAGACACGTTGTGGTTAAGGGTTAATGATTGAAATTAACTAATTGTAATTCATTTTAGAGGCACATAGTGTAAGAGTTCCAGTTTAATGTACGCTGAAATGTGTTTAAATGGGTACGTTATAAAGGTGATAGTTTAAGGAATGACACTAAAGTATAAATAGTCTATGTTGTTGTACCTTAATAGGAACTTTTTATTAATTGGGGATGTTACATGATTAACGTTCATCTCCAATGCTACTGACCTGGTGGATGGTTGAATTATGTAGAGTCAAGATTGGAATTATTGAATAAGATCTCTACCTAACATGTTAAGCATATACCAACATTTCTCTTGTTAAGAATTGGTAAGGGTTATGTTAATACAATTGACTCACAACATTTCAGTGATCGATTTTCACAATGTGTTTTTCTTTAGTTTTTCTTCCATGATGTTATGTTTTTAAGGATGGTCATTCAAGGATATTCTTACCCTTTCAAAGGAACAAAAAGAATATTCTCTCTCATAGGCATGGAGACATCACACCTTTTAATGCATATACATAGAATATGACGTAGACCTCGAAGAGCATTCAGCCATCAACCACGATCTGGGTAGATTCATCCCCTTGCTTCTCATTTGCATATCCCTCATGAAGTGAGGAGAAGACAATGTTCTCTCTCTCTGTCCCTTCTCAACTGCTCCCCAAGTGACTTTAAGTTAGCCAAAAACATATTCCCCTACAAGAAAATGAAATAAGTATCTCCCTATATTCGCTCTTCCATGAAGGAAATAAATAATTATTTCCTTTTATTCCCTCTTCTCAAGAAGGAAAGAAATAATTCTCTACCTTTATTCCCTCCATTTGGCATCTTCTTAAACGAAGATCTTTTTTTGTCTTATTTAAGGAAATGGCCAACAAACCCCCATGTTTACTTCCCAAAAATACACCTTTCTCTAGGGCAAGCTAAAAAATCACACAACAGTTGACGTAGAGGAATCAATCCATTTTAGAAACTTTCACTTATTCAATACGGGAATAAAACAATGAATAGTCAATAAATCATGTCCCTTATTCTAATTAAATTCCATGGATTTTTAAAAGATACTATATTTAATCCCCCTTCTTTCTTAATACCAGGATACCGACCAATCTCTTTAGGCTTGAGCACTCCTTCATAGTAAAGAAAATTAACTGCTGTATTAATTTTAGACTTCTCGAATCCTGGTGATCACTAGTTCATAGGTTTGGAGTTGATCTATAACTTACCTGGTTATGCTAGTGAGTAAAAATTATTGCTTAGACTGACGTGATCCGCTCCTATCGAGCTTAGAGTGCATTGACACTATTTAACACCCGTATCCTAACCATTGTATTTGTTGATAAGAGTTCCTTTCTCAAGGTATAATGTTTGACAATATATGTTATTCGGGGTATCTTGTATATCATTATTTTAAACATTAATCGAGGTATGTTGATATAAGCATATCATGACATCTTCCTCACTAATTTTAAGGTGACTACAACACATAACCCTTTAACAAATTCAACCCTCAGTTGTTCCTCTTTTAAGTCACAACTAAGGTAATCTTCTCTACCAAGGATTAATCATAAGAACAATAAACTAACTAGGCTATTGAATCTTACTGGGGATAATTTACAGAGACGATAGAGCCCAATCCTTACCCCTAGCACTGACATGACCAAGATTCTTATGTAGTACTACATTATCAAAGAAATAATTATGGCTCCCTAAACATTTGTTTTCTGCCCTGGTGTTTTCAGTTTCCCATTGCTAAGTAGCATCAATATCTTAAGTCTCCTAAGACTATAATTCAGGGAATTAACTCTTATAAGTTACCAGTTTTCTTTTTTTGGGTGGGGCCTTAGCCTTGAGCTCCTCACCATAAAAAAAAGTACAATTAATATATATCAAAGTTGTAATTTATTTAAGGGTGTGCAAGAGGGATATTACATCCTCTCCCCCTTAAAATTAACATCGTCCTCGATGTTCTTGTTTATCAGCAAATTCCTTCCTTCCTTGAGCCGTCTTTTCTTTATTCAGCTATTATGTTCTAATCTTTGTCGATCTTTCATGTTTCTTCTCAAGTTGCTATCATTGAAGACCTGCAGTTTCGTGCACAAGGTTCGGATCTAGTCCAAATTTTATTCAACAATTCACGTCCAAAATTGATAATTAAACTTAAACAAAAGCCATAGATCCTTTTGCATTGTAACAATATGCAATTTATGGGACACTTTCTAGTTTTTATTGGTATCATAATACCCAATGACTTTCCTAATGCAATTTTATTCATCAATAAAACATAATTACTACACTTTGGGCATTGGTTTTTATCTCCAACCTTTGGATAGTTATGTAATCCTCGACCTGAGGAAATCCTTTCTTCACTAATTAATTGGATGTTCATTAACACGTTTTTTTATGTTTATTATGTTTTCCAAACTCTCTATTGGGTTCCTTTTCCATTCTTGTGTGGACTTAGAACAATTTTCTGAGGTTACTCTCCATTTTAACCACTAGTTAAAAGTTTTCTCCTCAGTGACATCAAACAACGTCCTGTCTTCCAGATGTTGAGTTTTGACTAGGTCTTATTCTTGCCACACCATATGCCTAACACCAATGTGCTCATGCGGCAATCACTTTCCTAACACCATTGTGCTCTTGCAGCATATATGCCTAACACCAATGTGCTCATGCAGCAATCACTTGCCTAACACCATTGTGCTCCTGCAACATTCAATTTTTCCTTCTTTGTATTTATTTCAACCTTGACTATTCCCAATGCACACTCATTGGTGCTTCGCATGACTTTATAGTCATGAGTGGAAATGCTAGGGGCATGGAAAT
The DNA here is from genome assembly GCA_001517045.1 of Pseudotsuga menziesii. NCBI lineage: Eukaryota > Viridiplantae > Streptophyta > Pinopsida > Pinales > Pinaceae > Pseudotsuga > Pseudotsuga menziesii. The sequence goes on along the minus strand of LPNX010163387.1, from coordinate 620,399 downwards.
TCGAATATTATCAATAATTCAAGCAAATATGCTTACCGTAATTTCATATCTCAACTAGTTATGTTATATCTTATGACTTTTCTAGTTCATCAAAATGAGAGCCTTTATATAGGTGCACTCTTTCTATACAACTAGTAACATTAGGCACAATGCATCATGCTATTTACCCTAGCTGTATTGCAATCCAAGTTCATAGGCAGTCTAGTTTTCTCTTTCCCTTTCTTGAAGAAATATTGTAAGGAATGTTGTTTTTCTCATCAAAATGTATAAGAAGATCAATAATACCATCAAAAATGTATAAATAGCTCAATAGTCTTTATGTGCATAACCCAATTTCTTGCACACTAATAATTATATGTAAAGGATACATTATAACAGTGGTATTATTGTAACTAACTGGGATTCTCTTCCTAACAATTCTGAAATTCAAGTCCTACCTTTTTTTAGCATCTATTTTGTATGCTTAATGGTATTCAACATTCATGAGTTAATCAACAATTTCTAATAAAGAAGTTAACATTTACTTTCTGAAAATCTATTGTTACGCACAGGTTTAGAACCCAAATGGCATTCACTTCTCTCATCATTCAATCATTATGTGTAACAACTAACCATTTCCTATGTTTATTAGTTCATGATAGTCAGACCAGATTAATGATAACAAAACATAATTCTTCTTTAGGACATATGAACTTAGGACCCAACGTTGTATGCTAGTTATGTGCATACATTATAGGTGTAAATATATAAATATATATATATATATATATATATATATATATTATTTTCTTTTATTTTTCTTTATGCACAACCCTTGTTCACTTAACACTCATAGCCTTGTGGTAATCACACTGTGTCAATACAATTTACCTTATCACATGATTACATTTTTTTACGAGTTACTTTTACCTGCATATATCCATTGTTGACTCATGCTTGTTTTCTCATAGTAATGATTCCTTCTTCCTACACATAAGACGATACACATGTCAATAATTATTTTAAGATTTAACATGGTACCTCTTTTAAGAAAGCTACTTTGGTTCTACAACAATAAACATTCCTAGGTTCCCATGAAGTTGTTGCGATCTACACATTTCACTTGTTAGTATAACTCTTCATGTCCTGATCATTAAGTGAGGAATTATTTCTTAACAAAAATAAATGGAGTTATAGAAAGCTTTCTCGATTATATAGTCATACCAAGTCAATAAGACTAATTCACCTTTTATCAATAAGTGATCCAACTATATTTATTCACCACATAGTTTCCTAATTGATCATGTCCAATATTTATATCAATCCATTTCTATTTATACTACTGTTCATTTATTACCTACAGTATATACTAGAGAAGGCTTATAGATTTATAATGAATATTCAAATCAGATTGATAAATTCAATGTCCAAACATAAATTGAACTAACTTTCCAATGCATACTTTGCATTCTTCTATAAACAAGGTCATTTATTATATGATGCAATGTAGCCCTAAACTAGTAAGTTTCTTGTCAAGGAGGCTCACCATTATTATGCAAAAACAAAAGTGTTATTTCTTAGCATTTAAGTAGACACTCTTTTGTCAATAAGATATTAAAGTCACTTTATAATTTGGACTACGATTCCTATTTGATCAATGTTCGAGGTATATCAGTAACAACATATTTCTTCCCTACTCACTTAATAAACATAACCAACTTTTAATGAGGCACAATTCCCCTTTAGTAGGATACCTCAAAATTTTGTCAAGTAACATCCTTACTGGTTACTTTTGAGCATCGAAAATGGGTCATCGTCTTAATAAAGAATCAATTCCTTTCACTAATCGTATACATAATTCAATTTGTTTATAACATCTACATATAGATATTGGCATCTATACTATTCCATCCATGCTTCAATAAAAAAAAAAATGTTATGCATACTATTAGTAGTCGGTAACAATTTTATCGTAACATTGTGCATCTATCCATTTTTCTAAGACCCTCTTTCATACCTTTTTAGTTGAGTCTCTACTCAAACCATGAGAAGTACTTATCTCCTTTGATATGACTAGGCCGTCGGTCGAGTTTGAGCGTAATCTCCATCTATTGATTGAGACGACTTCGAACCCATCAATTCCTTTTCTCTGAAAATAATTTTTTTGGTTAGTTTATTTTCATAATTATAACAACAAGGAAATAAGGAAACTAGTCAAACTTGTTTACTTTACGTTTGGCCCATGTAGGTCCAAGTGCTTCAACTTGGGATCTGATACCATCTGTGACATACCCATATCAACAAAATGATTAAATTCAATGAAAAGATTCTTCTGCTTTTGGACCACCATCCTGGAAAAAATTGTAATGGTAATATACGATAAACATTTGTCTTTCAACCATATAAACATTTGAATCAATGGAATAAGGATCATTTATTACAAACCTTCCTAATACTAAGATTTATATAACACTTAACATGTTAGGGAGGAACCTTAGAAAAAGTGCTAGCTTTTAACCCACATACGCAAGTTGTCTAGCATACATTAAAATCATCAAAATAAGCAGATCTTCCCATTATTATATTGTCTACATATCATAAACATTAAATTAGTATTTCCTTTGTATTTGGAATGCTCATAAGAAAAACCATCCCCTATTTACATCATCATTCTAAGGAGACTTGAACATATAAAAGACATGTAGTGATCGTAACATAACAAACACATCAAGAGTACATGAGAATGATACATCGATATACGTGGTTCACCCAATCCATGGGTTAAATCCACCAAATGGTCACATTTGTGACATTTATTTTATTAAAAGTTACATTTTGGAACAACTCTGTTGCCATACATTTTTCCTATTACATCTCATATACTACTCCTTATAGAGTGTTTCTAGCTTTGAAATATTATTATTATTTCTATTATCACGTTTCTCTCTAGAGAACATATTCAAAGCAAGTTAGGATTTAACCTGAATTCCATAAGGTCATTAGCAACCCCAACCCAAAGCTAGACATACCCAATCGTATCAATCGGGTCCATACAATTACATGAGTAGAATAGATGTCCAGGAAATATAGTCAGTAAATTAATATAGTCAGCTTTTTACACACCTATATTTCTAACTTATGAAAAAATGACCCAAGGAACATACCTCGAGTACAGCTAGGAAGGATCCATAAAACATATTAACATATTCAAATAGTTACGGTCGGAGTCATTGTCATTGACACGACAAGGCAGACTTTATAAAATAGGAGTATAGAGGGTTTGTTGTCATGGCTAGCTATAATCTAAGTCATATGGCTGTTTTGAGTAGGCTCAGATCTATTGAATGCACGTAGATACAAAATTTACACTTATGAACCTGTAGACTTATACCCCATAATACGATATAATTCTCTTTATATTCACTTATAAGAAATTAGGTGTATGCACATAGGGGTCATGTTTTATACTTCTTGAAAAAATATCAGAAAACAGGGGCCCTACTAAGGACATAAGGATATGATCGACGTTCGGTCGCAGGAAGATGATATCACTGTTTAGGAATACCGGAATATCAAATATTGAATTGAGATGAACCCCGATAGTTTTTGTACTCATAATGAGATCTAAAATGAAAAGCGTAGAATCTTGACTCTTCTGATTTTTGAAATCATAGTACAATCTCAGAAAGAACTTGACCTTCGACAACCAAAAACCCTACAACGAGCAGGGAATGCAGTCAATCTTTGAAGGAGGAAAAGGGGCATATCGCAGCCCTGTAGACATTTTTCATGGTGGCGACAATAATTTAACAGCTTGGGTTCCATATTTACAAAGTAACAAGTAGTCCATAGAGCAATGAAATAATCCAGGAAGGGCCCAAATGTCTGTAATTTTTCAGGCTTTATAGATTTCATAACCAACCATACATTTATCAAATCTAGAAATTCGTAGAGGATTCATTTGTGACTTTAGTGCAATGAGGGGATAAATACTTCCAGACTCTATATATTAATAATGGCTCTTAATATTATGCAATTTATCTTCAGTCAAATTGATTAATACTATTTTTTTGCATTGATGGCATATCGATGGCATCAATATTGCATTCCTGTTTAAGGATAAACTCATTTTCGGAGAGGAAAGAGACATTGTTCCCATGATGCAAGGATGAATGCCTTACTTGACGAAAAGAAAATGCAGACGTCCGTTCCAATTTGAATGTTGGATCAAAACCCAATCCTAGAAACATTAAAAAGCATAGGAAAAATCAGACATTGCAAGACATAGCAAACCCTCACCGATGTGTATTAAGAATGTAGACGCTCTGCCAAAACACGTGGGAATGAGAAAAAATGAATCTATAGATTCAGTCTCGGGGAAATAATCCAATGAGCTCTCCCGATCGAAATTTGAGAAAAAACACGGGGAGATATGTCAAAAATACAAACAAAAAAGTAGTTTTTGTCTTTTCTTCCTCCAAAATCAATAAATATTATTATATTATTTTAACTATTATTTTATTAATTATTTTTAGGAGGCCCATTTTGAGTTGAAATTTCCTCTAATGTTTATTCCCTCTTCTCATGAAGGAAAGAAATAATTCTCTCCATTTATTTCCTCCATTCGACATCTTCTTAAAGGAAGATCCTCTTTTGTCTTATTTAAGGCAATGGCCAACAAACCCCCATGTTTACTTCCCAAAAAGGCACTTTTCTCTAGGGAAAGCTAAAAAAATTAGGAAACGATTGACATAGAGGAATCAATCCATTTTAGAAACTTTCAATTATTCAATACGAGAATAAAACAATGAATAGTCAACAAATCGTGTCCCTTGTTCTAATAAAATTCCATGGCTTTTTAAAAGATACTATATTTAATCCCCCTTCTTTCTTAATACCAGGATACTGACCAATCTCTTTAGGCATGAGCATTGCTTCATAGTAAAGAAAAATTAACTCCTCTATTAATTTTAGACTTCTCGAATCCCGGTGATCACTAGTTCATAGATTTGTAGTTGATCTATAACTTACCTAGTTATGATAGTGAGTAAAAATGACGAGATCCGCTCCTATCGATCTTAGCATGCATTGCCACTATTTAACACCCGTATCCTAACCATTGTATTTGTTGATAAGAGATCCTTTCTCAAGGTATAATGTTTGATAATATATGTCAGCATATGTTAATCGGGGTATCTTGTATATCATTACTTTAAACATTAATTGAGGTGTGTTGATATAAGTATATCATGACATCTGCCTCACTAATTTTAAGGTGACTACAACACATAGCCCTTTAACAAATTCAACCCTCAGTTGTTCCTCTTTTAAGTCATGACTAAGGTAATCTTCTCTACCAAGGATTAATCATAAGAACAACAAACTAACTAGGTTATTGAATCTTAGTGGGGATAATTTATGGAGACAGCGGAGCCCAATCCTTAACCCTAGCACTGACATGACCAAGATGATTATGTAGTACTATGGTATCAAGGAAATAATTATGGCTCCCTAAACATTTGTTTTATGCCCTGGTGATTTCAATTTCCCATTTTTAAGTAGCGTCAATATCTTAAGTCTCCTAAGCCTATAATTCACGGAATTAACTCTTATAAGCTACAAGGTTTTCTTTTTTTTTGGTGGGGCCTTGGCCTTGAGCTCCTCACCATAAAAAAAGTACAATTAATATATATCAAAGTTACAATTTATTTAGGGGTGTGCAAGAGGGATATTACAGACCAAGTGACCGCTTTCCCAGATTAGTTGTTGCAATTTCATTTCATAGAATAGAATAGCATAGCATTAGACTAGTTTGAATAGTCTTCTGGCTTTATAGAATAGAATACTATAACACTAGATTAGATTTGAATTTGCAGTTACTTTTGTAAAGTTAGTTAATTTCCTGTTTTTATAGATAGATTAAATTCTTGCATTTGAATTATGCAAGTTATGCATGTAGATTAAAATCATATAGTTGCATGTTAGTGCATTTGCATATTTAGTTAGCTTAGGTTAGTTCAAGACTTCAATTCTGCACATATTGTGTTTGCATCTCATAAGCTCCCTTCCCATGTTTACAATTAAGTGTTGATTTAAATAGTGCATATTTTACCCAACATGGAGGTGCCTTCATCTATTATTCTTTGTCCAATGGTTTATGCCATGAACTACATTAATCGAAAATGCCACATGACTCAAACATGCCTACAAGACCATTGATTCCATATTTCAATTTATGAGTTATATTGATTCCATATTTGAATTTATAGCGTGTTTATTTTTCCAATTTTTCAATGCTATATTACTTTTAGGAAAAAATTAAACTAGGGTATTCACTTCTAATTTCAATGTGTAGTTGTTTGTTAAAGCATATTTAAATTGAGAAAAGAGAAAATTTTCTAGTTATGCTTTCTATCTTTGATCTCATATATTACTTTCTTATGATAGGAATGTATTAGTTGCTATATTAGTTCGTGTGTCAACTTTCAAAAGAGATGCAACTGAAGACTTCAAAATGAGCGAGACAATCCCGTGACCACTTTAATGATGTAAAAATCTGTTTTTCAATGGTCAAAAGTATTTAGAATATATTATTACATAGTGTATAGAAAAATTCTATAAATAATGATGAACACCTTGACTTTTGATAAATTTCAATGTTTGGTCATTTATATTTTTTGCATATTTAGATGCTTTGTCATTTACCAATTAGAGACAATAAGGTACAATATGTTAGAAAGTGATTTAGAGTTTATACAGAGTTAATGTGGGTCATTTAGGTGGATTGATATTGCTCATATATGATTCTTTTTGAAAGACAAAGTTATGAAATAAATGTATCAATTTTTAGTTTATGATGTGATGGTTACTTGGAAACTTTTGAAATCATAGGATTCGTATTTCTTCTTTTAAATATATTTGTTAGATACATATAATTGATTTTATTTATTTATTTATGTTATATTGCAATTGATCAAACTTAACCAACATATAATTCAAGTATTACTCCTCCTTAATTAAACTCTTATAATTCAAGTATTGTTCCTCCTAAATCAAGCTCCTATTTATAGTTATTAATTAACACAATCAACTTATAGTTTAAATTTTAATATTTGCTTCTGAAAATAGTCAACAATTTATTTTCTTTAAATAAATCTAGCCTTTACACTTGTAAACAAGGAAAATATTATAAGTCAAATCTTAGAGATATCCAAAATAACAAGAAGGAAATTTGACATAATATAATAAGAGTTTTATATATTGGTGAACCCATCTTTGCATTAAAATTGTTCCATTAATAATGCTCATTGCTCCACCAACAATGACATGGTTTCATAGCTATAGAACATGGTTCCACCAATAATGATTTCACTAATAGTGCTCACGGTTCCACCAACAATGTTCATGGTTCCATTAATAATGCACATGATTCCACCAACAATACTCATAGTTCCATAGCTAGAGCTCATGGTTCAACCAAAAATTCTCATGGTTCCACTAATAATGCTCATGTTTTCACCAACAATGATCATAGTTCCATAGCTATAGCTCATGGTTCCACTAATAGTTCTCTTGGTTCCACCAACAATGTTCATGGTTGCATTAATAATTCTCATGGTTCCACCAACAATTCCCATGGTTCTACTATAATCCTTATGTTTCATAAATCAAGCTCATGGTTCCATAAACAAATCTCTTTGTTCCACCAATAATGTTTGTGGTTCCATTAATAATGCTCATGGTTCCAACACTAACGCTCATGGTTCCTTAAATATAGCTCCCATCAATGCTCATGGTTCCATGAACAATACTCATGGTTCCATAAATAACGCTCATGGTTCCACCAACAATGTTCATGGTTCCATAAATAAAGCTCATGGTTCCACCAACAATGCTCATGGTTCACGGTTCCATTAAAATTGTCCATGGCTCCATTTACATTCTTCATTGTTCAACCTATAAAAATCTCATTTACAATGATTTTTGTTAGGTCCCTTGCATGGTTCCACCACCAATGCTCATGGTTCCACCAACAATGCTCATGGATCCATTAATAATGCTTACGGTTCCAATAATAACACTCATGGTTCCATGGAAATTTGTCACGATGGTTCCATAGGTAGAGCTCATGGTTACACTAATAGTGCTCATGGTTCCACCAACAATTCTCATGGTGCCATTAACTTTGTTTCAAGATTCAACCACCAAATGTCCAAGATTCTGCCACCAATTTTTTTATGGTTTCATCAACACTAATATTCTGCCATCAAATGCTCACATTGCATGAGTTAGTTTAAGTTCCTTGCATGGTTCCACCACTTCGGGACCATTACTTATGGTTCCACGAATAATGTCCAAGATTCCATAACTAGACCTCATGGTTCCACAAACAATGATCAAAGTTCCATCTACAATGATCATGGTTCCATTAACTTTTTTCGAGATTCAAACACCTAATGCCCAAGACTCTACCACCAAATATGTTTATGGTTTTATCAACACTAAATTTGTTCAAGGATACATATTCAATATTTAAGGTTAATTCCACATGTTTTTGCATATACATGGTTCCAAACACATTGTCGATTCCATCAAAATTGTTTGTGGTTTTACATCATGATATTGTGAGTGTTTCCACCCCTAAAATGTTCATTTTCCATGAATTTGTTCAAGGTTCCTTGTATGGTTCGACCACCTTGAGACCATTACTCATGGTTCCTCCAATAATGCCCATGGTTTCATAACTAGAGCCATGGTTCTACCAACAGTGCTCATGGTTCCATATATAAATATAATGGTTCCATTCATTGTTTTTGAGGTTTAACCACTGAGTGTCCAAGATTTTTCCACCAAATATGTTGATGGTTTCATCAATACTAAATGTGTTGAAGGTTCCTTTTGAATTGATTAAGGCTCCTTACTTGCACATGTTTTTGTATGTACATGGTTCCACCCACATTGTACAAAATTGTCCATGGTTTTCTAGAAACATACATAGTGGTTCCACCCCTAAAATGCTCATTTTTCATGAATTTGCTCAATGCTCCTTGTATGGTTTCACCACCTTTGGACTGTCACTCATGGTTCCGTCAATAATGCTCACGATTGCATTACTACAGCTCATGGTTCTTATACCAATGCTTGTGTTTCCACCAACAATTCTCACAATTCCATAAATAGAGGTTATAGTTCCACCAAAAATGCTCATGGTTCCACCAACAATGCTCATGGTTCCCATTAACTGTTTTCGAGATTCAACTTCCTAGTGTCCATGTTTCGATGACCAAATATTTTCATGGTTTCATAACACTAACTTTGTTTATAGTTCTATATGAACTATTTAAGATTCCTTAACCATTAGCATTGTTGGGTGAACCATGAGCATTCAATTGTGGAACCATGAGCAATAGTGATGGATACATTGTTGGTGGAACCATGAGCATTATTGGTAGAATCATGATCATTATTAGTGGAATTATGCCACATTGTTGGTGGAACTACGAGCACTATGAGTGGAACCATGAGGAATGTTTGTGGAACCATGAGCTCTAGTTGTGGCACCACCATGAATATTGTTGGTGGAACCATGAGCATTGTTAGTGGAACTATGAACATTGTTGGTGGAACAATGAGCATTATTAGTATAACCATGTGCATTGTTGGTGGAGCCATGAGAACTATCAATGGATCCATGAGTAATGGTATCCAAGTGGCTGACCCATGCACATATTTAGTACCATGAAAAATTATTCATGGAACACCAAGAATTTTTGGTGGAACCTGCACATTTATGGAGCCATGGGCATTGTTTGTGCAACCATGCACATTTATGGAACCATGAGCATTTTTGGTGGAACATTGAGCACTATTAGTGGAACCAAGAGATTTGTTTATGGAACCATGGGATATATTTAGGAAGCCATGATCTTTGTTTTTGGAACCATATGATTTATTTATGAAACCATGAGCTATATTTGTGGAACCATGTGCACTATTTATGGAACTATGAACATTTTTTGTGGAACCATGAGATCTAAATATGGAACCATGAGCATAGTTGGTAGAAAAATGAGTGTTAGTGATGGACGCATTGTTTGTGGAACCATGAACATTATTGGTGGAACCATGAGCATTATTAGTGGAACCATGAGAAATGTTGGTGGAAATATGAGCGTTATTAGTGGAACCATGAGCAATGTTGGTGGAACCATGAGGATTGCTAGTGGAACCATGAGCATTATTAGTGGAACCATGAGCAATGTTGGTGAAACCAAGAGCTCGAGTTATGGAACCACCATGAGCATTGTTGGTGGAACCATGAAAATTATTAGTGGAAGCATGGGCATTATTGGTGGAACCATCAGCATTATTAGTGGAACCATGAGCATTGTTGGTGGAACCATGAGAACTATTAAGGGATCCATGAGTAGTGTTGGTGGAACCATGAGCATTATTGGTCGACCCAGAAGAATTAATAGTGCAACCATGCACATTTATGAAACCATGTGAATCATTGATGCAACCATGCACATTTATGGAACCATGAACATTTTTGGTGGAACATTGAGCACTATAAGTGGAACTAGGATATTTGTTTATGGAACCATGGCAATAATTGGTGGAACTATGCACATTTATGGAACCATGAAAATTTTTGGTGGAACATTGAGCACTATTAGTGGAACCAAGATATTTGTTTATGGAACCATGAGATCTATTTATAGAGCCATGAGCATTGTTGGTGGAACTATGGGATTTAATTATGGAACCATGAGAACTATTGGTGGAACCAAGAGCTTAGTTCTGAAACCATGAGCTATATTTATGGAACCATTAGCATTGCAGGTGGAACCATGAGCTCTCTTTATGTAACAATGAGCATTTTTTGTGGAACCATGACCATTGTTGGTGGAACCATGAAATTGTTGGTGGAACCATAAGCGTTAGTGATGGATGTATTGTTAGTGGAACCATGAGCTCTAGCTATGGAAACAAGGAATATCATCCAATCTAGGTTAATAAGGTACAAAGAATATTACAACTGTAAGTAACATGCCTTTTTCCAGTAGGTCTAGATTCATCGAGGCTGATCTCGATAATGTGATCATTCACCTTGGCTATGCTCCAAAAGATACTTGTATCCAAAAGGGTAATCCTCTTCCTTCTTTTGAGTATATAATGGCCTACAATAAGGTTTAACTTAAACTAGTATGGAACTTCTCTCCATGCAGATCGTAGATATACCCTACAAGTCAATCTTGTAGCCCACCTAGAACTAAAAACATTTTATTTTGTGAAAATATATTACTTTAAAATCTATTGTAAAGTTTTATGTTGTTGATCGAGGATGGTCAAAGATGACTATAATTAAAATATTTTATTATTTAATAATGAAAAGAAGAGACATTTATTCAAAGAGGACTATTGAAGAATGTTCAGTGACCCACTAGGAGGAACGATCTAGTGTAGAAGGAAAGAATGACAAATGGAAGCAACAACATTCACTTTCTACCTGTTGAAAAAGGCAACTTCCCTATAATTGTGGTCGTGCTCCCAAGAAAGGAGGAACTGAGCAGGTGGCTCAGTTAATTACAAAATTGACCCAAAGGCCTAGGTTAGCACATATATACCATCGAATGAGAAGGAGGCTCACTATAATTTCTAGAGATTAGAACCTTGTGGTTTACTAGAAACTAAAAATTTAGACACACAAGAGGAAATTCCATGAGGGGAAAGCTAGAGTGAATTACTAAAGTGTTGACTGCAAATGTGACTGTTGAGTTGCAGAGAAGACTAAACGAGATTCTACAGAGGATCTTTGTCCCGGTGGTTCAGTGAATAGGGTTGGGGGTCGTAAAGCAAGTATTCATGGCCGCTTTCAAGAGATGATTGTGAGAAACAATATTCATTGTATGTTTTCCCACTTCTGAGGTTAACAGGTTCTATATTGTTCTATTTATTTATCTTTAATTCAATTTATGTTTATTTTTTAAGGTTTTTAGAAATGAATGGTTATTATTTTTCGAAAATAAAGTCAATTTTTTTTATATTCTCTAAATTATAAGTGAAAATGAAATCTAATGTTGTTTTAGGAATCGTAAACTATATTTTCTTTTACTTCGAAACCATATCATAATATATAGATATATCGTTAACTAGTGATATGTATAGTGCATGCTTAGTAAATATTTATCATTTATTTAGTGTTCTTATAATTTCATATTGAATTTAAGCAATATTTTAACAAAGATGTCAATGTTTTAACTAAGTTAACAAATTCTTCAACAACTAGGGATTTCCTTAGTTAAGCACAATGAAACCCTAAATCAAAGTTTGTAACGAGCCAAAGAAACAATAGATTTATATTTAAAAATGCTATGGATTCTAGATGAGGGTTTAATACCCATAGAAATAAAATACGTGTATGAATATTAATATTTATCCTCTGTAAATATCCTATAGCTGAAAGGCTTGATANTATTATTTTTACTGAGGTATCAATCTCACCTAGCCAAACGACTTATTATTTTCATAATTTATTCAAGTAGTATTTCCTTATAGCCAAAAGGGTTATCAGTTACAGAAACAACTTAGGATTTAACATTACAATTAATGAAATCTCTGACCACAATATCAAACAAACTTCTTCACTTAACAAATTAATACAGTTCGAGAGTTCAAGACCGTATGGTTAATTTGTCTTCCAAGTTGTTTTATGAATGAAACCTTCAACAAACAAAACCTAAAAAGAAATAACAAAGAATGGGTTGTAACCTTTTTACCAGCATGGCATCTTTTAAAAGGTATAAATAAAATAAAAAAATCCATTTTCACATAACTTTAAAGAATGTATCTATTACAAAGTATTATCAAGAGTTAAACGAGGTGATATACAAAATAGTAACAAAAATTGCAGTAACTATTTTTCCTCTTAAACTTTTCTAAGATATTTTTTTTATCTCACGTCAAGGCTTCGAGGCTCATAGGGATAAATTTTGTTCCAAGTAATGTATTAAAAACTAAATGATACAATTAAAATATCCTAGGCTCAAGAGGAGAAAGGTCGTAACTAGACGGGTAATAGATATTTTAAAAGTTTAAAAATGGTATTCACTTCAACATAATTGCTGTAATCATAACCAAGGTATTTCACATAATAATAAACAAAAGAAATAGAGTAGTACTAAAAATCAAAATAAAAAATGTAAAGGGTAGAACGGTCCTGAAACAATATAAACAGTATTAATAAATCATACGCATAGTAGCAGCGAGATATTTTTTAACAAAACCATCAAGACTATAAATATTTACAGTAATATTTTCATTATTTTACAAAATCAGCATGATACAACTTTCCATGAAGACTCTTGGTCTGTAAAAAAAAGTAAAGGTTTAAATATCAACCATGTTCATAGCCTAAAGGCTTTTAAAAACCATATTTTATCAGAAGGAGGCCTGTGCAAAGCTGTAAATATCCAAACAAAACCAAACTAATGAGAAATCTCTATTCTAGCCATAGAACATCAAGGACCATAGGGTTCAGGGTACAAAGGTCTTACCAGGGACTCTCGGCGCCACCCTTGAACCGAGTCCTTTTCAAACCGAGCGGCGTTGTGAAATATTTAGCCGAGACCTCTTTCCATTTAAAAAATGCATAAAGTTTAAACCTTGAAAACTCACAGTTCATAGTATAGAACTCTTGTAACAAACTAAAATATGAACAAGTGACTTACCCTTGACAAGTTCTGTGAAGTAATTTTGCGGCAGGTTGATACCGTCACCCTGCATAGTTGTGGCTAAGAGCAACAAAGGCAGAGGGGAAGTCATCAATAGTGTGGTCACCAAATCAATTGTAGACCTTCGCTAGACAGACTGAGAGCCCTTAACTCTTATGACTTATTGGACATTGCAGAGATAACACAGAAACATAAAACTAAACTCTTTAGCTTCTTCGTGTAGGGTTTGTTCACCTTTTAGCCTAGCTAGAAAGAACAAAGGGCTATAACGTGGGAACCTATTAAAATATCACCTACCTGCATGTAAATATTTGTGTTGAAACCCACTCTCTATAGTTATAGTGTGAAACTTTTGTCATCCCTTAGTCTTTTATCTTGCCAGCTTTGTTCATAGTTGTTAAGTTTGCAAGGGGGACTAGTCCTTCTTTTGAAAAAAAACCTGCACATAATACAAGGAGTAAAAATGCTTTAGCTTAAAAATATAAGTAAGACCCGTAAACCTATAATTCTAGCATCAAAATATGGCTAGTAAGCAGAGGTTTTAAAATAATTTCAAAACACGACGAAGCCCGACAAGATAAGAACACAAAATGTATTTTTACGTAAAGCAAGCATGACACATTAACCTTTGAAACAAGTAAACATGTATACCATTATAGTGCTATATGTTTCATTTTGTTAAGTTAAATCCTAGGATGAAAATGGATTGTATGGTTTACAATAATTTCTTAAGAGCTACGTGAAAACTACATTATATCATATTTTATTAAACACCCTCGTATTAATTTTTTTCTTACTTATGAAAATTTTGGAGTTGTTACATGTGGTATGAGAGCATGATTTCAAACACTAGGCCTGAAGTTTGGCTCAACTCATGTTCTAAATACAAAAACAGGAAAAAAAATACTGACTTATGGTTAAAAATTGTTTCTGTGCAAAAATATAAATTTTTATTTTGTCAGAAATGGAAGGAGTAGAAGCATGTGCTGAGGATGGATTATATCATAATAATCCAGATAATTTATATGTGGAACTAAATAATTAACCATCTAAATTACTTCAAACTGTAAAATACTTAAAGGATGAACTCGAGAATGTTAAGGAAGATAATGAAAGGATCCTAAGAGCACATGAAGAATTAAATCAAATATTGTTGGATAAATTACATAATGAAGGAATGGATAAAAGAAAAAAACATGAATATGAATCTGGAACTATATCCAACAAGCATAAAGGTATAAAGTTTAAATTCTCTGATAATTAAAGAAATTTATCTTCATAAATTAATCTTTGTTCACACAGAGAGAAACATAAATATTCCAGTGAAAGTAGTGATAGTGACACCAGTCTTGATAATAGAAAATATAAACTGTACAAAGATATTTCAGGGCAGTTTAAGAAGATAAAACCTATAATGTTAAATGGTTAGGTGGAAAAAGGAGAAGCAGCCGAGGAATGGCTTTGCCGGATGAAAAAATATTTTCAAATCTACAATTACTTAGATAGGCCAAAGGCTAGAATGACTATCTATAACCTAACTGGAAAAGTTGATATATGGTGGAAGGATATAGAAATAGTGAAAACCATTAGGGAAATGTATGTAACTTGGAGGAATTTTAATAAATAATTTAAAAGAATTATTTTTCTCAACAGTATTACAAAGAAAAGGATAAGGAATGTTACGATATTAAGCTAGGTTCAATGTCTATGAAATAACTAAGTAGTAAAATTTTAAGTTTATTACGATACGTACTTTAAATCATCGATGAAAATCCTAAGATACATAGGTTTCTAAGTTGTTCACCTTTTAGCTTCAAAGACATAATTGAATACGACAATCCAAAAACCCTTGAGGAAGCAATGAGGAAAGCTAATTTATGTTATGAACAAAGAAAAAATAGAAGAGAAGGTGTACGTAACTGGAAGGGTAAAAGAACAAATAATTTTGAACAAAGAAGAAAAGGGTTTAAGTCCAACAGAAATTTCAGAAATAATTCCTGAAACTATCTTAAGGATACTTATCAAGGGACGGATTTTAAAAGTAATACATAGAAAAATTTAACAACATAAAAAAACATAGGCATACCTCACAATTATGTTAAAAAGAATGAGCAAACAGAACCCGTAAAATGATGGAAATGTTAGGGACCTCATTGTGTGAAGGACTGTCTAAACAAAGAAAGGAATTTCAGGAATGTGCATACAATACATGAAGAAACAATTCTTGCTGACACAATGAATGAGATGCCCAAAATTAATGCATCCTTGGAGAATCGGAAGGATGGACAACAAACATCTATGGTAGGTATAAAAGGTATGATAAAGAACAAACCCATATCTATTTTGATAGACCCAGGTGCTAGTTTAAGCTACGTGTCACCTGGTATTGCAGAATGTTGTAACTTGCATTTGAGAAAGTTTGAAACATCTTGGCATGTTCAGTTAGCTATAGGAACCAAGAGAAAGGTAGTTATCTATGTTGAAGATTGTGAAATGTTTATGAGTCAATTCAAAACTCAAGTGAAATTAAATGTACTACATTTAGGATCATATGATGTTTTAATAGGTAGGGACTGGCTGGAAAAACATAGAGTAGTGTTAAATTACTTTGAGAAAATAGTTACATGCCTATATAAAGCAAGAAAAATAGTTATACTAAAATGAATACCTACAAAAAAATTTGTTAGACATATTTCAATTATACAAATGAAAATTTCCATACGTAAAGGTTGCAAAGTTTTTCTTTTAAACATGATAAATGATGAACACATGAATAAAGAAGACAAATTAAAATTTGATGATATACCGATTTAAAAATATTTTTCAGTTGTATTCCAGGAAGAGACTCTAGGATTACCTTTGAAAAGCAAATTGGATTTTACTAATGAATTAGTACCTAGAGTTGTACCCAATTCAAAATCTCCTTATCGGATGAATATCCTAGAACTTAATGAACTAAAATTACAACTGCAAAAGCTATATAAGACAAAATGTATCCCCTTGTGGGGCACCTGTCTTATTTGTTAAAAGGAAAGGAGCTACTCTACGCTTATGTGTAGATTATCATCAGTTGAACAAGATGACAATTAAAAATAGGTAGCCATTTCCCTACATAGATTATCTGTTTAATCGGATACACAGGGAAACGATGTTCTCAAAAATATACTTGAGATCTTGATATCATCAAGTCTGAATTAAAGATGAAGATATTTTTTAAAACTGCATTCAGAACCCATTACGGGCATTATGAGTTTGTAGTTATGCCATTTGGGATAACGAATGGTCCAACATATTTTATGTGTTTAATGAACAGTGTCTTAAGTAAATATTTGGATAAATTCATAGTTTTCTTTATTGATGACATACTAATTTATTCAAAAAAAAATGAAGAACATGATAAACATTTACAAATAATATTGCAAGTTTTGAGAGAACACAAATTATACGCTAAATTCAGTAAATGTGAATTCTTTAAAGATAAAATACAATATTTAGTCCATGTGATATCCAAGGAAGGGATATCGGTTGATCCCGATAAGATAAGATAAATGATGGAATGGCATGTTCCTAAGGTTGTATCAAATGTATGATCATTCATGGTGTCTAAAGGTTATTATCGAAAATTCATATAAGGATTCTTGAAGATCGTGAATCCCATAACATCCTTACAAAGAAAGAGAAACAAATTGTATGGGATTTAAAATGTGAATAAAGATTCAAAAAGTTAAAAGAATTATTAACCACTGTACCTATATTAGAAATACCAGATCCAAATACGAACTTTGTTGTATGCACTAATACATGGAATGAGGGCCTAGGTGGAGTGTTAACGAAAGAAGGTCATGTAATAGAACACAAGTCAAAAAGTTAAAAATAGATGAAAATGATTATGCTATCTACGATTTAGGATTGGCTTCCATAATACATTCCTTGAAAATGTGGCGCCATCATCTAAAAAGTAGAATATTTTTATAATGTATGACAACATAAGTTTAAAATACTTGCTTGATCAACCAAATATGAATGCTAGGAAAGCAAGATGGTTAGCTTTCCTTAGAGAATACGATTTTGAGATCAAACATATAAAAGGAAAGCAGAATAAGGTGGTTGATTCCTTCAGAAAAAATGCAAACATGAATTTATAGCCGTTGTTAGCCGCTATAAAAAAGAATTGGACAATAAGTTTGAATACTGAGTAAAAATCAATAAAGATTATCAAAATTTAAGAGAAAAAGTTACAGAAAAAGAATTTGAAAAATATAAAAACATATTTCAGTTTCAATGAAAAAGGTTTAATGTTGTATGTTTAATGTAAACTACCTCAATTTGTTTTTTCTTTCTTCCTATACAAGGCATATAACGAATTTATAATTCCTTTAAATCTTTAAGAGGTAATTCGGTCTTGGAATAAGGATGGTAAATTTAGCCTTGTCATTATTTTGTTGAAGCTATTATCTGTTTTTGAAAAGGCAAGTAAATTTGTAGTTCAGTATCTAAGTTGTTGCAGATTAGATATGTTTTACTTGCGGGTTCCACTGAAGGCAAATTAGACCATAGGGCTGACAAAATCACTTACTAAGCTTCGGCTAACCAACCATTTTTCTGTGACAGGTGCTCTAAGAAATCGAACAAAGAAAAAAAAAAGGGGCATTCCTAGATAAGGTTATTCCTACTCCCATTAGAAGGCTGTAGCAAACTTATCTCTGTGAAAAATTTAAGGGCCAAGCCCCCCAAACTCAAAACTGAGAACCTTCATGTCTTCACATTGCACTAAAAAGGTCCATAACAAACAACTCAAGGACCAAAGGCAAGGTCCATGTAATAAACTCGCACAAGGAGGAATTTCCACGCAAATGTCTTAAGGCATCAAAGGTTATCCTAAGTTTTAAACGTGGGCAATCCTCCCTCCAATGCAAAGGTTGTATGCTTCGGCTCGAACCAAGGTTTATAATGTTAAGAATAGATTTAAAATGGTGGTTGTATGGTTCCAAAGTAATATCCATGTGGTTCTCGACCACGTTGCCATCAGCTGCGGAGATGACTCGCTGGAGCTCCATGCATGGGTTGAGAGGTCCATGATGGGGTGTCCAGCATGGCTGAAGTTGACCTCGTAGCTGTCACCTCATAATGATTTTGTAGCAGGCGGTATTTGTTACGATCCCAATGATCACATGGGTCATGGTGAGTTGTCGTCCATTGGAAACTGGCGCAGTATGCTTGTCATTAGTATGTCTCTTAACTTTACTATACTAGTGACCCTTGGGGAGAAGAGAGACTTCTCGAAGGCTCCACTAGATTTTTGGCTTACTTGGGAATTAGTGTTTGGCTCTAGGAAACCATTCGGGGAGGAGGTATCAGTGCTGGCGTTCGAAGCCTGAACCCTTTCGCTCTAGGTAAACATGCTTTTCGCTGCTACTAAGTTAGATCTGAGTTCTTAGTCTTGTTTTCTTCCCATTAGAGAACTTAACCCATGCCATTGATTCACAGGTACCAGGTGCGCAATTGGTTGGACAAGTGCAAGAAAAAAAACAAGGCATTTTCACCAGTAAGTGGTCTTCTCACCCTTGTGGTGTAGTATGTTGGCTGTGGACTTGCCAATCCAGAGGAGTGGGGATATTTGTGGTCTATGCTTGTAAAGGAATCTAAGGTTTCCAAAGTTTTTGAGATTTACAGTGTCGATGGTCTTTCAAGAATGCATGGCACTAAAGCCAAGGTGTGGCAGACTCTCAGTCGTGAGCGATCTATGGTATTTTGTTTTCTCTGTGTAAAATGTATAATTTATGATCGGACTGTTAGTCCTCTTAAGACTGTAATGCACTCTTTTTCATGGATTAATGGATTTAATCCCATAATAGTGGCTTGGCTAAATTTTGGGACTTTTAATGTTGTTATGTAAAAAGGACTATATGCAATTGTTTCTTCTATTTTATTTTAATGGCTTTGCATGATGTGGCACTTGTGTGGAATGAAGACCCATCTATGCATTTCTCCATTTGAAAGTTTACTGTAAAAATTGTAAAGGCAACGTCGGTCTGCATTTTTTCGTTATGGGTAGTTGAAGTTTCGCTGTCGGTAGTTTATCATGATTACCCAAAATTTTTTTATGTGTAACAGACATTCAGAATAGGGCTCCTACCCCAACCATGCCTTCCCTTGAACTTACGATGGCTGTGCCATCTGATGATTCTTCCACTCAGCTTGACATGGTGGATAGGGTCGATACCCTAGTTTGATAGTGGCAAAGGTTTTTAATAGAAAGAGACATTAGTCCCTACGCTCATTCAGTTCTGTCAAAGTGAGAAATGTGGAAATTGAACCTAGGTGTTAGAACAATTACACTCACAACAATTGCCAATTACACATGCAAATTACTCACAACAGAGACTGAATATGGAGCTGAACACTAATCTGTATTGAATAAGTGTACAATATCCAACCTTATGAAGTCATAGGCTGCCACAATAAATAATTACATGAGAGATTTGAATGCATGAAGATGCCATTCGAATTTAGTCAAAAGCAGGCTTACTAAAACTAAGCAAATCCACCATAGGTGCATAAAGCAGTTTCCAAAACTATCTAGGAGCTCACGAATTGGAAAAATCAATTAGGAAAGATAAAAGTTAATGGAAGGACAACTCATACATGCTTTTCATAGGAGAAAAGAGTGGAGGATGTGGAGGACAAAAAGAAAGTTAACCTCACCTAGTCAAACTTTCCCAATTTCCTTAAAACGCTGAAAAAGAAGACATGTGCTAGGGAGGCAAGGAATAAAGAAAATTGGATTCCACGAGGTTTCCCAAGCACTCCATCACTCAAAATTAGCAAGTTTGACCAATATGGATGTGTAGATGACAACTTGCATAAGGTGGATTATGGAAACTAGGCAAATAAGAAAAAAATTGGATTAATTAATGTCTAAGGTAGCTAACTATGGGTTGATTATTCTAACACCCCCCCTTAAGCCTCACTTATGAGTAATATATTAGAAAATTATAGGGTGTAGCAACAAGGCTTAGTCACCCTTTACATACTGCATGTCCATTTAACCAAGGAAAGAGGCAAAAACCCAGTGGGAAAAATCCTCCCTTAAACATGGACTCTAAAACAAAATTTGGAAATCTTGTCATCACTCATGCTTCACAGCATGATCAGAAATCCCCAGCAGTGATTTGATATTGCTGAATGTCTTCTCACAAAAAACTTTGGTGAAGATATCAGCTACTTGTTCTGAAGATGAACAAAAGAGTAGGTGAATGGTGCCATCATGCACAAGCTGTCTGATGTACTGCATATGGATCTCAATGTGTTTGGTTCTCTACTTCTGAACTAGATCATTTCAGATTCAAATGGTACTCTGATTATCACAGTAGATAGTAGTTGAGTATTCTGATTCTAATCCACACTCTCCAAGTAACCCCTACAACCATAAACATCGAGTTGTTGCATTTACAACAACTCTATACTCTGCTTCTGTAGATGAGAGTGCAATGGCACTCTGTTTCTTGCTTGACCAGCTGATTGGCCTTTTTGCAAGCATGAAAACATATCTTGATGTTGACTTTCGATCTGTGCTATCACCTGCCCAATTACTGTCAGTAAACCCAATCAAATCAAGATCAGATTTAGCTTTCTAGAAGATCCCATGTGTCCTTGTTCCCTGAACAAAGTTAAGGATCCTTTTGGCTTCTTTCCAATGGATCTCATGAGGCTGATCCATGTATCTAGAAGCCACACTTATTCCATAAGAAATATCAGGTCTAGTATGTGTAAGATAAAACAAACATCCAATCAATTGCATATACAGAGTATTGTTTACCATAGGTGAAGACTCAGCTTCTTCAAGCTTCACTCCTGAAAGGAAAGGAGTCTTGCTTGGCTTGCAATACTTCATTTTGAATTTTTTTAGCAAATCCAAGGCATAATTGGACTGATGCACTTTGATTCTATCTTTGTTTTGAGCAATCTTGAGCCCCAAGAATTGGCTTAATAGCCCCAAATCTGTCATGGAGAAGGCATGGTTCATTGCATCCTTCAAAGAAGCAATTTTGTCCTTTGAGCTTCCTGTAATGAGAAGGTCATCAACATATAAAACATTGATAATTAATGAACCATTAATCAACTTCAAATAGAAATTTGGATCTTATTTGCATCGAACAAAATTCAGTGATAGCAGAAAGCTATGAATCTTGGCATACCAAGCCCTGGGGCCTTGCTTAAGCCCATACAATGACTTGTTTAGCTTGCACACAAGAGATGGGTTAGTAGAAAATCCTTGAGGCTGCTGCATGTATATCTATTCAGTGAGATCTCCATTCAGGAAAGAACACTTCACATCCATGTGATGTACTTCCCATTGCTTTGAAGTTGCAATGGCTAAGGCTAGCTTGATGGAGTCCATGTTTGCCACTGGTGCAAAGGTCTCATTTTAGTCTATTCCATGAACTTGTGAGTAGCACTTGGCTACCAATCTGGACTTGTACTTAAAAGGTGAACCATCAGTAGAAAATTTGGTTTTGTACATCCACTTACACTGAACTAGCTTCCTCCCTGGGGGAAGATCAACCAGCTCCCAAGTGTTGCTCTTCTGGAGTGAGCTGAACTCTTCCTTCATGGATGCTTGCCATATTGGATCATTTGATACATATTAATATGTATTTGGGTCTGATTCAACCATCATATAGCATTTCTCATCAAACATAGGATCTTTCATGCATAGAGCACTCTCAAATTGAGATCTAGTCCTCCTAGGGTCATTAGGATTTCTAGCTAGTTCTCCAGCTGCATGAATGGTCTTGGATGACCATTTTGGCCTTGTAGGGATGCTAGGATCTGCAATCAAATCATCATTATCATACATATTAGAATCATCATGTTCAACTATGGCTTCACTTACATTCATAGGTTCTGGTGGTGAAGAGGATTCTCCAGCTTCCACTGCTGCTAGGGGCTCTTCTTGAAACTGAACACACCTTTCAATGAAGGTTTTGTTTGTGCTCAAATTTATCAGCTTGTACCCTTTTGAATCTTCAGAGTACCCAAAAAATAGACACTCTTGGCTTTGGGGCTGCAAATCCTTCCTCTTTTCTGTTGGAATTGTAGCCCAAGCCCTTGAGCCAAAAATCCTGAAATGGGTCAAATCTGGCTTGTGCCCACTCCATGCTTCAAAAGGAGTAATACCATCAAGTTGTTTATGAGGAACCCTATTTTGGATATAGGCTTCACAGTTTATAGCTTCAGCCCAATACTTTGGTGGCAAAGTCTTAGCCTCCATCATGCATGTTGCCATCTCTTTCAGTGATCTGTTCTTCCTCTTAGCAACACCATTCTGCTGTGGTGTTTAAGGGATAGAATATTGCATATGAATACCTGCATCTACACAATATTGAATAAACTCATACTTGACATACTCACCACCATTTTCAGCTCTGAGGACCTTGAGTTTCCTCCCAGACTGGTTTTCAACCAAATCCTTAAAGACTTTGAAGAGGCCAAAAACTTCAGACTTGTGTTTCAAGAAGTAAACCCAGCATTACTTGGAAAAGTCATCTATGAAATTCAATGCATATTTGGCCTGACTCATTGACATATGAGGGAATGGGCCAGCAACTTCACTGTGGATCAACTCAAGAGGTGCAGAGGTTCTCTCATGACTAGCTCTCTCAAATTTATGCTCTGGGTGTTTTCCTAGGATGCAACCTTGACAGACTCCTTTGGAAAACTTATTCTTTGGTAACCCTATGACCATTTATTTTTCACTAAGATCAGAAAGATACTTGTAATTTAGGTGGCCAAATATTTCATGCCAAATCTTTCTTTCCTCATTAGCATGAATCAGAAGAGCGGAGGGGTTTGAGTAGAGTAGGAAGTGTGAGAACATGTATACCTTCGAAGTGTGATTTGCAACTCCTTTCACAATGAATTTACCACTTGAGATCTCTGTGATCTCAACTTCATCAGAGGAGAATATGAAATTCTTTGGAGACACTGTGTGGGTCATCTGATACACTCATAAGAGGTTAGAGGCAATACCTAGAAAATACAACAAATTGATGAACTTACCATGGTCAAGATCAATCCTCCCTTTGCCAAAACTTTCAGTGAGAGAGTTATCTCCCAGTACTATTGGTGGACCTTTTGACATGTCAAGTGAGGTGAATGCCTCCTTGGTCGAAACCATATGTATTGAAGCTCCAGAATCAATGATGAAACTAGGTGAGCTTGATGTGCCAGCAACCAATGCATGAACTCTCTCTCTGTCTTCTGAACTTGATCCTCCTTCCCTCTTCTTTGAGCTTTCTGGAAGGGAGATGCTATTCTTCTCCAGGAGTTGGGTCAGCATGTTTATTTGCTTCTTCATGCAGGAGCTTTCAGAATTATTGCCCTTACTGCAGTATGCGCACTTGCTCATTTCTCCTTTGTTCTTCTTCTTCTGGGGGTTCTTCTTCAAACCTCGAGGCTCCTCCAGAGACTTGTTCTTATCTCTCTTTTGCTCAGGTGGATTTTTAGCTTTATTTTTGCTTTTTGAATCCACCCTTGAATCTCCAGCAACTAGAGCTTGTTCTTTGGATGGTTTGATGGTGCCCATCATCACCAATTTATCTTGTACTTGTGTGAGAGGTTCCATGAAATCTGCAAGGATAGGCATTTTCTAGGCTCGAGCTGTCAACTTTGTGGCATAGAAGGTCGAAACAAACACTGAATAGTCAGGGCCAAGCTTCAAGAGTATGGCCAATACTAGCTGATCATCCTTATTTTTGATCCCACATTGTTTTAGCTGCAAAACAAGTGCTTTGAACTTGGAAAAATAGAGTTGCATGGATTCAAAGCTATCGGGACTCAGGGAGATCAATTCGTTTTCAATTTGATGTCGCCTCATCTCATATATCTTTCCAAAAATATCAACAAGATTCTCCCATACTTCATGCGGTGATTTCAATCCATCAAGATGGAAACGGAGGTCTCTCGATATACTCAGACACAGGAGACCATAGGCCTCATCCCTCCTGTTGTGCCATTTTATCTTCTCTACAGCTGCATAGGGTTGTGCTTCTATTTCCATAGTGACTATGTAGAGGCATTTCACTCTCAATAGTATCTCCATCTATGATTTCCATTCAAATAATTTAAATGGAGTCAAGATGATCTTCTGAGATTGATCCATAGCTCAGAAAATTGTCCCGTCAGTCAGCAGAATGCTCCCAGTCAATGATGTCGAACCTGCAAAAAAAATTGGATGGAGAGAAATTGATCTACAAAGGCTCTGATACCATATGGAAATTGAACCCAGGTGTTAGAACAATTACACTCACAACAATTTCCAATTACACATGCAAATTACTCACAAAAGAGACTGAATATGGAGCTGAACACTAATCTGTATTGAATAAGTGTACAATAGCCAACCCTATGAAGTCATAGGCTGACATAATATATAATTACATGAGATATTTGAATGCATGAAGATGCCATTCGAATTTAGTCAAAAGCAGGCTTACTAAAACTAAGCAAATCCCCCATAGGTGCATAAAGCAGTTTCCAAAACTGTCTAGGAGCTCACGAATTGGAAAAATAAATTAGGAAAGATAAAAGTTAATGGAAGGAAAACTCATACATTATTTTCATAGTATAAAAGAGTGGAGGATGTGGAGGACAAAAAACAAGTTAACCTCACCTAGTCAAACTTTCCCAATTTCCTTAAAACACTGAAAAAGCAGGCAATAAAGCAGAAAAAGCAAACATGTGCTGGGGAGGCTAGAAATAAAGCAGATTTGATTCCAGGAGGTTTCCCAAGTGCTCCATGACTCAAAATTAGCAATTTTGACCACTATGGATGTGTAGATAACAACTTGCATAAGGTGGAATATGGAAACTAGGAAAATAAGACAAAAATTGGATTAATTAATGTGTAAGGTAGCTAAATATGGGTTGATTATTCTAAAAAGAAAGGTGAGCGAAACGTTCCCTAAGGGTTCCATCAATTCCTCTTTGAAACAACCAAAGGGTTCCCTCTCCGAGGCCAAACCTTCTCCGATCGTCACTTATCCGAGCGAAGAGGACTAGGGTTTTGAGATTGGGTTACAGGCATGGTCGATGAGAAATGAGGTGTTTGGGCCATGCAGCATAGGGTTCTGGTTCTTAGCTTATTGATAATTCCCAAACCACCTTCCTTGTAGGAAGAAAAACAAGGCACTAGACATTTGAGAGGAAGGCACAACAATGTCGAGGTCCTTTTCGTTTCAGTCAAAACCCCTCCAATGGATTCAAAACCTCATAGAGAGTTGGACGTAAGTGGCTTGGTCGATATGGATGATCTCATCTGATAGGGCCATGGGTTGGGGCCTTTAACTGGTAATCACATACTGGTCTATGATGGGTATAATTTAAAGAAAAGCAAAAATCAATAACTTGGAGAGGAAAGATAATATCCACTAGCAAACTGGGTCTAAACATACTACATGCATGTGTGAGAACTGGAAAAATGAAACCTATATACTCTATTAAAATTAAAGCTTAAGAAATCAAACCCTCGTGTCATACCCAGCCAAGTGAAAAGGCTAGATCTGTTAATAATAAGAAAATACATAAAAACAAATATATATACATTATATAACTTCGTTTTCGTCTTAAAGTAGTCTACCAGATAATTTTACTTGCAGCGTAACCAGGATAATTTCTAGTTATCAAAATGTAAATCTGACATAATAAAAAAATACACATTTCAGTATACAGCAAAGAAAATCATCAACTCATACTCAAAACCTGTAGATCTGGTGCATCAGCTACAGTGGAAGCAACCACGTTCCATGCAAACGTAGACTAGGATCAACTCCTTTTCCTTCATGTCACCCCCGATCCAAACCTCCCAGGAGACAGCAGGGACCCTAAATTCATATTTTAAATCTCAAAACATTCACAGGTGATCATGCCCAATAGGAGGCACTCTTTCAGCAAAGTCCTCTTGCCCCAACATACTCAGTAGCATCCTGCCTACACCGTATGCTCTCCCTTTTGACTCTTTTTCTTTGGATCCTTTTTATTTGCCTAGGTCTTTTCCAATAGCCATCTCCCCTTCCTCACCTAGAATTCCCAAGGCTTAATGGTATCCCCTATTTCAAGGATGTGTCTGTGTTGATTCTCCACATATGACACTTTATTATTTTCAGTCCCTGAAGTTAGCTGGTCACTGTTCCTTACTGTCTCCCGCAGGTTTCCTCTTTAAATTGGTTGCTTCCACTATATTCACTGCATCAATAATATTTTTATTATTCATTGTCATTAAACCCACTAGGGTAATTATTACATCAGTCCTCTCCGGACTCTTTGGCTGAGTCATTAACAACCATAATTCATCATGCATAGACAGTGAATAAAAATAATAATAATCAAAATAAAACATAGTCTCGGGGCATTACATCTACACCCCCTTATTTTAAACAATGTCCTCAGTGTTCATCTTCTCTCATTGGCTCGATAAACAAGCTAGGGTACTTTATTGGCATTTCATCCTCTAGTTCCTTAGTTGCCTCCTTGGGGCTAAAGTGCTTCCACTGCAATTTTACCCGAGAAATGACTCGGTTTCAAAGTACTGTCTCTTTCCTATCTAGAATGCGTGCAGATTCCACCTGGAACTCTCCTTTGGGTTCCACCTGTACCACATTCCAATCGATAATGTGAGCTAAGTCATATACATATTTTTTTAACAATGAAACATGAAAAATGTTATGAATCTTTAAATGAACAGGCAAGGCCAACTTGTAAGCTATAGGCCCGATTCTTTCTAGGACTTGGAAAGGTCCACAAAATCTTGGAGCTAGTTTCTTGCAGCTCCCCAGTTTGAGGTAACTCTTCTTAGGTTTGACCCATAGGTACACGTGGTCTCCAACACAAAACTCCTTGCGGTTTCTTCTTAAATAAGCATAACACTTTTGTCGATCTTGAGCTGCTTTTAGATTCTTCTATATTTCATGAACTGTTTGCTCCATCTCATGTAGCAAGTCAGGTCCAATTAGTACACAATCCATAGGATTATCCCAACTGACAGGGGTATTTCACTTTTTCCCGTATAGTATTTCAAATGGACTCATTTTTGTTGAGGCTTGATAACTGTTATTATAAGAGAACTCCACTAGGTGCAAATAGTCTCCCACTTAGTGGGTCTTGTCATGACATACATCCTTAACATGTTTTCGATGGTCTAGTTGGTACGTTCTGTTTTCCCATCCGTTTCCCGATGATAACTAGTGCTAAAGTTAATTCTGGTTTCTAAACCTGCAAATAGATATTTCTAGAAATTTGATTTAAATTTCACATCCCTATCATATATTACCATTTTTGGTACACCATGCAGTCAGAATATCTCCGTTAGAAATATTTCTGCAATATCAGCTGCCTTATGTGTTGATTTTACTGGAATAAAATGAGCAGATTTGCTTAATTTGTCCACCACAACCATGATAGAGTCATGCTGTTTTTCTTTTTTTGGTAAACTAGTGATGAAATCCAGAGATATGATCTCCCATTTCCACTAGGGTATTGGTAGAGGCTGTAACAAACCGGCCGAGCACCCATGTTTTGTCTTAACTTGCTGGCATTCTAGGCATTTGGATAGATATTCAATTACATCATATTTTAAACTAGGCCAAAAGAACTGCTTTCTCAGAGCAGTTACCATCTTTTGGTAACCTGGATGGCCTACAAAAGGAGGTTTGTGCATCTCAGTCATAATAAACAACTTGATTTCCAACACATTAGGTATGTACAACCTATCCTTAAACCAAATAAATTCTTTTTGGTCAACCTTAAAAGATGCTCTGTCTAGATTTATCTCATGATTTTGTATTTTACTAAGTAGTTCATTATAGCTAGTGTCCTGAGTGCTTGCTACCTTGACCCTGTCCAAGAGGTCACTCTTGGGCTAGCTCATGGTTATCTCACTAACGCCATGATTCCTTTGACTCAATGCATCTGTAACCTTCTTTTCCTTACCTTTTATATGCCTCACCTCGAAGTTGAACTCATTGAGGAAGGATAACCATCTCGCTTGTCCGACGTTTAGACTGGACGACGTAAATAATTTTTTCACACAAGTGTTATCAGTCAGGAATAGAAATTTATTTCCCATTAAGTAGTGCCGCCACATTTTTAGGGGATGCACCATGACTGCCAGTTCTAAGTCATGGACTACGTAGTTACATTCATGCTCTTTCAACTTGCATGACTCGTAACAGACCACATGTCCGTCTTGGGATAATACCCCTTCTACTCCTTCTAAACTGGCATCAGTACAGACCGTGTAGTTTTTAACGAAATCGGCTACTTTTAGGACCGGGGCCCTGGTCAGCAACTCTTTAAGTTTGTCGAAGCTTTCTTGGCATCATGATGTCCAAACAAACTTTACCCCCTTCTTTTGTAAGGAGGTAATGGGGTATGCAATTTTGGAAAATTCCTTGATAAATCTTCTATAATCAGTGAGTCCCATAAATGACCGAACGTCAGCCACGTCCTTGGGCACTGGCCAATCAGATATGGCTTGTACTTTCTTGGGATATACTAAAATCCCATCCTTGGATATGACATGTCCCAAGCACTGAATTTCGGTCTTAAAGAATTCACACTTTTCCAACTTGGCATACAGTTGGTGTTCCCTTAAAGTTTGCAACACTATCCTTAAATGATGTGGATGTTCTTCTTGGGTTTTTGAGTAAATCAGGATGTCGTTGATGAAGATCAGTACAAAGTGATCTAGATATTTGTTAAAAATGTCATTCATCAGTCACATAAAAGTGGCAGGGGCATTAGTTAAGCCAAAAGGGATTACTTCGAATTCATAGTGTCCATAAAAGGTTTTGAAGGTGGTTTTGTTTATGTCCTCACTTTTTATTTGGATCTGTTGATAGCCAGATCATAAGTCCAACTTGGAAAAGACTCTCGCCCCTCCTATTTGATCGAACAGGTCAGTAATTCTGGGCATGGGATACTTATTCTTTATGGTTACTTTTTCTAGATACTGGTAATGGATACCGAGTCTTAAGGTCCCGTCCTTCTTTTTAACGAACAATATGGGTGCACCCCAGGGGAACACACTAGGTCTGATACATCTTTTTTCTAAAAGTTTGTGCAACTGAATTTTCAGTTCAATAAGTTGCAGAATGCTCATCCGATAAGGAACCTTTGACACCGGTGCAGACCCGGGTAGTAGCTCAATGGAGAAGTTGATCTCCCGTTAGGGGGGTAGACCTGGTATCTCCTCAAGAAATACATCAGGAAATTCTTCTAGGACCAGGTGTTGTTTTAAAGAGGTCTCGTTGTCGTTTAGGAGAAAATCAGAAACCCTAACAACAAAGAGTTTACAGCCCTTTCTTAGGCATTTCTTTAGTTGCGTAGTAGAAATTTGTCTTATCGAGATAGGTTTGGGCAACCCTCTTACCGTCTGAAGGACTTGGTCTTCAGCGAGGTAATTAAAGGTCTTTGAAAAAAAATTCAGCACTACTTTATTCTTCTCAAACGAGTCCATGCCAATAATCATGTCATACGATCCCAAGGGTAAAATATTTAGGTCGATCTTGGTTTTATGATCCTGCAACTGAACTTCACAGTTAATAATAAAATCTGTTACCTTTCTTTTTGCCCCAGTGGTGAACTGGACCAACCATGGTTTTGTAAGCTTTACCCTAGCCAGTTGGCAGAGCTCCACTGTCCTTGGAGAAATGTAACTCAATGTAGATCCTGGATCAATTAACACAGATATAGCATGGTTTGAAACAATACGTTCAATTTCCACTATAGTAGACTGATGGTCGGCTTGCCGATCTTCTAAAGCTGCATTTATGCTGTGGAAATTCCTACCAATTTCCCCAATTGTCGATGCTTCTTGAATGTTGTGCAAGGTATTATTTTCCCCAGTTAGGCATGGGAAATGTCTCTTCAGATGAGGTTCACCACATTCCCAACAAGTCATAGGTTCTCTAGGAGCCCTGTCAGCCCCTTTTATTCCTAGACTGGCTAGCTTTACATATCTTGGTGAGGGTGGTCCATTTTTAATATAAGGGCTTCCTTGGGCATTTCTTGGGGTGCTCTTGTATTGTGGTGGTCTGAATCCCTTCCCCTATTAGCTGAACCTTTCTAGTCTCCTGTCTCTCCATGTCCTGGATGAGCCATTTTTCTGTTTGTACTGCTCATAACACAGTCAGGCTTTCCTTAGTACCTCATCCAAAGTTTCTGGGTTGTCAAATTCGATTCTATCCTTGTAAGCTTGTGGAAAACAACTTAGGAATCTCTGTACCTTCACCTTTTATTCCTTAATATAGGGTACGAACCTCAACAGGTCCAAGAAATTTTTAGTGAGCTCTTCCATGCTCATCGAGCCGAGCCTTAACTCATAGAATTCCTTGGTTTTCCTTTCGTAGTAATTGTCGAAAAGGAACTATGTTTTAAACAATCTTTTGAATTCTTCCCACTCCAAATTCTTCTCCTTGAGTCCTTGCAAGATCTTGAAGTCTTGCCACCAGATACTAGCCTTACCCTTAAGATTATAAATTGCCATTCGGACTTTCATGTTACTTGAATAGTTGTAGATCTAGAAATATTTCTTGATGTCTAGCAGCCATGCCTCTGCTTCTTCCCCTATCTTATATTCCCCATCAAAACTAATGCATTTGATATTCTTGAAGTCACCTTCCAGGTGATCGACCTTCCTCTTTCTGCTAGACTTGACCTGATTTTCAGAGTTCTAGGTCTCGTTAGAGGAACTACTCTTTCTTTATACACTTTCTTCCCTTTTGAGACCCTTCCTGGTCTCTATCCGAGGCTCCTTTCCATTGTTTTTCTCATGCAAAATTTGTAATAGGATTTCATTGATCTCCTGTTGTTTTTCCTGTGCTTTCTTTAACTGTTCGTTGTATTTCTTATAGCTTTGTATTTCCACGATTAGGTGCCTCATTGTTTCTAGTACTTGACTGGATTTAGAATGTTCCTCTACTGGTTGTGTGGTCGGTGGTACCTATTCCGGGTTTTCCACTGTTGTACTCATTCTCAACTAG